>JAOWCC010000577.1:80676276-81065406 GCA_030867875.1 Actinernus sp. WN-2022 | reverse complement strand
TAGTCTTAAAGTACTGGAAGAGACCGTTGTTTTGACGTGTAGTACATCGAAATCCATCAAAAGCTCGAGAAATGGCGCCACTTTGAAGATTTTAGGGTACACAAGTAACTTTGAGAGATTCAGGTTAGCTTACAAAAACCATATTTTCGGGTTTTCTACTCCAAATACGGCAAAACTGGCACGCTAGTCTTAAAGTACTGGAAGAGACCGTTGTTTTGACGTGTAGTACATCGAAATCCATCAAAAGCTCGAGAAATGGCGCCACTTTGAAGATTTTAGGGTACACAAGTAACTTTGAGAGATTCAGGTTAGCTTACAAAAACCACATTTTCGGGTTTTCTACTCCAAATACGGCAAAACTGGCACGCTAGTCTTAAAGTACTGGAAGAGACCGTTGTTTTGACGTGTAGTACATCGAAATCCATCAAAAGCTCGAGAAATGGCGCCACTTTGAAGATTTTAGGGTACACAAGTAACTTTGAGAGATTCAGGTTAGCTTACAAAAACCACATTTTCGGGTTTTCTACTCCAAATACGGCAAAACTGGCACGCTAGTCTTAAAGTACTGGAAGAGACCGTTGTTTTGACGTGTAGTACATCGAAATCCATCAAAAGCTCGAGAAATGACACCACTTTGAAGATTGTAAGGTACACAAGATCTAGCATGTTTTCACAAAAGGAGCCTTTGAACCTAACACCCCCTTTTGTGAAAACATGCTAGATCTTGTGTGCCTTTAAGCTTTAAAAGCCAGTAACTCGTGTTTTTGCCGTTTTCTTGAAAGGGCAAATGACAGTTGAAGACTTTTCTGGCCTTTCTATCCCATAATTGACTTGACTTAGATCCATCCCATAATTTCTTTATTTGAGACCTAGAGGTTATGCTTAGGTTAGAAAAAAGGCCATTTTCTGGTATTGTTACTCAAAATACAGGAAACTTCCATCCACTAAACGCAATCTACATTAAGAGAACGTTGTATTGCCGTATAGTGTATCGAAATCCATCAAAAGCTCGAGAAATGGCGCCACTTTGAAGATTTTAGGGTACACAAGTAACTTTGAGAGATTCAGGTTAGCTTACAAAAACCACATTTTCGGGTTTTCTACTCAAATACGGCAAAACTGGCACGCTAGTCCTTAAAGTACTGGAAGAGACCGTTGTTTTGACGTGTAGTACATCGAAATCCATCAAAAGCTCGAGAAATGACACCACTTTGAAGATTGTAAGGTACACAAGAATCTTGTGTGCCTTTAAGCTTTAAAAGCCAGTAACTCGTGTTTTTGCCGTTTTCTTGAAAGGGCAAATGACAGTTGAAGACTTTTCTGGCCTTTCTATCCCATAATTGACTTGACTTAGATCCATCCCATAATTTCTTTATTTGAGACCTAGAGGTTATGCTTAGGTTAGAAAAAGGCCATTTTCTGGTATTGTTACTCAAAATACAGGAAACTTCCATCCACTAAACGCAATCTACATTAAGAGAACGTTGTATTGCCCCCGTATAGTGTATCGAAATCCATCAAAAGCTCGAGAAATGGCGCCACTTTGAAGATTTTAGGGTACACAAGTAACTTTGAGAGATTCAGGTTAGCTTACAAAAACCACATTTTCGGGTTTTCTACTCCAAATACCGCAAAACTGGCACGCTAGTCTTAAAGTACTGGAAGAGACCGTTGTTTTGACGTGTAGTACATCGAAATCCATCAAAAGCTCGAGAAATGGCGCCACTTTGAAGATTTTAGGGTACACAAGTAACTTTGAGAGATTCAGGTTAGCTTACAAAAACCACATTTTCGGGTTTTCTACTCCAAATACGGCAAAACTGGCACGCTAGTCTTAAAGTACTGGAAGAGACCGTTGTTTTGACGTGTAGTACATCGAAATCCATCAAAGCTCGAGAAATGGCGCCACTTTGAAGATTTTAGGGTACACAAGTAACTTTGAGAGATTCAGGTTAGCTTACAAAAACCACATTTCGGGTTTTCTACTCCAAATACGGCAAAACTGGCACGCTAGTCTTAAAGTACTGGAAGAGACCGTTGTTTTGACGTGTAGTACATCGAAATCCATCAAAAGCTCGAGAAATGACACCACTTTGAAGATTGTAAGGTACACAAGATCTAGCATGTTTTCACAAAAGGAGCCTTTGAACCTAACACCCCCTTTTGTGAAAACATGCTAGATCTTGTGTGCCTTTAAGCTTTAAAAGCCAGTAACTCGTGTTTTTGCCGTTTTCTGAAAGGGCAAATGACAGTTGAAGACTTTTTCTGGCCTTTCTATCCCATAATTGACTTGACTTAGATCCATCCCATAATTTCTTTATTTGAGACCTAGAGGTTATGCTTAGGTTAGAAAAAGGCCATTTTCTGGTATTGTTACTCAAAATACAGGAAACTTCCATCCACTAAACGCAATCTACATTAAGAGAACGTTGTATTGCCGTATAGTGTATCGAAATCCATCAAAAGCTCGAGAAATGGCGCCACTTTGAAGATTTTAGGGTACACAAGTAACTTTGAGAGATTCAGGTTAGCTTACAAAAACCACATTTTCGGGTTTTCTACTCCAAATACGGCAAAACTGGCACGCTAGTCTTAAAGTACTGGAAGAGACCGTTGTTTTGACGTGTAGTACATCGAAATCCATCAAAAGCTCGAGAAATGACACCACTTTGAAGATTGTAAGGTACACAAGAATCTTGTGTGCCTTTAAGCTTTAAAAGCCAGTAACTCGTGTTTTTGCCGTTTTCTTGAAAGGGCAAATGACAGTTGAAGACTTTTCTGGCCTTTCTATCCCATAATTGACTTGACTTAGATCCATCCCATAATTTCTTTATTTGAGACCTAGAGGTTATGCTTAGGTTAGAAAAAGGCCATTTTCTGGTATTGTTACTCAAAATACAGGAAACTTCCATCCACTAAACGCAATCTACATTAAGAGAACGTTGTATTGCCGTATAGTGTATCGAAATCCATCAAAAGCTCGAGAAATGGCGCCACTTTGAAGATTTTAGGGTACACAAGTAACTTTGAGAGATTCAGGTTAGCTTACAAAAACCACATTTTCGGGTTTTCTACTCCAAATACCGCAAAACTGGCACGCTAGTCTTAAAGTACTGGAAGAGACCGTTGTTTTGACGTGTAGTACATCGAAATCCATCAAAAGCTCGAGAAATGGCGCCACTTTGAAGATTTTAGGGTACACAAGTAACTTTGAGAGATTCAGGTTAGCTTACAAAAACCATATTTTCGGGTTTTCTACTCCAAATACGGCAAAACTGGCACGCTAGTCTTAAAGTACTGGAAGAGACCGTTGTTTTGACGTGTAGTACATCGAAATCCATCAAAAGCTCGAGAAATGGCGCCACTTTGAAGATTTTAGGGTACACAAGTAACTTTGAGAGATTCAGGTTAGCTTACAAAAACCACATTTTCGGGTTTTCTACTCCAAATACGGCAAAACTGGCACGCTAGTCTTAAAGTACTGGAAGAGACCGTTGTTTTGACGTGTAGTACATCGAAATCCATCAAAAGCTCGAGAAATGACACCACTTTGAAGATTGTAAGGTACACAAGATCTAGCATGTTTTCACAAAAGGAGCCTTTGAACCTAACACCCCCTTTTGTGAAAACATGCTAGATCTTGTGTGCCTTTAAGCTTTAAAAGCCAGTAACTCGTGTTTTTGCCGTTTTCTTGAAAGGGCAAATGACAGTTGAAGACTTTTCTGGCCTTTCTATCCCATAATTGACTTGACTTAGATCCATCCCATAATTTCTTTATTTGAGACCTAGAGGTTATGCTTAGGTTAGAAAAAGGCCATTTTCTGGTATTGTTACTCAAAATACAGGAAACTTCCATCCACTAAACGCAATCTACATTAAGAGAACGTTGTATTGCCGTATAGTGTATCGAAATCCATCAAAAGCTCGAGAAATGGCGCCACTTTGAAGATTTTAGGGTACACAAGTAACTTTGAGAGATTCAGGTTAGCTTACAAAAACCACATTTTCGGGTTTTCTACTCCAAATACGGCAAAACTGGCACGCTAGTCTTAAAGTACTGGAAGAGACCGTTGTTTTGACGTGTAGTACATCGAAATCCATCAAAAGCTCGAGAAATGACACCACTTTGAAGATTGTAAGGTACACAAGAATCTTGTGTGCCTTTAAGCTTTAAAAGCCAGTAACTCGTGTTTTTGCCGTTTTCTTGAAAGGGCAAATGACAGTTGAAGACTTTTCTGGCCTTTCTATCCCATAATTGACTTGACTTAGATCCATCCCATAATTTCTTTATTTGAGACCTAGAGGTTATGCTTAGGTTAGAAAAAGGCCATTTTCTGGTATTGTTACTCAAAATACAGGAAACTTCCATCCACTAAACGCAATCTACATTAAGAGAACGTTGTATTGCCGTATAGTGTATCGAAATCCATCAAAAGCTCGAGAAATGGCGCCACTTTGAAGATTTTAGGGTACACAAGTAACTTTGAGAGATTCAGGTTAGCTTACAAAAACCACATTTTCGGGTTTTCTACTCCAAATACCGCAAAACTGGCACGCTAGTCTTAAAGTACTGGAAGAGACCGTTGTTTTGACGTGTAGTACATCGAAATCCATCAAAAGCTCGAGAAATGGCGCCACTTTGAAGATTTTAGGGTACACAAGTAACTTTGAGAGATTCAGGTTAGCTTACAAAAACCATATTTTCGGGTTTTCTACTCCAAATACGGCAAAACTGGCACGCTAGTCTTAAAGTACTGGAAGAGACCGTTGTTTTGACGTGTAGTACATCGAAATCCATCAAAAGCTCGAGAAATGGCGCCACTTTGAAGATTTTAGGGTACACAAGTAACTTTGAGAGATTCAGGTTAGCTTACAAAAACCACATTTTCGGGTTTTCTACTCCAAATACGGCAAAACTGGCACGCTAGTCTTAAAGTACTGGAAGAGACCGTTGTTTTGACGTGTAGTACATCGAAATCCATCAAAAGCTCGAGAAATGACACCACTTTGAAGATTGTAAGGTACACAAGATCTAGCATGTTTTCACAAAAGGAGCCTTTGAACCTAACACCCCCTTTTGTGAAAACATGCTAGATCTTGTGTGCCTTTAAGCTTTAAAAGCCAGTAACTCGTGTTTTTGCCGTTTTCTTGAAAGGGCAAATGACAGTTGAAGACTTTTCTGGCCTTTCTATCCCATAATTGACTTGACTTAGATCCATCCCATAATTTCTTTATTTGAGACCTAGAGGTTATGCTTAGGTTAGAAAAAGGCCATTTTCTGGTATTGTTACTCAAAATACAGGAAACTTCCATCCACTAAACGCAATCTACATTAAGAGAACGTTGTATTGCCGTATAGTGTATCGAAATCCATCAAAAGCTCGAGAAATGGCGCCACTTTGAAGATTTTAGGGTACACAAGTAACTTTGAGAGATTCAGGTTAGCTTACAAAAACCACATTTTCGGGTTTTCTACTCCAAATACGGCAAAACTGGCACGCTAGTCTTAAAGTACTGGAAGAGACCGTTGTTTTGACGTGTAGTACATCGAAATCCATCAAAAGCTCGAGAAATGACACCACTTTGAAGATTGTAAGGTACACAAGAATCTTGTGTGCCTTTAAGCTTTAAAAGCCAGTAACTCGTGTTTTTGCCGTTTTCTTGAAAGGGCAAATGACAGTTGAAGACTTTTCTGGCCTTTCTATCCCATAATTGACTTGACTTAGATCCATCCCATAATTTCTTTATTTGAGACCTAGAGGTTATGCTTAGGTTAGAAAAAGGCCATTTTCTGGTATTGTTACTCAAAATACAGGAAACTTCCATCCACTAAACGCAATCTACATTAAGAGAACGTTGTATTGCCGTATAGTGTATCGAAATCCATCAAAAGCTCGAGAAATGGCGCCACTTTGAAGATTTTAGGGTACACAAGTAACTTTGAGAGATTCAGGTTAGCTTACAAAAACCACATTTTCGGGTTTTCTACTCCAAATACCGCAAAACTGGCACGCTAGTCTTAAAGTACTGGAAGAGACCGTTGTTTTGACGTGTAGTACATCGAAATCCATCAAAAGCTCGAGAAATGGCGCCACTTTGAAGATTTTAGGGTACACAAGTAACTTTGAGAGATTCAGGTTAGCTTACAAAAACCATATTTTCGGGTTTTCTACTCCAAATACGGCAAAACTGGCACGCTAGTCTTAAAGTACTGGAAGAGACCGTTGTTTTGACGTGTAGTACATCGAAATCCATCAAAAGCTCGAGAAATGGCGCCACTTTGAAGATTTTAGGGTACACAAGTAACTTTGAGAGATTCAGGTTAGCTTACAAAAACCACATTTTCGGGTTTTCTACTCCAAATACGGCAAAACTGGCACGCTAGTCTTAAAGTACTGGAAGAGACCGTTGTTTTGACGTGTAGTACATCGAAATCCATCAAAAGCTCGAGAAATGACACCACTTTGAAGATTGTAAGGTACACAAGATCTAGCATGTTTTCACAAAAGGAGCCTTTGAACCTAACACCCCCTTTTGTGAAAACATGCTAGATCTTGTGTGCCTTTAAGCTTTAAAAGCCAGTAACTCGTGTTTTTGCCGTTTTCTTGAAAGGGCAAATGACAGTTGAAGACTTTTCTGGCCTTTCTATCCCATAATTGACTTGACTTAGATCCATCCCATAATTTCTTTATTTGAGACCTAGAGGTTATGCTTAGGTTAGAAAAAGGCCATTTTCTGGTATTGTTACTCAAAATACAGGAAACTTCCATCCACTAAACGCAATCTACATTAAGAGAACGTTGTATTGCCGTATAGTGTATCGAAATCCATCAAAAGCTCGAGAAATGGCGCCACTTTGAAGATTTTAGGGTACACAAGTAACTTTGAGAGATTCAGGTTAGCTTACAAAAACCACATTTTCGGGTTTTCTACTCCAAATACGGCAAAACTGGCACGCTAGTCTTAAAGTACTGGAAGAGACCGTTGTTTTGACGTGTAGTACATCGAAATCCATCAAAAGCTCGAGAAATGACACCACTTTGAAGATTGTAAGGTACACAAGAATCTTGTGTGCCTTTAAGCTTTAAAAGCCAGTAACTCGTGTTTTTGCCGTTTTCTTGAAAGGGCAAATGACAGTTGAAGACTTTTCTGGCCTTTCTATCCCATAATTGACTTGACTTAGATCCATCCCATAATTTCTTTATTTGAGACCTAGAGGTTATGCTTAGGTTAGAAAAAGGCCATTTTCTGGTATTGTTACTCAAAATACAGGAAACTTCCATCCACTAAACGCAATCTACATTAAGAGAACGTTGTATTGCCGTATAGTGTATCGAAATCCATCAAAAGCTCGAGAAATGGCGCCACTTTGAAGATTTTAGGGTACACAAGTAACTTTGAGAGATTCAGGTTAGCTTACAAAAACCACATTTTCGGGTTTTCTACTCCAAATACCGCAAAACTGGCACGCTAGTCTTAAAGTACTGGAAGAGACCGTTGTTTTGACGTGTAGTACATCGAAATCCATCAAAAGCTCGAGAAATGGCGCCACTTTGAAGATTTTAGGGTACACAAGTAACTTTGAGAGATTCAGGTTAGCTTACAAAAACCATATTTTCGGGTTTTCTACTCCAAATACGGCAAAACTGGCACGCTAGTCTTAAAGTACTGGAAGAGACCGTTGTTTTGACGTGTAGTACATCGAAATCCATCAAAAGCTCGAGAAATGGCGCCACTTTGAAGATTTTAGGGTACACAAGTAACTTTGAGAGATTCAGGTTAGCTTACAAAAACCACATTTTCGGGTTTTCTACTCCAAATACGGCAAAACTGGCACGCTAGTCTTAAAGTACTGGAAGAGACCGTTGTTTTGACGTGTAGTACATCGAAATCCATCAAAAGCTCGAGAAATGACACCACTTTGAAGATTGTAAGGTACACAAGATCTAGCATGTTTTCACAAAAGGAGCCTTTGAACCTAACACCCCCTTTTGTGAAAACATGCTAGATCTTGTGTGCCTTTAAGCTTTAAAAGCCAGTAACTCGTGTTTTTGCCGTTTTCTTGAAAGGGCAAATGACAGTTGAAGACTTTTCTGGCCTTTCTATCCCATAATTGACTTGACTTAGATCCATCCCATAATTTCTTTATTTGAGACCTAGAGGTTATGCTTAGGTTAGAAAAAGGCCATTTTCTGGTATTGTTACTCAAAATACAGGAAACTTCCATCCACTAAACGCAATCTACATTAAGAGAACGTTGTATTGCCGTATAGTGTATCGAAATCCATCAAAAGCTCGAGAAATGGCGCCACTTTGAAGATTTTAGGGTACACAAGTAACTTTGAGAGATTCAGGTTAGCTTACAAAAACCACATTTTCGGGTTTTCTACTCCAAATACGGCAAAACTGGCACGCTAGTCTTAAAGTACTGGAAGAGACCGTTGTTTTGACGTGTAGTACATCGAAATCCATCAAAAGCTCGAGAAATGACACCACTTTGAAGATTGTAAGGTACACAAGAATCTTGTGTGCCTTTAAGCTTTAAAAGCCAGTAACTCGTGTTTTTGCCGTTTTCTTGAAAGGGCAAATGACAGTTGAAGACTTTTCTGGCCTTTCTATCCCATAATTGACTTGACTTAGATCCATCCCATAATTTCTTTATTTGAGACCTAGAGGTTATGCTTAGGTTAGAAAAAGGCCATTTTCTGGTATTGTTACTCAAAATACAGGAAACTTCCATCCACTAAACGCAATCTACATTAAGAGAACGTTGTATTGCCGTATAGTGTATCGAAATCCATCAAAAGCTCGAGAAATGGCGCCACTTTGAAGATTTTAGGGTACACAAGTAACTTTGAGAGATTCAGGTTAGCTTACAAAAACCACATTTTCGGGTTTTCTACTCCAAATACCGCAAAACTGGCACGCTAGTCTTAAAGTACTGGAAGAGACCGTTGTTTTGACGTGTAGTACATCGAAATCCATCAAAAGCTCGAGAAATGGCGCCACTTTGAAGATTTTAGGGTACACAAGTAACTTTGAGAGATTCAGGTTAGCTTACAAAAACCATATTTTCGGGTTTTCTACTCCAAATACGGCAAAACTGGCACGCTAGTCTTAAAGTACTGGAAGAGACCGTTGTTTTGACGTGTAGTACATCGAAATCCATCAAAAGCTCGAGAAATGGCGCCACTTTGAAGATTTTAGGGTACACAAGTAACTTTGAGAGATTCAGGTTAGCTTACAAAAACCACATTTTCGGGTTTTCTACTCCAAATACGGCAAAACTGGCACGCTAGTCTTAAAGTACTGGAAGAGACCGTTGTTTTGACGTGTAGTACATCGAAATCCATCAAAAGCTCGAGAAATGACACCACTTTGAAGATTGTAAGGTACACAAGATCTAGCATGTTTTCACAAAAGGAGCCTTTGAACCTAACACCCCCTTTTGTGAAAACATGCTAGATCTTGTGTGCCTTTAAGCTTTAAAAGCCAGTAACTCGTGTTTTTGCCGTTTTCTTGAAAGGGCAAATGACAGTTGAAGACTTTTCTGGCCTTTCTATCCCATAATTGACTTGACTTAGATCCATCCCATAATTTCTTTATTTGAGACCTAGAGGTTATGCTTAGGTTAGAAAAAGGCCATTTTCTGGTATTGTTACTCAAAATACAGGAAACTTCCATCCACTAAACGCAATCTACATTAAGAGAACGTTGTATTGCCGTATAGTGTATCGAAATCCATCAAAAGCTCGAGAAATGGCGCCACTTTGAAGATTTTAGGGTACACAAGTAACTTTGAGAGATTCAGGTTAGCTTACAAAAACCACATTTTCGGGTTTTCTACTCCAAATACGGCAAAACTGGCACGCTAGTCTTAAAGTACTGGAAGAGACCGTTGTTTTGACGTGTAGTACATCGAAATCCATCAAAAGCTCGAGAAATGACACCACTTTGAAGATTGTAAGGTACACAAGAATCTTGTGTGCCTTTAAGCTTTAAAAGCCAGTAACTCGTGTTTTTGCCGTTTTCTTGAAAGGGCAAATGACAGTTGAAGACTTTTCTGGCCTTTCTATCCCATAATTGACTTGACTTAGATCCATCCCATAATTTCTTTATTTGAGACCTAGAGGTTATGCTTAGGTTAGAAAAAGGCCATTTTCTGGTATTGTTACTCAAAATACAGGAAACTTCCATCCACTAAACGCAATCTACATTAAGAGAACGTTGTATTGCCGTATAGTGTATCGAAATCCATCAAAAGCTCGAGAAATGGCGCCACTTTGAAGATTTTAGGGTACACAAGTAACTTTGAGAGATTCAGGTTAGCTTACAAAAACCACATTTTCGGGTTTTCTACTCCAAATACCGCAAAACTGGCACGCTAGTCTTAAAGTACTGGAAGAGACCGTTGTTTTGACGTGTAGTACATCGAAATCCATCAAAAGCTCGAGAAATGGCGCCACTTTGAAGATTTTAGGGTACACAAGTAACTTTGAGAGATTCAGGTTAGCTTACAAAAACCATATTTTCGGGTTTTCTACTCCAAATACGGCAAAACTGGCACGCTAGTCTTAAAGTACTGGAAGAGACCGTTGTTTTGACGTGTAGTACATCGAAATCCATCAAAAGCTCGAGAAATGGCGCCACTTTGAAGATTTTAGGGTACACAAGTAACTTTGAGAGATTCAGGTTAGCTTACAAAAACCACATTTTCGGGTT
The DNA here is from genome assembly GCA_030867875.1 of Actinernus sp. WN-2022. Taxonomy (NCBI): domain Eukaryota; kingdom Metazoa; phylum Cnidaria; class Anthozoa; order Actiniaria; family Actinernidae; genus Actinernus; species Actinernus sp. WN-2022. The sequence goes on along the minus strand of JAOWCC010000577.1, from coordinate 81,054,684 downwards.
TTCTACTCCAAATACGGCAAAACTGGCACGCTAGTCTTAAAGTACTGGAAGAGACCGTTGTTTTGACGTGTAGTACATCGAAATCCATCAAAAGCTCGAGAAATGGCGCCACTTTGAAGATTTTAGGGTACACAAGTAACTTTGAGAGATTCAGGTTAGCTTACAAAAACCACATTTTCGGGTTTTCTACTCCAAATACGGCAAAACTGGCACGCTAGTCTTAAAGTACTGGAAGAGACCGTTGTTTTGACGTGTAGTACATCGAAATCCATCAAAAGCTCGAGAAATGACACCACTTTGAAGATTGTAAGGTACACAAGATCTAGCATGTTTTCACAAAAGGAGCCTTTGAACCTAACACCCCCTTTTGTGAAAACATGCTAGATCTTGTGTGCCTTTAAGCTTTAAAAGCCAGTAACTCGTGTTTTTGCCGTTTTCTTGAAAGGGCAAATGACAGTTGAAGACTTTTCTGGCCTTTCTATCCCATAATTGACTTGACTTAGATCCATCCCATAATTTCTTTATTTGAGACCTAGAGGTTATGCTTAGGTTAGAAAAAGGCCATTTTCTGGTATTGTTACTCAAAATACAGGAAACTTCCATCCACTAAACGCAATCTACATTAAGAGAACGTTGTATTGCCGTATAGTGTATCGAAATCCATCAAAAGCTCGAGAAATGGCGCCACTTTGAAGATTTTAGGGTACACAAGTAACTTTGAGAGATTCAGGTTAGCTTACAAAAACCACATTTTCGGGTTTTCTACTCCAAATACGGCAAAACTGGCACGCTAGTCTTAAAGTACTGGAAGAGACCGTTGTTTTGACGTGTAGTACATCGAAATCCATCAAAAGCTCGAGAAATGACACCACTTTGAAGATTGTAAGGTACACAAGAATCTTGTGTGCCTTTAAGCTTTAAAAGCCAGTAACTCGTGTTTTTGCCGTTTTCTTGAAAGGGCAAATGACAGTTGAAGACTTTTCTGGCCTTTCTATCCCATAATTGACTTGACTTAGATCCATCCCATAATTTCTTTATTTGAGACCTAGAGGTTATGCTTAGGTTAGAAAAAGGCCATTTTCTGGTATTGTTACTCAAAATACAGGAAACTTCCATCCACTAAACGCAATCTACATTAAGAGAACGTTGTATTGCCGTATAGTGTATCGAAATCCATCAAAAGCTCGAGAAATGGCGCCACTTTGAAGATTTTAGGGTACACAAGTAACTTTGAGAGATTCAGGTTAGCTTACAAAAACCACATTTTCGGGTTTTCTACTCCAAATACCGCAAAACTGGCACGCTAGTCTTAAAGTACTGGAAGAGACCGTTGTTTTGACGTGTAGTACATCGAAATCCATCAAAAGCTCGAGAAATGGCGCCACTTTGAAGATTTTAGGGTACACAAGTAACTTTGAGAGATTCAGGTTAGCTTACAAAAACCATATTTTCGGGTTTTCTACTCCAAATACGGCAAAACTGGCACGCTAGTCTTAAAGTACTGGAAGAGACCGTTGTTTTGACGTGTAGTACATCGAAATCCATCAAAAGCTCGAGAAATGGCGCCACTTTGAAGATTTTAGGGTACACAAGTAACTTTGAGAGATTCAGGTTAGCTTACAAAAACCACATTTTCGGGTTTTCTACTCCAAATACGGCAAAACTGGCACGCTAGTCTTAAAGTACTGGAAGAGACCGTTGTTTTGACGTGTAGTACATCGAAATCCATCAAAAGCTCGAGAAATGACACCACTTTGAAGATTGTAAGGTACACAAGATCTAGCATGTTTTCACAAAAGGAGCCTTTGAACCTAACACCCCCTTTTGTGAAAACATGCTAGATCTTGTGTGCCTTTAAGCTTTAAAAGCCAGTAACTCGTGTTTTTGCCGTTTTCTTGAAAGGGCAAATGACAGTTGAAGACTTTTCTGGCCTTTCTATCCCATAATTGACTTGACTTAGATCCATCCCATAATTTCTTTATTTGAGACCTAGAGGTTATGCTTAGGTTAGAAAAAGGCCATTTTCTGGTATTGTTACTCAAAATACAGGAAACTTCCATCCACTAAACGCAATCTACATTAAGAGAACGTTGTATTGCCGTATAGTGTATCGAAATCCATCAAAAGCTCGAGAAATGGCGCCACTTTGAAGATTTTAGGGTACACAAGTAACTTTGAGAGATTCAGGTTAGCTTACAAAAACCACATTTTCGGGTTTTCTACTCCAAATACGGCAAAACTGGCACGCTAGTCTTAAAGTACTGGAAGAGACCGTTGTTTTGACGTGTAGTACATCGAAATCCATCAAAAGCTCGAGAAATGACACCACTTTGAAGATTGTAAGGTACACAAGAATCTTGTGTGCCTTTAAGCTTTAAAAGCCAGTAACTCGTGTTTTTGCCGTTTTCTTGAAAGGGCAAATGACAGTTGAAGACTTTTCTGGCCTTTCTATCCCATAATTGACTTGACTTAGATCCATCCCATAATTTCTTTATTTGAGACCTAGAGGTTATGCTTAGGTTAGAAAAAGGCCATTTTCTGGTATTGTTACTCAAAATACAGGAAACTTCCATCCACTAAACGCAATCTACATTAAGAGAACGTTGTATTGCCGTATAGTGTATCGAAATCCATCAAAAGCTCGAGAAATGGCGCCACTTTGAAGATTTTAGGGTACACAAGTAACTTTGAGAGATTCAGGTTAGCTTACAAAAACCACATTTTCGGGTTTTCTACTCCAAATACCGCAAAACTGGCACGCTAGTCTTAAAGTACTGGAAGAGACCGTTGTTTTGACGTGTAGTACATCGAAATCCATCAAAAGCTCGAGAAATGGCGCCACTTTGAAGATTTTAGGGTACACAAGTAACTTTGAGAGATTCAGGTTAGCTTACAAAAACCATATTTTCGGGTTTTCTACTCCAAATACGGCAAAACTGGCACGCTAGTCTTAAAGTACTGGAAGAGACCGTTGTTTTGACGTGTAGTACATCGAAATCCATCAAAAGCTCGAGAAATGGCGCCACTTTGAAGATTTTAGGGTACACAAGTAACTTTGAGAGATTCAGGTTAGCTTACAAAAACCACATTTTCGGGTTTTCTACTCCAAATACGGCAAAACTGGCACGCTAGTCTTAAAGTACTGGAAGAGACCGTTGTTTTGACGTGTAGTACATCGAAATCCATCAAAAGCTCGAGAAATGGCGCCACTTTGAAGATTTTAGGGTACACAAGTAACTTTGAGAGATTCAGGTTAGCTTACAAAAACCACATTTTCGGGTTTTCTACTCCAAATACGGCAAAACTGGCACGCTAGTCTTAAAGTACTGGAAGAGACCGTTGTTTTGACGTGTAGTACATCGAAATCCATCAAAAGCTCGAGAAATGACACCACTTTGAAGATTGTAAGGTACACAAGATCTAGCATGTTTTCACAAAAGGAGCCTTTGAACCTAACACCCCCTTTTGTGAAAACATGCTAGATCTTGTGTGCCTTTAAGCTTTAAAAGCCAGTAACTCGTGTTTTTGCCGTTTTCTTGAAAGGGCAAATGACAGTTGAAGACTTTTCTGGCCTTTCTATCCCATAATTGACTTGACTTAGATCCATCCCATAATTTCTTTATTTGAGACCTAGAGGTTATGCTTAGGTTAGAAAAAGGCCATTTTCTGGTATTGTTACTCAAAATACAGGAAACTTCCATCCACTAAACGCAATCTACATTAAGAGAACGTTGTATTGCCGTATAGTGTATCGAAATCCATCAAAAGCTCGAGAAATGGCGCCACTTTGAAGATTTTAGGGTACACAAGTAACTTTGAGAGATTCAGGTTAGCTTACAAAAAACACATTTTCGGGTTTTCTACTCCAAATACGGCAAAACTGGCACGCTAGTCTTAAAGTACTGGAAGAGACCGTTGTTTTGACGTGTAGTACATCGAAATCCATCAAAAGCTCGAGAAATGGCGCCACTTTGAAGATTTTAGGGTACACAAGTAACTTTGAGAGATTCAGGTTAGCTTACAAAAACCACATTTTCGGGTTTTCTACTCCAAATACGGCAAAACTGGCACGCTAGTCTTAAAGTACTGGAAGAGACCGTTGTTTTGACGTGTAGTACATCGAAATCCATCAAAAGCTCGAGAAATGACACCACTTTGAAGATTGTAAGGTACACAAGATCTAGCATGTTTTCACAAAAGGAGCCTTTGAACCTAACACCCCCTTTTGTGAAAACATGCTAGATCTTGTGTGCCTTTAAGCTTTAAAAGCCAGTAACTCGTGTTTTTGCCGTTTTCTTGAAAGGGCAAATGACAGTTGAAGACTTTTCTGGCCTTTCTATCCCATAATTGACTTGACTTAGATCCATCCCATAATTTCTTTATTTGAGACCTAGAGGTTATGCTTAGGTTAGAAAAAGGCCATTTTCTGGTATTGTTACTCAAAATACAGGAAACTTCCATCCACTAAACGCAATCTACATTAAGAGAACGTTGTATTGCCGTATAGTGTATCGAAATCCATCAAAAGCTCGAGAAATGGCGCCACTTTGAAGATTTTAGGGTACACAAGTAACTTTGAGAGATTCAGGTTAGCTTACAAAAAACACATTTTCGGGTTTTCTACTCCAAATACGGCAAAACTGGCACGCTAGTCTTAAAGTACTGGAAGAGACCGTTGTTTTGACGTGTAGTACATCGAAATCCATCAAAAGCTCGAGAAATGGCGCCACTTTGAAGATTTTAGGGTACACAAGTAACTTTGAGAGATTCAGGTTAGCTTACAAAAACCACATTTTCGGGTTTTCTACTCCAAATACGGCAAAACTGGCACGCTAGTCTTAAAGTACTGGAAGAGACCGTTGTTTTGACGTGTAGTACATCGAAATCCATCAAAAGCTCGAGAAATGACACCACTTTGAAGATTGTAAGGTACACAAGAATCTTGTGTGCCTTTAAGCTTTAAAAGCCAGTAACTCGTGTTTTTGCCGTTTTCTTGAAAGGGCAAATGACAGTTGAAGACTTTTCTGGCCTTTCTATCCCATAATTGACTTGACTTAGATCCATCCCATAATTTCTTTATTTGAGACCTAGAGGTTATGCTTAGGTTAGAAAAAGGCCATTTTCTGGTATTGTTACTCAAAATACAGGAAACTTCCATCCACTAAACGCAATCTACATTAAGAGAACGTTGTATTGCCGTATAGTGTATCGAAATCCATCAAAAGCTCGAGAAATGGCGCCACTTTGAAGATTTTAGGGTACACAAGTAACTTTGAGAGATTCAGGTTAGCTTACAAAAACCACATTTTCGGGTTTTCTACTCCAAATACCGCAAAACTGGCACGCTAGTCTTAAAGTACTGGAAGAGACCGTTGTTTTGACGTGTAGTACATCGAAATCCATCAAAAGCTCGAGAAATGGCGCCACTTTGAAGATTTTAGGGTACACAAGTAACTTTGAGAGATTCAGGTTAGCTTACAAAAACCATATTTTCGGGTTTTCTACTCCAAATACGGCAAAACTGGCACGCTAGTCTTAAAGTACTGGAAGAGACCGTTGTTTTGACGTGTAGTACATCGAAATCCATCAAAAGCTCGAGAAATGGCGCCACTTTGAAGATTTTAGGGTACACAAGTAACTTTGAGAGATTCAGGTTAGCTTACAAAAACCACATTTTCGGGTTTTCTACTCCAAATACGGCAAAACTGGCACGCTAGTCTTAAAGTACTGGAAGAGACCGTTGTTTTGACGTGTAGTACATCGAAATCCATCAAAAGCTCGAGAAATGACACCACTTTGAAGATTGTAAGGTACACAAGATCTAGCATGTTTTCACAAAAGGAGCCTTTGAACCTAACACCCCCTTTTGTGAAAACATGCTAGATCTTGTGTGCCTTTAAGCTTTAAAAGCCAGTAACTCGTGTTTTTGCCGTTTTCTTGAAAGGGCAAATGACAGTTGAAGACTTTTCTGGCCTTTCTATCCCATAATTGACTTGACTTAGATCCATCCCATAATTTCTTTATTTGAGACCTAGAGGTTATGCTTAGGTTAGAAAAAGGCCATTTTCTGGTATTGTTACTCAAAATACAGGAAACTTCCATCCACTAAACGCAATCTACATTAAGAGAACGTTGTATTGCCGTATAGTGTATCGAAATCCATCAAAAGCTCGAGAAATGGCGCCACTTTGAAGATTTTAGGGTACACAAGTAACTTTGAGAGATTCAGGTTAGCTTACAAAAACCACATTTTCGGGTTTTCTACTCCAAATACGGCAAAACTGGCACGCTAGTCTTAAAGTACTGGAAGAGACCGTTGTTTTGACGTGTAGTACATCGAAATCCATCAAAAGCTCGAGAAATGACACCACTTTGAAGATTGTAAGGTACACAAGAATCTTGTGTGCCTTTAAGCTTTAAAAGCCAGTAACTCGTGTTTTTGCCGTTTTCTTGAAAGGGCAAATGACAGTTGAAGACTTTTCTGGCCTTTCTATCCCATAATTGACTTGACTTAGATCCATCCCATAATTTCTTTATTTGAGACCTAGAGGTTATGCTTAGGTTAGAAAAAGGCCATTTTCTGGTATTGTTACTCAAAATACAGGAAACTTCCATCCACTAAACGCAATCTACATTAAGAGAACGTTGTATTGCCGTATAGTGTATCGAAATCCATCAAAAGCTCGAGAAATGGCGCCACTTTGAAGATTTTAGGGTACACAAGTAACTTTGAGAGATTCAGGTTAGCTTACAAAAACCACATTTTCGGGTTTTCTACTCCAAATACCGCAAAACTGGCACGCTAGTCTTAAAGTACTGGAAGAGACCGTTGTTTTGACGTGTAGTACATCGAAATCCATCAAAAGCTCGAGAAATGGCGCCACTTTGAAGATTTTAGGGTACACAAGTAACTTTGAGAGATTCAGGTTAGCTTACAAAAACCATATTTTCGGGTTTTCTACTCCAAATACGGCAAAACTGGCACGCTAGTCTTAAAGTACTGGAAGAGACCGTTGTTTTGACGTGTAGTACATCGAAATCCATCAAAAGCTCGAGAAATGGCGCCACTTTGAAGATTTTAGGGTACACAAGTAACTTTGAGAGATTCAGGTTAGCTTACAAAAACCACATTTTCGGGTTTTCTACTCCAAATACGGCAAAACTGGCACGCTAGTCTTAAAGTACTGGAAGAGACCGTTGTTTTGACGTGTAGTACATCGAAATCCATCAAAAGCTCGAGAAATGACACCACTTTGAAGATTGTAAGGTACACAAGATCTAGCATGTTTTCACAAAAGGAGCCTTTGAACCTAACACCCCCTTTTGTGAAAACATGCTAGATCTTGTGTGCCTTTAAGCTTTAAAAGCCAGTAACTCGTGTTTTTGCCGTTTTCTTGAAAGGGCAAATGACAGTTGAAGACTTTTCTGGCCTTTCTATCCCATAATTGACTTGACTTAGATCCATCCCATAATTTCTTTATTTGAGACCTAGAGGTTATGCTTAGGTTAGAAAAAGGCCATTTTCTGGTATTGTTACTCAAAATACAGGAAACTTCCATCCACTAAACGCAATCTACATTAAGAGAACGTTGTATTGCCGTATAGTGTATCGAAATCCATCAAAAGCTCGAGAAATGGCGCCACTTTGAAGATTTTAGGGTACACAAGTAACTTTGAGAGATTCAGGTTAGCTTACAAAAACCACATTTTCGGGTTTTCTACTCCAAATACGGCAAAACTGGCACGCTAGTCTTAAAGTACTGGAAGAGACCGTTGTTTTGACGTGTAGTACATCGAAATCCATCAAAAGCTCGAGAAATGACACCACTTTGAAGATTGTAAGGTACACAAGAATCTTGTGTGCCTTTAAGCTTTAAAAGCCAGTAACTCGTGTTTTTGCCGTTTTCTTGAAAGGGCAAATGACAGTTGAAGACTTTTCTGGCCTTTCTATCCCATAATTGACTTGACTTAGATCCATCCCATAATTTCTTTATTTGAGACCTAGAGGTTATGCTTAGGTTAGAAAAAGGCCATTTTCTGGTATTGTTACTCAAAATACAGGAAACTTCCATCCACTAAACGCAATCTACATTAAGAGAACGTTGTATTGCCGTATAGTGTATCGAAATCCATCAAAAGCTCGAGAAATGGCGCCACTTTGAAGATTTTAGGGTACACAAGTAACTTTGAGAGATTCAGGTTAGCTTACAAAAACCACATTTTCGGGTTTTCTACTCCAAATACCGCAAAACTGGCACGCTAGTCTTAAAGTACTGGAAGAGACCGTTGTTTTGACGTGTAGTACATCGAAATCCATCAAAAGCTCGAGAAATGGCGCCACTTTGAAGATTTTAGGGTACACAAGTAACTTTGAGAGATTCAGGTTAGCTTACAAAAACCACATTTTCGGGTTTTCTACTCCAAATACGGCAAAACTGGCACGCTATTCTTAAAGTACTGGAAGAGACCGTTGTTTTGACGTGTAGTACATCGAAATCCATCAAAAGCTCGAGAAATGGCGCCACTTTGAAGATTTTAGGGTACACAAGTAACTTTGAGAGATTCAGGTTAGCTTACAAAAACCACATTTTCGGGTTTTCTACTCCAAATACGGCAAAACTGGCACGCTAGTCTTAAAGTACTGGAAGAGACCGTTGTTTTGACGTGTAGTACATCGAAATCCATCAAAAGCTCGAGAAATGACACCACTTTGAAGATTGTAAGGTACACAAGATCTAGCATGTTTTCACAAAAGGAGCCTTTGAACCTAACACCCCCTTTTGTGAAAACATGCTAGATCTTGTGTGCCTTTAAGCTTTAAAAGCCAGTAACTCGTGTTTTTGCCGTTTTCTTGAAAGGGCAAATGACAGTTGAAGACTTTTCTGGCCTTTCTATCCCATAATTGACTTGACTTAGATCCATCCCATAATTTCTTTATTTGAGACCTAGAGGTTATGCTTAGGTTAGAAAAAGGCCATTTTCTGGTATTGTTACTCAAAATACAGGAAACTTCCATCCACTAAACGCAATCTACATTAAGAGAACGTTGTATTGCCGTATAGTGTATCGAAATCCATCAAAAGCTCGAGAAATGGCGCCACTTTGAAGATTTTAGGGTACACAAGTAACTTTGAGAGATTCAGGTTAGCTTACAAAAACCACATTTTCGGGTTTTCTACTCCAAATACGGCAAAACTGGCACGCTAGTCTTAAAGTACTGGAAGAGACCGTTGTTTTGACGTGTAGTACATCGAAATCCATCAAAAGCTCGAGAAATGGCGCCACTTTGAAGATTTTAGGGTACACAAGTAACTTTGAGAGATTCAGGTTAGCTTACAAAAACCACATTTTCGGGTTTTCTACTCCAAATACGGCAAAACTGGCACGCTAGTCTTAAAGTACTGGAAGAGACCGTTGTTTTGACGTGTAGTACATCGAAATCCATCAAAAGCTCGAGAAATGACACCACTTTGAAGATTGTAAGGTACACAAGATCTAGCATGTTTTCACAAAAGGAGCCTTTGAACCTAACACCCCCTTTTGTGAAAACATGCTAGATCTTGTGTGCCTTTAAGCTTTAAAAGCCAGTAACTCGTGTTTTTGCCGTTTTCTTGAAAGGGCAAATGACAGTTGAAGACTTTTCTGGCCTTTCTATCCCATAATTGACTTGACTTAGATCCATCCCATAATTTCTTTATTTGAGACCTAGAGGTTATGCTTAGGTTAGAAAAAGGCCATTTTCTGGTATTGTTACTCAAAATACAGGAAACTTCCATCCACTAAACGCAATCTACATTAAGAGAACGTTGTATTGCCGTATAGTGTATCGAAATCCATCAAAAGCTCGAGAAATGGCGCCACTTTGAAGATTTTAGGGTACACAAGTAACTTTGAGAGATTCAGGTTAGCTTACAAAAACCACATTTTCGGGTTTTCTACTCCAAATACGGCAAAACTGGCACGCTAGTCTTAAAGTACTGGAAGAGACCGTTGTTTTGACGTGTAGTACATCGAAATCCATCAAAAGCTCGAGAAATGACACCACTTTGAAGATTGTAAGGTACACAAGAATCTTGTGTGCCTTTAAGCTTTAAAAGCCAGTAACTCGTGTTTTTGCCGTTTTCTTGAAAGGGCAAATGACAGTTGAAGACTTTTCTGGCCTTTCTATCCCATAATTGACTTGACTTAGATCCATCCCATAATTTCTTTATTTGAGACCTAGAGGTTATGCTTAGGTTAGAAAAAGGCCATTTTCTGGTATTGTTACTCAAAATACAGGAAACTTCCATCCACTAAACGCAATCTACATTAAGAGAACGTTGTATTGCCGTATAGTGTATCGAAATCCATCAAAAGCTCGAGAAATGGCGCCACTTTGAAGATTTTAGGGTACACAAGTAACTTTGAGAGATTCAGGTTAGCTTACAAAAACCACATTTTCGGGTTTTCTACTCCAAATACCGCAAAACTGGCACGCTAGTCTTAAAGTACTGGAAGAGACCGTTGTTTTGACGTGTAGTACATCGAAATCCATCAAAAGCTCGAGAAATGGCGCCACTTTGAAGATTTTAGGGTACACAAGTAACTTTGAGAGATTCAGGTTAGCTTACAAAAACCATATTTTCGGGTTTTCTACTCCAAATACGGCAAAACTGGCACGCTAGTCTTAAAGTACTGGAAGAGACCGTTGTTTTGACGTGTAGTACATCGAAATCCATCAAAAGCTCGAGAAATGGCGCCACTTTGAAGATTTTAGGGTACACAAGTAACTTTGAGAGATTCAGGTTAGCTTACAAAAACCACATTTTCGGGTTTTCTACTCCAAATACGGCAAAACTGGCACGCTAGTCTTAAAGTACTGGAAGAGACCGTTGTTTTGACGTGTAGTACATCGAAATCCATCAAAAGCTCGAGAAATGACACCACTTTGAAGATTGTAAGGTACACAAGATCTAGCATGTTTTCACAAAAGGAGCCTTTGAACCTAACACCCCCTTTTGTGAAAACATGCTAGATCTTGTGTGCCTTTAAGCTTTAAAAGCCAGTAACTCGTGTTTTTGCCGTTTTCTTGAAAGGGCAAATGACAGTTGAAGACTTTTCTGGCCTTTCTATCCCATAATTGACTTGACTTAGATCCATCCCATAATTTCTTTATTTGAGACCTAGAGGTTATGCTTAGGTTAGAAAAAGGCCATTTTCTGGTATTGTTACTCAAAATACAGGAAACTTCCATCCACTAAACGCAATCTACATTAAGAGAACGTTGTATTGCCGTATAGTGTATCGAAATCCATCAAAAGCTCGAGAAATGGCGCCACTTTGAAGATTTTAGGGTACACAAGTAACTTTGAGAGATTCAGGTTAGCTTACAAAAACCACATTTTCGGGTTTTCTACTCCAAATACGGCAAAACTGGCACGCTAGTCTTAAAGTACTGGAAGAGACCGTTGTTTTGACGTGTAGTACATCGAAATCCATCAAAAGCTCGAGAAATGACACCACTTTGAAGATTGTAAGGTACACAAGAATCTTGTGTGCCTTTAAGCTTTAAAAGCCAGTAACTCGTGTTTTTGCCGTTTTCTTGAAAGGGCAAATGACAGTTGAAGACTTTTCTGGCCTTTCTATCCCATAATTGACTTGACTTAGATCCATCCCATAATTTCTTTATTTGAGACCTAGAGGTTATGCTTAGGTTAGAAAAAGGCCATTTTCTGGTATTGTTACTCAAAATACAGGAAACTTCCATCCACTAAACGCAATCTACATTAAGAGAACGTTGTATTGCCGTATAGTGTATCGAAATCCATCAAAAGCTCGAGAAATGGCGCCACTTTGAAGATTTTAGGGTACACAAGTAACTTTGAGAGATTCAGGTTAGCTTACAAAAACCACATTTTCGGGTTTTCTACTCCAAATACCGCAAAACTGGCACGCTAGTCTTAAAGTACTGGAAGAGACCGTTGTTTTGACGTGTAGTACATCGAAATCCATCAAAAGCTCGAGAAATGGCGCCACTTTGAAGATTTTAGGGTACACAAGTAACTTTGAGAGATTCAGGTTAGCTTACAAAAACCACATTTTCGGGTTTTCTACTCCAAATACGGCAAAACTGGCACGCTATTCTTAAAGTACTGGAAGAGACCGTTGTTTTGACGTGTAGTACATCGAAATCCATCAAAAGCTCGAGAAATGGCGCCACTTTGAAGATTTTAGGGTACACAAGTAACTTTGAGAGATTCAGGTTAGCTTACAAAAACCACATTTTCGGGTTTTCTACTCCAAATACGGCAAAACTGGCACGCTAGTCTTAAAGTACTGGAAGAGACCGTTGTTTTGACGTGTAGTACATCGAAATCCATCAAAAGCTCGAGAAATGACACCACTTTGAAGATTGTAAGGTACACAAGATCTAGCATGTTTTCACAAAAGGAGCCTTTGAACCTAACACCCCCTTTTGTGAAAACATGCTAGATCTTGTGTGCCTTTAAGCTTTAAAAGCCAGTAACTCGTGTTTTTGCCGTTTTCTTGAAAGGGCAAATGACAGTTGAAGACTTTTCTGGCCTTTCTATCCCATAATTGACTTGACTTAGATCCATCCCATAATTTCTTTATTTGAGACCTAGAGGTTATGCTTAGGTTAGAAAAAGGCCATTTTCTGGTATTGTTACTCAAAATACAGGAAACTTCCATCCACTAAACGCAATCTACATTAAGAGAACGTTGTATTGCCGTATAGTGTATCGAAATCCATCAAAAGCTCGAGAAATGGCGCCACTTTGAAGATTTTAGGGTACACAAGTAACTTTGAGAGATTCAGGTTAGCTTACAAAAACCACATTTTCGGGTTTTCTACTCCAAATACGGCAAAACTGGCACGCTAGTCTTAAAGTACTGGAAGAGACCGTTGTTTTGACGTGTAGTACATCGAAATCCATCAAAAGCTCGAGAAATGGCGCCACTTTGAAGATTTTAGGGTACACAAGTAACTTTGAGAGATTCAGGTTAGCTTACAAAAACCACATTTTCGGGTTTTCTACTCCAAATACGGCAAAACTGGCACGCTAGTCTTAAAGTACTGGAAGAGACCGTTGTTTTGACGTGTAGTACATCGAAATCCATCAAAAGCTCGAGAAATGACACCACTTTGAAGATTGTAAGGTACACAAGATCTAGCATGTTTTCACAAAAGGAGCCTTTGAACCTAACACCCCCTTTTGTGAAAACATGCTAGATCTTGTGTGCCTTTAAGCTTTAAAAGCCAGTAACTCGTGTTTTTGCCGTTTTCTTGAAAGGGCAAATGACAGTTGAAGACTTTTCTGGCCTTTCTATCCCATAATTGACTTGACTTAGATCCATCCCATAATTTCTTTATTTGAGACCTAGAGGTTATGCTTAGGTTAGAAAAAGGCCATTTTCTGGTATTGTTACTCAAAATACAGGAAACTTCCATCCACTAAACGCAATCTACATTAAGAGAACGTTGTATTGCCGTATAGTGTATCGAAATCCATCAAAAGCTCGAGAAATGGCGCCACTTTGAAGATTTTAGGGTACACAAGTAACTTTGAGAGATTCAGGTTAGCTTACAAAAACCACATTTTCGGGTTTTCTACTCCAAATACGGCAAAACTGGCACGCTAGTCTTAAAGTACTGGAAGAGACCGTTGTTTTGACGTGTAGTACATCGAAATCCATCAAAAGCTCGAGAAATGACACCACTTTGAAGATTGTAAGGTACACAAGAATCTTGTGTGCCTTTAAGCTTTAAAAGCCAGTAACTCGTGTTTTTGCCGTTTTCTTGAAAGGGCAAATGACAGTTGAAGACTTTTCTGGCCTTTCTATCCCATAATTGACTTGACTTAGATCCATCCCATAATTTCTTTATTTGAGACCTAGAGGTTATGCTTAGGTTAGAAAAAGGCCATTTTCTGGTATTGTTACTCAAAATACAGGAAACTTCCATCCACTAAACGCAATCTACATTAAGAGAACGTTGTATTGCCGTATAGTGTATCGAAATCCATCAAAAGCTCGAGAAATGGCGCCACTTTGAAGATTTTAGGGTACACAAGTAACTTTGAGAGATTCAGGTTAGCTTACAAAAACCACATTTTCGGGTTTTCTACTCCAAATACCGCAAAACTGGCACGCTAGTCTTAAAGTACTGGAAGAGACCGTTGTTTTGACGTGTAGTACATCGAAATCCATCAAAAGCTCGAGAAATGGCGCCACTTTGAAGATTTTAGGGTACACAAGTAACTTTGAGAGATTCAGGTTAGCTTACAAAAACCATATTTTCGGGTTTTCTACTCCAAATACGGCAAAACTGGCACGCTAGTCTTAAAGTACTGGAAGAGACCGTTGTTTTGACGTGTAGTACATCGAAATCCATCAAAAGCTCGAGAAATGGCGCCACTTTGAAGATTTTAGGGTACACAAGTAACTTTGAGAGATTCAGGTTAGCTTACAAAAACCACATTTTCGGGTTTTCTACTCCAAATACGGCAAAACTGGCACGCTAGTCTTAAAGTACTGGAAGAGACCGTTGTTTTGACGTGTAGTACATCGAAATCCATCAAAAGCTCGAGAAATGACACCACTTTGAAGATTGTAAGGTACACAAGATCTAGCATGTTTTCACAAAAGGAGCCTTTGAACCTAACACCCCCTTTTGTGAAAACATGCTAGATCTTGTGTGCCTTTAAGCTTTAAAAGCCAGTAACTCGTGTTTTTGCCGTTTTCTTGAAAGGGCAAATGACAGTTGAAGACTTTTCTGGCCTTTCTATCCCATAATTGACTTGACTTAGATCCATCCCATAATTTCTTTATTTGAGACCTAGAGGTTATGCTTAGGTTAGAAAAAGGCCATTTTCTGGTATTGTTACTCAAAATACAGGAAACTTCCATCCACTAAACGCAATCTACATTAAGAGAACGTTGTATTGCCGTATAGTGTATCGAAATCCATCAAAAGCTCGAGAAATGGCGCCACTTTGAAGATTTTAGGGTACACAAGTAACTTTGAGAGATTCAGGTTAGCTTACAAAAACCACATTTTCGGGTTTTCTACTCCAAATACGGCAAAACTGGCACGCTAGTCTTAAAGTACTGGAAGAGACCGTTGTTTTGACGTGTAGTACATCGAAATCCATCAAAAGCTCGAGAAATGACACCACTTTGAAGATTGTAAGGTACACAAGAATCTTGTGTGCCTTTAAGCTTTAAAAGCCAGTAACTCGTGTTTTTGCCGTTTTCTTGAAAGGGCAAATGACAGTTGAAGACTTTTCTGGCCTTTCTATCCCATAATTGACTTGACTTAGATCCATCCCATAATTTCTTTATTTGAGACCTAGAGGTTATGCTTAGGTTAGAAAAAGGCCATTTTCTGGTATTGTTACTCAAAATACAGGAAACTTCCATCCACTAAACGCAATCTACATTAAGAGAACGTTGTATTGCCGTATAGTGTATCGAAATCCATCAAAAGCTCGAGAAATGGCGCCACTTTGAAGATTTTAGGGTACACAAGTAACTTTGAGAGATTCAGGTTAGCTTACAAAAACCACATTTTCGGGTTTTCTACTCCAAATACCGCAAAACTGGCACGCTAGTCTTAAAGTACTGGAAGAGACCGTTGTTTTGACGTGTAGTACATCGAAATCCATCAAAAGCTCGAGAAATGGCGCCACTTTGAAGATTTTAGGGTACACAAGTAACTTTGAGAGATTCAGGTTAGCTTACAAAAACCATATTTTCGGGTTTTCTACTCCAAATACGGCAAAACTGGCACGCTAGTCTTAAAGTACTGGAAGAGACCGTTGTTTTGACGTGTAGTACATCGAAATCCATCAAAAGCTCGAGAAATGGCGCCACTTTGAAGATTTTAGGGTACACAAGTAACTTTGAGAGATTCAGGTTAGCTTACAAAAACCACATTTTCGGGTTTTCTACTCCAAATACGGCAAAACTGGCACGCTATTCTTAAAGTACTGGAAGAGACCGTTGTTTTGACGTGTAGTACATCGAAATCCATCAAAAGCTCGAGAAATGGCGCCACTTTGAAGATTTTAGGGTACACAAGTAACTTTGAGAGATTCAGGTTAGCTTACAAAAACCACATTTTCGGGTTTTCTACTCCAAATACGGCAAAACTGGCACGCTAGTCTTAAAGTACTGGAAGAGACCGTTGTTTTGACGTGTAGTACATCGCAATCCATCAAAAGCTCGAGAAATGACACCACTTTGAAGATTGTAAGGTACACAAGATCTAGCATGTTTTCACAAAAGGAGCCTTTGAACCTAACACCCCCTTTTGTGAAAACATGCTAGATCTTGTGTGCCTTTAAGCTTTAAAAGCCAGTAACTCGTGTTTTTGCCGTTTTCTTGAAAGGGCAAATGACAGTTGAAGACTTTTCTGGCCTTTCTATCCCATAATTGACTTGACTTAGATCCATCCCATAATTTCTTTATTTGAGACCTAGAGGTTATGCTTAGGTTAGAAAAAGGCCATTTTCTGGTATTGTTACTCAAAATACAGGAAACTTCCATCCACTAAACGCAATCTACATTAAGAGAACGTTGTATTGCCGTATAGTGTATCGAAATCCATCAAAAGCTCGAGAAATGGCGCCACTTTGAAGATTTTAGGGTACACAAGTAACTTTGAGAGATTCAGGTTAGCTTACAAAAACCACATTTTCGGGTTTTCTACTCCAAATACGGCAAAACTGGCACGCTAGTCTTAAAGTACTGGAAGAGACCGTTGTTTTGACGTGTAGTACATCGAAATCCATCAAAAGCTCGAGAAATGACACCACTTTGAAGATTGTAAGGTACACAAGATCTAGCATGTTTTCACAAAAGGAGCCTTTGAACCTAACACCCCCTTTTGTGAAAACATGCTAGATCTTGTGTGCCTTTAAGCTTTAAAAGCCAGTAACTCGTGTTTTTGCCGTTTTCTTGAAAGGGCAAATGACAGTTGAAGACTTTTCTGGCCTTTCTATCCCATAATTGACTTGACTTAGATCCATCCCATAATTTCTTTATTTGAGACCTAGAGGTTATGCTTAGGTTAGAAAAAGGCCATTTTCTGGTATTGTTACTCAAAATACAGGAAACTTCCATCCACTAAACGCAATCTACATTAAGAGAACGTTGTATTGCCGTATAGTGTATCGAAATCCATCAAAAGCTCGAGAAATGGCGCCACTTTGAAGATTTTAGGGTACACAAGTAACTTTGAGAGATTCAGGTTAGCTTACAAAAACCACATTTTCGGGTTTTCTACTCCAAATACGGCAAAACTGGCACGCTAGTCTTAAAGTACTGGAAGAGACCGTTGTTTTGACGTGTAGTACATCGAAATCCATCAAAAGCTCGAGAAATGACACCACTTTGAAGATTGTAAGGTACACAAGAATCTTGTGTGCCTTTAAGCTTTAAAAGCCAGTAACTCGTGTTTTTGCCGTTTTCTTGAAAGGGCAAATGACAGTTGAAGACTTTTCTGGCCTTTCTATCCCATAATTGACTTGACTTAGATCCATCCCATAATTTCTTTATTTGAGACCTAGAGGTTATGCTTAGGTTAGAAAAAGGCCATTTTCTGGTATTGTTACTCAAAATACAGGAAACTTCCATCCACTAAACGCAATCTACATTAAGAGAACGTTGTATTGCCGTATAGTGTATCGAAATCCATCAAAAGCTCGAGAAATGGCGCCACTTTGAAGATTTTAGGGTACACAAGTAACTTTGAGAGATTCAGGTTAGCTTACAAAAACCACATTTTCGGGTTTTCTACTCCAAATACCGCAAAACTGGCACGCTAGTCTTAAAGTACTGGAAGAGACCGTTGTTTTGACGTGTAGTACATCGAAATCCATCAAAAGCTCGAGAAATGGCGCCACTTTGAAGATTTTAGGGTACACAAGTAACTTTGAGAGATTCAGGTTAGCTTACAAAAACCATATTTTCGGGTTTTCTACTCCAAATACGGCAAAACTGGCACGCTAGTCTTAAAGTACTGGAAGAGACCGTTGTTTTGACGTGTAGTACATCGAAATCCATCAAAAGCTCGAGAAATGGCGCCACTTTGAAGATTTTAGGGTACACAAGTAACTTTGAGAGATTCAGGTTAGCTTACAAAAACCACATTTTCGGGTTTTCTACTCCAAATACGGCAAAACTGGCACGCTATTCTTAAAGTACTGGAAGAGACCGTTGTTTTGACGTGTAGTACATCGAAATCCATCAAAAGCTCGAGAAATGGCGCCACTTTGAAGATTTTAGGGTACACAAGTAACTTTGAGAGATTCAGGTTAGCTTACAAAAACCACATTTTCGGGTTTTCTACTCCAAATACGGCAAAACTGGCACGCTAGTCTTAAAGTACTGGAAGAGACCGTTGTTTTGACGTGTAGTACATCGAAATCCATCAAAAGCTCGAGAAATGACACCACTTTGAAGATTGTAAGGTACACAAGATCTAGCATGTTTTCACAAAAGGAGCCTTTGAACCTAACACCCCCTTTTGTGAAAACATGCTAGATCTTGTGTGCCTTTAAGCTTTAAAAGCCAGTAACTCGTGTTTTTGCCGTTTTCTTGAAAGGGCAAATGACAGTTGAAGACTTTTCTGGCCTTTCTATCCCATAATTGACTTGACTTAGATCCATCCCATAATTTCTTTATTTGAGACCTAGAGGTTATGCTTAGGTTAGAAAAAGGCCATTTTCTGGTATTGTTACTCAAAATACAGGAAACTTCCATCCACTAAACGCAATCTACATTAAGAGAACGTTGTATTGCCGTATAGTGTATCGAAATCCATCAAAAGCTCGAGAAATGGCGCCACTTTGAAGATTTTAGGGTACACAAGTAACTTTGAGAGATTCAGGTTAGCTTACAAAAACCACATTTTCGGGTTTTCTACTCCAAATACGGCAAAACTGGCACGCTAGTCTTAAAGTACTGGAAGAGACCGTTGTTTTGACGTGTAGTACATCGAAATCCATCAAAAGCTCGAGAAATGACACCACTTTGAAGATTGTAAGGTACACAAGAATCTTGTGTGCCTTTAAGCTTTAAAAGCCAGTAACTCGTGTTTTTGCCGTTTTCTTGAAAGGGCAAATGACAGTTGAAGACTTTTCTGGCCTTTCTATCCCATAATTGACTTGACTTAGATCCATCCCATAATTTCTTTATTTGAGACCTAGAGGTTATGCTTAGGTTAGAAAAAGGCCATTTTCTGGTATTGTTACTCAAAATACAGGAAACTTCCATCCACTAAACGCAATCTACATTAAGAGAACGTTGTATTGCCGTATAGTGTATCGAAATCCATCAAAAGCTCGAGAAATGGCGCCACTTTGAAGATTTTAGGGTACACAAGTAACTTTGAGAGATTCAGGTTAGCTTACAAAAACCACATTTTCGGGTTTTCTACTCCAAATACCGCAAAACTGGCACGCTAGTCTTAAAGTACTGGAAGAGACCGTTGTTTTGACGTGTAGTACATCGAAATCCATCAAAAGCTCGAGAAATGGCGCCACTTTGAAGATTTTAGGGTACACAAGTAACTTTGAGAGATTCAGGTTAGCTTACAAAAACCATATTTTCGGGTTTTCTACTCCAAATACGGCAAAACTGGCACGCTAGTCTTAAAGTACTGGAAGAGACCGTTGTTTTGACGTGTAGTACATCGAAATCCATCAAAAGCTCGAGAAATGGCGCCACTTTGAAGATTTTAGGGTACACAAGTAACTTTGAGAGATTCAGGTTAGCTTACAAAAACCACATTTTCGGGTTTTCTACTCCAAATACGGCAAAACTGGCACGCTATTCTTAAAGTACTGGAAGAGACCGTTGTTTTGACGTGTAGTACATCGAAATCCATCAAAAGCTCGAGAAATGGCGCCACTTTGAAGATTTTAGGGTACACAAGTAACTTTGAGAGATTCAGGTTAGCTTACAAAAACCACATTTTCGGGTTTTCTACTCCAAATACGGCAAAACTGGCACGCTAGTCTTAAAGTACTGGAAGAGACCGTTGTTTTGACGTGTAGTACATCGAAATCCATCAAAAGCTCGAGAAATGACACCACTTTGAAGATTGTAAGGTACACAAGATCTAGCATGTTTTCACAAAAGGAGCCTTTGAACCTAACACCCCCTTTTGTGAAAACATGCTAGATCTTGTGTGCCTTTAAGCTTTAAAAGCCAGTAACTCGTGTTTTTGCCGTTTTCTTGAAAGGGCAAATGACAGTTGAAGACTTTTCTGGCCTTTCTATCCCATAATTGACTTGACTTAGATCCATCCCATAATTTCTTTATTTGAGACCTAGAGGTTATGCTTAGGTTAGAAAAAGGCCATTTTCTGGTATTGTTACTCAAAATACAGGAAACTTCCATCCACTAAACGCAATCTACATTAAGAGAACGTTGTATTGCCGTATAGTGTATCGAAATCCATCAAAAGCTCGAGAAATGGCGCCACTTTGAAGATTTTAGGGTACACAAGTAACTTTGAGAGATTCAGGTTAGCTTACAAAAACCACATTTTCGGGTTTTCTACTCCAAATACGGCAAAACTGGCACGCTAGTCTTAAAGTACTGGAAGAGACCGTTGTTTTGACGTGTAGTACATCGAAATCCATCAAAAGCTCGAGAAATGACACCACTTTGAAGATTGTAAGGTACACAAGATCTAGCATGTTTTCACAAAAGGAGCCTTTGAACCTAACACCCCCTTTTGTGAAAACATGCTAGATCTTGTGTGCCTTTAAGCTTTAAAAGCCAGTAACTCGTGTTTTTGCCGTTTTCTTGAAAGGGCAAATGACAGTTGAAGACTTTTCTGGCCTTTCTATCCCATAATTGACTTGACTTAGATCCATCCCATAATTTCTTTATTTGAGACCTAGAGGTTATGCTTAGGTTAGAAAAAGGCCATTTTCTGGTATTGTTACTCAAAATACAGGAAACTTCCATCCACTAAACGCAATCTACATTAAGAGAACGTTGTATTGCCGTATAGTGTATCGAAATCCATCAAAAGCTCGAGAAATGGCGCCACTTTGAAGATTTTAGGGTACACAAGTAACTTTGAGAGATTCAGGTTAGCTTACAAAAACCACATTTTCGGGTTTTCTACTCCAAATACGGCAAAACTGGCACGCTAGTCTTAAAGTACTGGAAGAGACCGTTGTTTTGACGTGTAGTACATCGAAATCCATCAAAAGCTCGAGAAATGACACCACTTTGAAGATTGTAAGGTACACAAGAATCTTGTGTGCCTTTAAGCTTTAAAAGCCAGTAACTCGTGTTTTTGCCGTTTTCTTGAAAGGGCAAATGACAGTTGAAGACTTTTCTGGCCTTTCTATCCCATAATTGACTTGACTTAGATCCATCCCATAATTTCTTTATTTGAGACCTAGAGGTTATGCTTAGGTTAGAAAAAGGCCATTTTCTGGTATTGTTACTCAAAATACAGGAAACTTCCATCCACTAAACGCAATCTACATTAAGAGAACGTTGTATTGCCGTATAGTGTATCGAAATCCATCAAAAGCTCGAGAAATGGCGCCACTTTGAAGATTTTAGGGTACACAAGTAACTTTGAGAGATTCAGGTTAGCTTACAAAAACCACATTTTCGGGTTTTCTACTCCAAATACCGCAAAACTGGCACGCTAGTCTTAAAGTACTGGAAGAGACCGTTGTTTTGACGTGTAGTACATCGAAATCCATCAAAAGCTCGAGAAATGGCGCCACTTTGAAGATTTTAGGGTACACAAGTAACTTTGAGAGATTCAGGTTAGCTTACAAAAACCATATTTTCGGGTTTTCTACTCCAAATACGGCAAAACTGGCACGCTAGTCTTAAAGTACTGGAAGAGACCGTTGTTTTGACGTGTAGTACATCGAAATCCATCAAAAGCTCGAGAAATGGCGCCACTTTGAAGATTTTAGGGTACACAAGTAACTTTGAGAGATTCAGGTTAGCTTACAAAAACCACATTTTCGGGTTTTCTACTCCAAATACGGCAAAACTGGCACGCTATTCTTAAAGTACTGGAAGAGACCGTTGTTTTGACGTGTAGTACATCGAAATCCATCAAAAGCTCGAGAAATGGCGCCACTTTGAAGATTTTAGGGTACACAAGTAACTTTGAGAGATTCAGGTTAGCTTACAAAAACCACATTTTCGGGTTTTCTACTCCAAATACGGCAAAACTGGCACGCTAGTCTTAAAGTACTGGAAGAGACCGTTGTTTTGACGTGTAGTACATCGAAATCCATCAAAAGCTCGAGAAATGACACCACTTTGAAGATTGTAAGGTACACAAGATCTAGCATGTTTTCACAAAAGGAGCCTTTGAACCTAACACCCCCTTTTGTGAAAACATGCTAGATCTTGTGTGCCTTTAAGCTTTAAAAGCCAGTAACTCGTGTTTTTGCCGTTTTCTTGAAAGGGCAAATGACAGTTGAAGACTTTTCTGGCCTTTCTATCCCATAATTGACTTGACTTAGATCCATCCCATAATTTCTTTATTTGAGACCTAGAGGTTATGCTTAGGTTAGAAAAAGGCCATTTTCTGGTATTGTTACTCAAAATACAGGAAACTTCCATCCACTAAACGCAATCTACATTAAGAGAACGTTGTATTGCCGTATAGTGTATCGAAATCCATCAAAAGCTCGAGAAATGGCGCCACTTTGAAGATTTTAGGGTACACAAGTAACTTTGAGAGATTCAGGTTAGCTTACAAAAACCACATTTTCGGGTTTTCTACTCCAAATACGGCAAAACTGGCACGCTAGTCTTAAAGTACTGGAAGAGACCGTTGTTTTGACGTGTAGTACATCGAAATCCATCAAAAGCTCGAGAAATGACACCACTTTGAAGATTGTAAGGTACACAAGAATCTTGTGTGCCTTTAAGCTTTAAAAGCCAGTAACTCGTGTTTTTGCCGTTTTCTTGAAAGGGCAAATGACAGTTGAAGACTTTTCTGGCCTTTCTATCCCATAATTGACTTGACTTAGATCCATCCCATAATTTCTTTATTTGAGACCTAGAGGTTATGCTTAGGTTAGAAAAAGGCCATTTTCTGGTATTGTTACTCAAAATACAGGAAACTTCCATCCACTAAACGCAATCTACATTAAGAGAACGTTGTATTGCCGTATAGTGTATCGAAATCCATCAAAAGCTCGAGAAATGGCGCCACTTTGAAGATTTTAGGGTACACAAGTAACTTTGAGAGATTCAGGTTAGCTTACAAAAACCACATTTTCGGGTTTTCTACTCCAAATACCGCAAAACTGGCACGCTAGTCTTAAAGTACTGGAAGAGACCGTTGTTTTGACGTGTAGTACATCGAAATCCATCAAAAGCTCGAGAAATGGCGCCACTTTGAAGATTTTAGGGTACACAAGTAACTTTGAGAGATTCAGGTTAGCTTACAAAAACCATATTTTCGGGTTTTCTACTCCAAATACGGCAAAACTGGCACGCTAGTCTTAAAGTACTGGAAGAGACCGTTGTTTTGACGTGTAGTACATCGAAATCCATCAAAAGCTCGAGAAATGGCGCCACTTTGAAGATTTTAGGGTACACAAGTAACTTTGAGAGATTCAGGTTAGCTTACAAAAACCACATTTTCGGGTTTTCTACTCCAAATACGGCAAAACTGGCACGCTAGTCTTAAAGTACTGGAAGAGACCGTTGTTTTGACGTGTAGTACATCGAAATCCATCAAAAGCTCGAGAAATGACACCACTTTGAAGATTGTAAGGTACACAAGATCTAGCATGTTTTCACAAAAGGAGCCTTTGAACCTAACACCCCCTTTTGTGAAAACATGCTAGATCTTGTGTGCCTTTAAGCTTTAAAAGCCAGTAACTCGTGTTTTTGCCGTTTTCTTGAAAGGGCAAATGACAGTTGAAGACTTTTCTGGCCTTTCTATCCCATAATTGACTTGACTTAGATCCATCCCATAATTTCTTTATTTGAGACCTAGAGGTTATGCTTAGGTTAGAAAAAGGCCATTTTCTGGTATTGTTACTCAAAATACAGGAAACTTCCATCCACTAAACGCAATCTACATTAAGAGAACGTTGTATTGCCGTATAGTGTATCGAAATCCATCAAAAGCTCGAGAAATGGCGCCACTTTGAAGATTTTAGGGTACACAAGTAACTTTGAGAGATTCAGGTTAGCTTACAAAAACCACATTTTCGGGTTTTCTACTCCAAATACGGCAAAACTGGCACGCTAGTCTTAAAGTACTGGAAGAGACCGTTGTTTTGACGTGTAGTACATCGAAATCCATCAAAAGCTCGAGAAATGACACCACTTTGAAGATTGTAAGGTACACAAGAATCTTGTGTGCCTTTAAGCTTTAAAAGCCAGTAACTCGTGTTTTTGCCGTTTTCTTGAAAGGGCAAATGACAGTTGAAGACTTTTCTGGCCTTTCTATCCCATAATTGACTTGACTTAGATCCATCCCATAATTTCTTTATTTGAGACCTAGAGGTTATGCTTAGGTTAGAAAAAGGCCATTTTCTGGTATTGTTACTCAAAATACAGGAAACTTCCATCCACTAAACGCAATCTACATTAAGAGAACGTTGTATTGCCGTATAGTGTATCGAAATCCATCAAAAGCTCGAGAAATGGCGCCACTTTGAAGATTTTAGGGTACACAAGTAACTTTGAGAGATTCAGGTTAGCTTACAAAAACCACATTTTCGGGTTTTCTACTCCAAATACCGCAAAACTGGCACGCTAGTCTTAAAGTACTGGAAGAGACCGTTGTTTTGACGTGTAGTACATCGAAATCCATCAAAAGCTCGAGAAATGGCGCCACTTTGAAGATTTTAGGGTACACAAGTAACTTTGAGAGATTCAGGTTAGCTTACAAAAACCATATTTTCGGGTTTTCTACTCCAAATACGGCAAAACTGGCACGCTAGTCTTAAAGTACTGGAAGAGACCGTTGTTTTGACGTGTAGTACATCGAAATCCATCAAAAGCTCGAGAAATGGCGCCACTTTGAAGATTTTAGGGTACACAAGTAACTTTGAGAGATTCAGGTTAGCTTACAAAAACCACATTTTCGGGTTTTCTACTCCAAATACGGCAAAACTGGCACGCTAGTCTTAAAGTACTGGAAGAGACCGTTGTTTTGACGTGTAGTACATCGAAATCCATCAAAAGCTCGAGAAATGGCGCCACTTTGAAGATTTTAGGGTACACAAGTAACTTTGAGAGATTCAGGTTAGCTTACAAAAACCACATTTTCGGGTTTTCTACTCCAAATACGGCAAAACTGGCACGCTAGTCTTAAAGTACTGGAAGAGACCGTTGTTTTGACGTGTAGTACATCGAAATCCATCAAAAGCTCGAGAAATGACACCACTTTGAAGATTGTAAGGTACACAAGATCTAGCATGTTTTCACAAAAGGAGCCTTTGAACCTAACACCCCCTTTTGTGAAAACATGCTAGATCTTGTGTGCCTTTAAGCTTTAAAAGCCAGTAACTCGTGTTTTTGCCGTTTTCTTGAAAGGGCAAATGACAGTTGAAGACTTTTCTGGCCTTTCTATCCCATAATTGACTTGACTTAGATCCATCCCATAATTTCTTTATTTGAGACCTAGAGGTTATGCTTAGGTTAGAAAAAGGCCATTTTCTGGTATTGTTACTCAAAATACAGGAAACTTCCATCCACTAAACGCAATCTACATTAAGAGAACGTTGTATTGCCGTATAGTGTATCGAAATCCATCAAAAGCTCGAGAAATGGCGCCACTTTGAAGATTTTAGGGTACACAAGTAACTTTGAGAGATTCAGGTTAGCTTACAAAAAACACATTTTCGGGTTTTCTACTCCAAATACGGCAAAACTGGCACGCTAGTCTTAAAGTACTGGAAGAGACCGTTGTTTTGACGTGTAGTACATCGAAATCCATCAAAAGCTCGAGAAATGGCGCCACTTTGAAGATTTTAGGGTACACAAGTAACTTTGAGAGATTCAGGTTAGCTTACAAAAACCACATTTTCGGGTTTTCTACTCCAAATACGGCAAAACTGGCACGCTAGTCTTAAAGTACTGGAAGAGACCGTTGTTTTGACGTGTAGTACATCGAAATCCATCAAAAGCTCGAGAAATGACACCACTTTGAAGATTGTAAGGTACACAAGATCTAGCATGTTTTCACAAAAGGAGCCTTTGAACCTAACACCCCCTTTTGTGAAAACATGCTAGATCTTGTGTGCCTTTAAGCTTTAAAAGCCAGTAACTCGTGTTTTTGCCGTTTTCTTGAAAGGGCAAATGACAGTTGAAGACTTTTCTGGCCTTTCTATCCCATAATTGACTTGACTTAGATCCATCCCATAATTTCTTTATTTGAGACCTAGAGGTTATGCTTAGGTTAGAAAAAGGCCATTTTCTGGTATTGTTACTCAAAATACAGGAAACTTCCATCCACTAAACGCAATCTACATTAAGAGAACGTTGTATTGCCGTATAGTGTATCGAAATCCATCAAAAGCTCGAGAAATGGCGCCACTTTGAAGATTTTAGGGTACACAAGTAACTTTGAGAGATTCAGGTTAGCTTACAAAAAACACATTTTCGGGTTTTCTACTCCAAATACGGCAAAACTGGCACGCTAGTCTTAAAGTACTGGAAGAGACCGTTGTTTTGACGTGTAGTACATCGAAATCCATCAAAAGCTCGAGAAATGGCGCCACTTTGAAGATTTTAGGGTACACAAGTAACTTTGAGAGATTCAGGTTAGCTTACAAAAACCACATTTTCGGGTTTTCTACTCCAAATACGGCAAAACTGGCACGCTAGTCTTAAAGTACTGGAAGAGACCGTTGTTTTGACGTGTAGTACATCGAAATCCATCAAAAGCTCGAGAAATGACACCACTTTGAAGATTGTAAGGTACACAAGAATCTTGTGTGCCTTTAAGCTTTAAAAGCCAGTAACTCGTGTTTTTGCCGTTTTCTTGAAAGGGCAAATGACAGTTGAAGACTTTTCTGGCCTTTCTATCCCATAATTGACTTGACTTAGATCCATCCCATAATTTCTTTATTTGAGACCTAGAGGTTATGCTTAGGTTAGAAAAAGGCCATTTTCTGGTATTGTTACTCAAAATACAGGAAACTTCCATCCACTAAACGCAATCTACATTAAGAGAACGTTGTATTGCCGTATAGTGTATCGAAATCCATCAAAAGCTCGAGAAATGGCGCCACTTTGAAGATTTTAGGGTACACAAGTAACTTTGAGAGATTCAGGTTAGCTTACAAAAACCACATTTTCGGGTTTTCTACTCCAAATACGGCAAAACTGGCACGCTAGTCTTAAAGTACTGGAAGAGACCGTTGTTTTGACGTGTAGTACATCGAAATCCATCAAAAGCTCGAGAAATGACACCACTTTGAAGATTGTAAGGTACACAAGAATCTTGTGTGCCTTTAAGCTTTAAAAGCCAGTAACTCGTGTTTTTGCCGTTTTCTTGAAAGGGCAAATGACAGTTGAAGACTTTTCTGGCCTTTCTATCCCATAATTGACTTGACTTAGATCCATCCCATAATTTCTTTATTTGAGACCTAGAGGTTATGCTTAGGTTAGAAAAAGGCCATTTTCTGGTATTGTTACTCAAAATACAGGAAACTTCCATCCACTAAACGCAATCTACATTAAGAGAACGTTGTATTGCCGTATAGTGTATCGAAATCCATCAAAAGCTCGAGAAATGGCGCCACTTTGAAGATTTTAGGGTACACAAGTAACTTTGAGAGATTCAGGTTAGCTTACAAAAACCACATTTTCGGGTTTTCTACTCCAAATACCGCAAAACTGGCACGCTAGTCTTAAAGTACTGGAAGAGACCGTTGTTTTGACGTGTAGTACATCGAAATCCATCAAAAGCTCGAGAAATGGCGCCACTTTGAAGATTTTAGGGTACACAAGTAACTTTGAGAGATTCAGGTTAGCTTACAAAAACCATATTTTCGGGTTTTCTACTCCAAATACGGCAAAACTGGCACGCTAGTCTTAAAGTACTGGAAGAGACCGTTGTTTTGACGTGTAGTACATCGAAATCCATCAAAAGCTCGAGAAATGGCGCCACTTTGAAGATTTTAGGGTACACAAGTAACTTTGAGAGATTCAGGTTAGCTTACAAAAACCATATTTTCGGGTTTTCTACTCCAAATACGGCAAAACTGGCACGCTAGTCTTAAAGTACTGGAAGAGACCGTTGTTTTGACGTGTAGTACATCGAAATCCATCAAAAGCTCGAGAAATGACACCACTTTGAAGATTGTAAGGTACACAAGATCTAGCATGTTTTCACAAAAGGAGCCTTTGAACCTAACACCCCCTTTTGTGAAAACATGCTAGATCTTGTGTGCCTTTAAGCTTTAAAAGCCAGTAACTCGTGTTTTTGCCGTTTTCTTGAAAGGGCAAATGACAGTTGAAGACTTTTCTGGCCTTTCTATCCCATAATTGACTTGACTTAGATCCATCCCATAATTTCTTTATTTGAGACCTAGAGGTTATGCTTAGGTTAGAAAAAGGCCATTTTCTGGTATTGTTACTCAAAATACAGGAAACTTCCATCCACTAAACGCAATCTACATTAAGAGAACGTTGTATTGCCGTATAGTGTATCGAAATCCATCAAAAGCTCGAGAAATGGCGCCACTTTGAAGATTTTAGGGTACACAAGTAACTTTGAGAGATTCAGGTTAGCTTACAAAAACCACATTTTCGGGTTTTCTACTCCAAATACGGCAAAACTGGCACGCTAGTCTTAAAGTACTGGAAGAGACCGTTGTTTTGACGTGTAGTACATCGAAATCCATCAAAAGCTCGAGAAATGACACCACTTTGAAGATTGTAAGGTACACAAGAATCTTGTGTGCCTTTAAGCTTTAAAAGCCAGTAACTCGTGTTTTTGCCGTTTTCTTGAAAGGGCAAATGACAGTTGAAGACTTTTCTGGCCTTTCTATCCCATAATTGACTTGACTTAGATCCATCCCATAATTTCTTTATTTGAGACCTAGAGGTTATGCTTAGGTTAGAAAAAGGCCATTTTCTGGTATTGTTACTCAAAATACAGGAAACTTCCATCCACTAAACGCAATCTACATTAAGAGAACGTTGTATTGCCGTATAGTGTATCGAAATCCATCAAAAGCTCGAGAAATGGCGCCACTTTGAAGATTTTAGGGTACACAAGTAACTTTGAGAGATTCAGGTTAGCTTACAAAAAACACATTTTCGGGTTTTCTACTCCAAATACGGCAAAACTGGCACGCTAGTCTTAAAGTACTGGAAGAGACCGTTGTTTTGACGTGTAGTACATCGAAATCCATCAAAAGCTCGAGAAATGGCGCCACTTTGAAGATTTTAGGGTACACAAGTAACTTTGAGAGATTCAGGTTAGCTTACAAAAACCACATTTTCGGGTTTTCTACTCCAAATACGGCAAAACTGGCACGCTAGTCTTAAAGTACTGGAAGAGACCGTTGTTTTGACGTGTAGTACATCGAAATCCATCAAAAGCTCGAGAAATGACACCACTTTGAAGATTGTAAGGTACACAAGATCTAGCATGTTTTCACAAAAGGAGCCTTTGAACCTAACACCCCCTTTTGTGAAAACATGCTAGATCTTGTGTGCCTTTAAGCTTTAAAAGCCAGTAACTCGTGTTTTTGCCGTTTTCTTGAAAGGGCAAATGACAGTTGAAGACTTTTCTGGCCTTTCTATCCCATAATTGACTTGACTTAGATCCATCCCATAATTTCTTTATTTGAGACCTAGAGGTTATGCTTAGGTTAGAAAAAGGCCATTTTCTGGTATTGTTACTCAAAATACAGGAAACTTCCATCCACTAAACGCAATCTACATTAAGAGAACGTTGTATTGCCGTATAGTGTATCGAAATCCATCAAAAGCTCGAGAAATGGCGCCACTTTGAAGATTTTAGGGTACACAAGTAACTTTGAGAGATTCAGGTTAGCTTACAAAAAACACATTTTCGGGTTTTCTACTCCAAATACGGCAAAACTGGCACGCTAGTCTTAAAGTACTGGAAGAGACCGTTGTTTTGACGTGTAGTACATCGAAATCCATCAAAAGCTCGAGAAATGGCGCCACTTTGAAGATTTTAGGGTACACAAGTAACTTTGAGAGATTCAGGTTAGCTTACAAAAACCACATTTTCGGGTTTTCTACTCCAAATACGGCAAAACTGGCACGCTAGTCTTAAAGTACTGGAAGAGACCGTTGTTTTGACGTGTAGTACATCGAAATCCATCAAAAGCTCGAGAAATGACACCACTTTGAAGATTGTAAGGTACACAAGAATCTTGTGTGCCTTTAAGCTTTAAAAGCCAGTAACTCGTGTTTTTGCCGTTTTCTTGAAAGGGCAAATGACAGTTGAAGACTTTTCTGGCCTTTCTATCCCATAATTGACTTGACTTAGATCCATCCCATAATTTCTTTATTTGAGACCTAGAGGTTATGCTTAGGTTAGAAAAAGGCCATTTTCTGGTATTGTTACTCAAAATACAGGAAACTTCCATCCACTAAACGCAATCTACATTAAGAGAACGTTGTATTGCCGTATAGTGTATCGAAATCCATCAAAAGCTCGAGAAATGGCGCCACTTTGAAGATTTTAGGGTACACAAGTAACTTTGAGAGATTCAGGTTAGCTTACAAAAACCACATTTTCGGGTTTTCTACTCCAAATACGGCAAAACTGGCACGCTAGTCTTAAAGTACTGGAAGAGACCGTTGTTTTGACGTGTAGTACATCGAAATCCATCAAAAGCTCGAGAAATGACACCACTTTGAAGATTGTAAGGTACACAAGATCTAGCATGTTTTCACAAAAGGAGCCTTTGAACCTAACACCCCCTTTTGTGAAAACATGCTAGATATATATATATGATTATTTACATAATCACATTATAGAATTACCAATTTGTGCGTGTTTTACCTTCTTCCGCTCTTCTTTTTCGACCATACTAAAATGTATTTAATCATTTAATCACGTCTGTTAGAGTACCTGACTCATTTAGGTTTTCATAAAGCTATTTCAGGTATCCCAACACTCTCTCTTTTCAATAATCTTTGTTTATATTGTATATTGTAAAAATGAGTGTAAATAAATATATTTGTTGTTTGTTTGTTTATCTATCTATCTACCTATCTATCTCTGTCTCTCTGTGTATCTTTCTGTTTATCTATCAATCTGTCTATTTATCTATCTATCTACAACAATATTTACCTCTTTAAGGTCACGTAACAGATATTACGAGCTAACCACCCCATCTGGTTAACTCAGTTGACAGAGTACGGTCTAGAGTGCGGGAGGTCGCGGGTTCGAAATCCTGCGGTCGTGCCCTTGGGCAGGGACTTCAGTATGATCTGTAGGCCTTGTTTTATTCCACTTCTAATCGATATTTGAAGAGGACGTGAAAAAACCCTGTTGTACTCTCCGGTACAGAGCAGGAGATTGTCACCCGGTACAACAGACTGGCCTCTGTACTAACCACACCAGGAGTATATCACACAGGAGTATTCCTGTGCCCTTGTGTTGGCCCCTAACACAGTAGATGGTGTGTCTATTTATATCCGCGAAGTTCTGGTATGCAATTACGTTGTCTTTTGTTCTCTTGCGCTTTAGTATTTTTTAGCAGTTTGAACAGTGTTAATTACAATTTTTCAGTGCATCCTGATTGGTTAAAAGTGACGGCCTTTGTTTCTTCTCGCGAGAAACTCTATGGTAAAAATAACTCAGTGTTGTGTGACAATTTAATGTGGGAAGAGGAAATACTCCTGCCACACAAATCCACCACACGCAATAAAAAGGTGGCTCCAAATTTGACCACAATCCCTTGCGAGCCTAATACAGCCAAAATAACAGATAGAAATAATGTATTCTCTTAAGTAACAGTGTTTCGGTAATGGCATTTGTACTAAGTTGTTTTGAAGTTTTAAAACCTCTCCACCGCGATTTTAAACGTGTTTAATGCTTTGCGCGCGCAAAGGTTTCTGGATAAATGCCGCCATCTTTTTCTGCACGGTGGAATGTAATAAACTGCGCACTTTCGATATCTGCTTCACTTGCCGCACACAAAGGTTTCATTATGAGACTCCGCGGTAAATTAAATGTATTCCTTTCTCTTTTCACCAATCACTGAGCATTATACACTGAAGCCTCATAATGAAACCTTTGAGCGTGGCAAGTGAATCATTTATTGAAGTGGGCTTTTGCGTAGCATCTATCAGCTGGGTAGCATACAATAGCTGAATCGGTCTACTGAGAAAATTTAAGCAGATTCAACTGATATTCATCTTTCAGAATCTGAGACACCTACACATGTGGAAGAGAATGAAGGCAAACATGCCGTATGGATTCCTTACAAGACGCATGTAAGCCTGCCAGCGGTCAATCCTAATAAACGCATGCGAATGACAAACAAGGCTGGGCTTGTAATAAAAAAGGTGCAGTTCCAATCTTTAGAGGAAGGGAAACGTCGACACAATATGACCAATCAAACTACCCAAGGCGGAAAGAAACAGGCAAACATCACCAAACCCCTACATATGGGTAAGAGACTGCCATTAGTCAGAGTGGGCCATTAGAAATCAGGGCAGGGGTAAATGTTTGGTATTTTTTTGTGCATGCACGATGAGAGCTGTGCGCGATTTTGTTTTTCCTGGAGCCTGTAGAACAGCGTGAGATAAAAAATAATGCCGCCCTTAATTTTATTTGATACGCTGAGGTCACGCGTCTGCCAATGAGCTGTCGGCAAAGCTTTGCGATTCTGGAGGATATTATTTCACTGTATTCTTTATAATAAAAGAAAGACTTTCGTGTTGAAATATGCATGTTTTCGCGATATTCTGACAGACTTTGATTCTTTCGGTTAAGCCTGGTTTCCATTCGCCGAAAAACGTGTGAAAAACGATCGTAGCGATCATATAGAAACAAGTCTCTAGCGATCGCGACGATCGCGATCAGAATCTCGGCGATCGTGGCGATCGTAGTGAACGAATAGAAACCACTCTTCGACGATCGCAACGATCGTAACGATCGGAATGTATCCCACAGTACGTTGCAAGTGATCGGAACAAATCCCATAATGATACGTATAGTTGTCACTTCAACAACATGGCGTCTACTTCAGAGAGCATTTTGTTTATGGAGGAAGTAAACAATACGACGGCCTTTACAACAAATTAAGTAGAGACAAGTTCAAGATGTTTCCGCCTTCGATTGTTTTGTCTCCTTCGTCGAATTAGGGCAAGAACAAGAAAATAACACGACTCAAGCACGAGTCTCCTGTTCTCTGCCGCCATTTTTATTCATGTTTGGTGCCAAACTTTGTTGTCGGATCCAGGCTCTTTTGTGCTGGCCGGGCGATCGCAACGATCGTAGCAATCAAATGGAAACCAACCAGCGATCGGGATCGTTACAATCGCTACGATCGCCCAACACGTTTTTCGTTAAACCAGGTTTAACCCTCGTATATTCCTATAAAGTCAAACACAAACTAAAAACGGTGACAACAAAGCCGGTGTGAAATATGCGAATATATAGAGGCAAAAGAGCATAAGTAAGAAAGGGGATCTTGTAGCTCGCGGTGCGCGATGATAATGTCTAATAAGATCTATTTTTAGTAACCTGAACATCAACTAAAAGTACCAGGATAACAGTCTCATGGCCCGGGGGGGGGGGGGGGGGGACTCCCATATAAAAGGGCTAGGGATGCTCGTCGGACATTTTCGATTTGACCCCTAAGTGGTACTAAAATGGGCGTGGTTCAAGCTTATTTTGACCCCTAAATATATATAATAAAAAGGTAAATAGATAACCGCTTTTTTGTTCAATTGACACCCGACCCCTAAAAGGTACCGCTTTACATAGAAATGTCTGTGTTTGATCGTGGATACCCTAAGTGGTACCAAACTCCTGATTTTGACCCCTAAAAGGTACGACGAGCATCCATGTACCCCTCACATAAGGGAGTCCCCCTCCCCCGCCCCCGCCCCCCGGGCTCATGGCGCGAAAATATTCCGCCGCCATGAGATTGTCATGCGCTCGTGCACTTCTCAGCTGCTCCCGGTTACTAAAAATATATTTCATTGGACATTATTATCGCACAAGCACGCGTATTGGAGATTCCCTCTCTGACTTATGCTCTCTTGATATATAGAGGTTATTGACCAAGCTTGTTCGGTCAAAATGGGGGATATTGGTCAAGTTCATTGTCTGCGTGTTTATGGACCGAGAGGAAGTCGAGGTCAATAAAAATGCAAAAAAACGAACGATATCCCCTCATCTTGACCAAACAACCTTGGTCAATAACGTTTTTATTATATGGCAAAAATTAATAAAATTTAATTTCTAAAACCCACTTTTGATGCAAGCACCAGGAACCCATTGCACGGTAAACTGAAGAGCGAATATATATCAAGCTAAATTTAGACTGAGACTAGCTCGAAGACTTTCACTTGAAGTTGAACCTCGTGGCGTTCAAAACAGTTTGTTTGCCGACATCAAAAATATTTTTTTTGTGGATCAAAACTGACCTATACTTTACATCAGATGAACTGAGTTTCAATGGCAACTTTACCAGGAACCCGAATGCATTTAATATCTGGAGACAAAATGTGCACATTTGTGGAAGATTTGAAAGTTGAAAACCGGCAAGTTGAAATAACTCGAGTGGCGATAAGTACACTGCAAAACCTGACAAAAAGAGCTGTAGTGCACAAACAAACTTATCAGTATTCACTAGTAAATACTCTTAATTTATAAGCCAATAACCAAATGTGAATGCTAAATTCATACAATAAAAACAACTGATTTCTTAGATGAAACTTTGTGCTAAATTTACTCGTTTCCGTAATAATTTTTTTGTACCACGATTGTAGCGTTGTGAGGTAGCCAAACTTTTCTTTGTTTTTTGAAGTCACGGCCATTTCAGCTTCTTTGTATTTGACAGCTATAGTTATTTATCTACACTAATCCAGCTTCATTCAATTCAGTCGTTTTTGCTGCAGTTGTTTTCATCGAACTTGCGCGAGCCGGAAAATACCATTAATCGCTCTAAAAAGTAACATTTTAGCTGAAAAACGAAAAAGCAGAAAGATGTTTAAATTAGTATTTGCCATCATGTGACAAATTGTTTAGTTTCTTCCAAAATGTAGGGGTTTTATCGCTATTAGTTTACGAAGAGTTGTAAGCGAATTTGGAAAATCCTGAGCGGGCAAGGTGAAAAAAATCTTGCCCGCTGAGCAACCAATCAAATTGCAGCATTCATATTCATATTCAGGTGATACCAGATTCTGGTATGAGTGGAAGGGTTGTTTCTGAAGCTGTTCTACAGATTCTATCCTTCCCCCGGTCCCCCTCTTCTTTTCTCCCTCTGTCTCTCCTCTGCTCCCAGTCACATTGTTTGTTGCGCATGCGTTAGCGTTGCTAAGCGACACGAAAACACTTTTGCCACGCAAAAGTGATCCCACGGTAATTAGTATGCAAACTAATAATAGATGGTTTGCACTCAATCCCCAGAGATTCAAATGACAAAGGGCATGGCGGCCATGTTGGTGTACAGAACAAAAGAAGCTAATGAGGAATCTATTGTTACCTGTACACCAACATGGCGGCTATGACGTCACGTGCAAAGGGTCTATTGTGTGGCGGGTGTGCGGTTTCATAGCGGGCTCAAAATTCACCATAGGCATGCGTACTGTATATTTTTTTATAATTTCTGCGTCCATGATAGTGGACGGAGGTTACATCAAACAATGTTGTCACTGGGGACAGAGGATTCCTTTCCCCCACCAGTTCGTGACGCGATTACAAAATAAAGGGAGGAAAAGGAACTTTTTCTAGCAGATATAATCACTGTTAAGAGCCCATAACCAAGAGCGAGAATCTCCCATACTACCTCTATGCTACGGCATTTTCACAAGTTAGGTTATTTTTAGAACGGTTTGCATTGAAGTGCATTTGCCCCATAGCAGATCATTTCTCGTAAGTTCGTGGTACAGACCTCCAAGCACGAATATAAAAATACTTGATGAATATGATAAATTCCTTGATAAATGTGACAATGAAAACAAGGAAATAATGATAATGGGGGACTTCAATTGTGACATGAATAAAACGCCCCCTGAGACCCAAACTCGCGAGTTAAAATTTATTAGCTCTATTTATCAATTAGAGCAATTGATTAACATACCTACTAGAGTCACAAATACATCTGCCACATTGATTGATCTCTTTTTCACCAACAAGAAAGAAAATATTTCTAAATCTGGAGTAATTCCAATTGGCATGTCGGATCATAGCCTAGTCTATGGTATTCGAAAATTTACCATTCCTAGATGTAGACCTACTATCAAAGAAGTACGCAATTTTAAGAATTTTGTGGCAGAGGATTTTATTGAATATTTAAATAGAGTTCCTTGGCAAAACGTATACAATTTTGAAAACCCAAATAGTGCCTGGCGAGCGTGGAAATCCGACTTTAACAAGATCTTGGATCTCCATGCTCCAATCAGGCACAAGCGATTGAGAGCAAAGTCTATACCGTGGCTCACCTCTAAAATAAAGCGCGACATGTGGAACAGAGATTATCACAAAAAGCGTGCCATCAAATACGGAGGTCAGAATCACTGGGAACTCTACAAAACAGCCAGGAATAGAGTCAATGTTGAATTGCGAAAAGCAAAGTCTGATTATTATCGTACTAAAATAGATAATTGTTCGCAAACAGACCCTAAAAAGACATGGAAATTGATTAACTCTCTTCTTGGAAAGCAAAATAAAAGCAGCCGCATAAATGAACTTCAAATCAACGATAATATTATCACTGATGCCAAAGATATTTCTGAGGCCTTTAATGACTTTTTCATAAACATTGGCCCAAATTTGGCTGCCGAATTAACCACTCAGTCAACAAACAACATAAACACTTATCTTGGCCACAAGCCGGATATCGACGCACCATTTAAGTTTTCTGAAATACCAGTGGATAATGTTTTGCTTACGTTGAAACAGCTGAATACTTCCAAAAGTACTGGCCTTGATAACATTCCGGCCAACGTACTCAAGATTGCCGCGGAAACAATAGCACCATCGTTAACGTTTATATTTAATCTATCACTCTCTACTGTTTTTTTTGTTGAAGAATGGAAAAGAGCACGCGTGAATCCAATATTCAAAGCTGACGACCGGCGTCAAACTGGAAATTATCGCCCTATATCTATCTTACCAATAATCAGTAAAGTGTTTGAAAAAGAAGTTTTCAGACAGCTATACGGCTATCTACTTGATAACTCCATGCTTTCTAAATTCCAATCTGGGTTTCGTCCACTTCATTCAACAGTCACAGCTCTGATCCAAATGTGCGATACACTGTACGAAAGTATGGATAATGGTTTATTAACGGGAGTAGTATTTATTGATATTCGAAAAGCATTTGATTCAATTAACCATTCCATTTTACTTGACAAATTGGAGTTTTATGGTGTTTCGGGCCTTGGCCAAAAATGGTTCGATTCCTATTTAACTAATAGACAACAGCAATGTTTAGTAAATGGTCATTTATCCTCCACGAAAGAGATAATTTGTGGTGTCCCACAAGGCTCGATCCTAGGACCCTTGTTATTTCTACTTTATATCAATGATTTATCAAATTGCCTTAATTTTACTACCCCATGTATATATGCAGATGATACCCAGATTTTTGCATCAGCCCCTGATATGGACAAACTTACATCGAATATTAATTCTGACTTGGATAACATATGTGACTGGCTTGTAGTGAATAAGCTCCAGTATCACCCCTCCAAAACCAAACTAATGATAATTGGATCGACCTATAACTTAAATAATAAAACCAAAAGCCAGCCAAACAATATCTCCATAGACAATAACAAGGTATTGCGAGTAGACTCACATACCTGCCTAGGGATTGAAATCGATGAAAAACTTAGTTTTGAAAATCAAATAAATAAGATATGTAAAAAGGCAAGTGCTGGTATAGGTGCCATAAAGCGTATTAAGCCATTTGTCCCCACCGATTCACTCGAAGTAATTTACAAATCACTTGTACAACCTTACTTCGACTATTGTTGCCCACTATGGGATACTTGCGGCAAGACGCTAAAAGACAAATTGCAAAGAGTTCAATCTCGAGCCGCTAGGGTAATTACAGGCACGAATTACGACACAAGATCCGTTGATATACTTGCTAAATTAGAATGGAAAACGCTCCAAGCCAGACGTAATCAAATGAAATCTATTTTAATCTATAAAATCTTAAATGAACAATCCGCACCATATTTGAGAAACTCTTTTATTAAAACAAGTGACTGCGATAAACGCTATCAGCTAAGAAACTCTGAAACTGATCTAGCACTTCCAAGACCGCGTACAAATTTCCTCAAGCGAAGCTTCAAATACAGTGGTGCTATGCTTTGGAATAACCTGCCAGATGAGGCTAAAAGAGCCAAATCTTTACGGCAATTCAAGAGGAGTGTCTGTTCCTGTTACTGAGTTATGCTGATAGCAGATTTTTTACTGATTTTTATCAATATATGTTTTTAATCTGTACATATATTTATTGTTACGCCCCACGTGGAAACCAGCTTACTGTTGTAGTGGCTAGCGTACGGAAATAAAGTTATATGTATGTATGTATGTATGTATTCCTAAGGGAATAAAATCACAAAAGCGTATCAGACGTGTTGTTGGTATAACAAAAGAAGCTAATGAGGCATATTTTGTTCCGCCACTGGTGTAACCCACTAATTGGCCGCAAAAAGAATCTAAAAATAGTCCAACTTGTGAAAACGCCGTAGCATCTATATAAGAGTTATGGACCCTCTTGGTTATGGGCTCTTGTCACTGTATACTGCTCACTTGTGAGATCTACACCAGAGTATGCCTCTGCTGTATAGAGTATGCTACCTGCCTCCTTAGAGAATATACAAAAGCGGGCCTTAGCTATAATACTCCCCAACATCGCATAAAACGAAGCTTTAGAGAGGCGGATGGTAGCCTGCAACACGTTTATAACGACCATTAATTAAGCCTAGTCAATCAATTAATCAACCAATGACCTTTATTTAACCACGATAAAGTTTAAAGCTTGGAGCTTTTGGGGTCGTAATCCTGTCTGTAACTTAATCCGCTTTAGAGTCACTCCACCTAACTCTCGGTACTCCCGCAGATCAACTAATTCGTCCTCTTATCAAAAGGTAACTTCAACCGACCGCTTCAGGAGCTTCGTTATCATAAATATGCATCAGCCAAATAGTTGGTGTGGTTGCTTTTTTGTATGAACTTTTCAAGAATGATTTAATATACATATATTGATACCATCGTACCATTAGTGTCTATCGATAACTATTTAAATCTATATTAATATTATTGCAATCGTTAGTTACTGTGATCTGAACTCGCCTGTAATTCAGTACTTTAACTGCAAGAGGCGTAAATAAACAAATTATTATTATTATTAATCTTCCTTGTTTCTGTTAAGTTATCCAAACACCAATTAAAAAGAAAACAAACACAGTATCTTCTCGTGATGACGTCACTGTGCCTGGGTCCAAACGAGTCTTACCAGTAGCTGCGATCGCAAGTTTGGCGGGAAATAAACAAGTTCAGGCAGTGGCGCTCGAGAAAGGCATCGAGGTGGCGGGGAAACTCATTGATAAGCAACTGGAAACATGGGAGGAACAGTCGGATAAAGCATCTGAATTTCTCAAGAAAAAGGTAAAGGCTCAAATCTCAGAACTGCTTTTGTGATATACATTCAAGTTGCATAAATGACCACATTACAGTCACTCTGAAGCCGACTGTCTACCTTAAATACATGGGGCATTACGTTAAATGCTAAAATATATAAATGCAGTAAATTCTACGTTTTTGATACGTTTCAGCAGTTTTCGTACTCTCTTCAAGATTTGAAACAATCCAAAAATGTATTTTTAGTCCTGTAAACCAAAGACCCATAAAGTTGTTACAATTGTTTGAAGATTTTAATAGGAGAGTTTGTGAAAGAATGTTGGGCGAATTGAGTGGATTGGGTGAGAAATAGGGGCAAATTAATATTTCATGAAGAATTTAATTTTTTGTTAATAATTATTTATAGATGGGTACCAAATTTGTCTGTTATCAACCCAATGTGCTCTCGAGTGGATATCCAAGAAATTTCGTGCATATTAATTCCCTTTTTCCTCCTTCATTCCATCCTCAAATTTCACCCTTTCTCTCTTGATTCAACTGTACGTAATTACCCCTTAAAGAGTAGATTGAAACGAGATAGAGAAAGAGTTTATACGATTTTAAGTCTAAATGTTGTTTATATTGCACGCACAAACGTTCAAGTGTCATCATATTTTTTTGGCGTTAACACCAAAAACATGAAACCATCCACTCATCACATAAATATTGTGATGTAAATTGATATACATTTGATGGTCATAATTATTGAAAAGAGGAGTTATAGATATCTGTGTTCTCACATCATTGCAATACGAGATCTAACAACAGTTTCCGGACTCTCGCTACAAATATCTGCGTATGATTGTTGATGTAATGACACTATTTATAGAGGGCAACACGTTTACCACTAACATTTAGCTCAGTAATCTTCCTACAGTTTTACGTCCTTTTCAACTCAGTTATTTTATAGAGGATATTCATATCTTCAAACCACCGAGTAATTTTCTTTTTATTATATGGACAATTAAACTGCTGTAAGAACTCTTATCTATTCATTTTACTCACTGTCAATACAGAGTTCTTCGTAATCGTTCTAAGCTGTTCTGGGACCGTCCAGTTTCATCTGGTTTTCTTGTCTCTTCGTTGCAGTCGAGAAATTTTTTAGATCGTATTTGGTTTTTTGTTCTCGGAATATTCATTGTCATGCAACTTATTTAAGCTATTTACATCTTCCTCCGGCTGTGATTTTCACAAACCTGCCGCCATCTTTGTAGTACAAAAGGTGGCGAACGTGACGTCATCGATATTTTCACTAGTGAGGATATGGAAAATACGCTACTCAGTACCCAGATGTAGTTCGTATGAATTATATGAGTGGTTTATTTCTCATTATAAAATAACCCAGGTGAAACTCGCGCGCTGATTGGCTGAAAGCCGTGTTTATATGAGAGTCCATAGACATGGAAATTCGCTGGCACGCGATTGTGAATGAAATAAAAATGGCAAACGACAAGGAAGAATGTATTCACCAAACGTTGACTTTCAATATGATTGTAATCAGCAAAACCGACAGATATATTTAACAAAAATACAGCCAACCGACGAAGTTATCAAATTTGCTAACCATCCCGCCTTCCGGCCAATATATTTGTATTCGCGGATCCAACAAACAAAAGTCAAAATCACTTTTCGTTTAACTTATTTCGTACGGTAAAACTAAAAGACATGCACAAACGGCTAACAACTCTAGTTTTTAAACAACCTCCTTATAGACGAATAGAGTGAGGGATCGAGCTAGAGACTAGAGTAGACGAGAGGGAAAAGCAAGGCAACATTCTTTCAATCTTTTTACTCTGTCTTTTTTTATCCCAAACTAAAACTAAAAGGACATATACGTATACGCTTAATGTTCAAGTCCGACATTTTGTCGGCGACGAAGTCACGAAATAATAAGCCTTCATATAAGGCCAATTGTTATCATTCACCCTGCTTGGTCTTATATAATTCAGTTTTTAGCTTTCTCCTTGCCATTTTATGAACAACTACAAGTCTACATGAATTTTGCAAACTCACGTGCGACAGTTGTGAAGTTGATATTTTGTTGATTTTTTCACAGAACAAAATGAGCTTTTCCCTTGCACTCTTAGCCTCATCTCATTGGAAGGAAGGTTCCAACAGCTAGATCTTTCCAGTGAGTTTGGCGAAAATAAAAGTTAATTCAACTAAGGGCCTGTTTACATGAGGGAGGGTGCCCCTACCTAGTAAGGTTTCCCTACCTAGTAGAGTTTCCCTTCTCCTTTGTATTACACGGTTTGTTTTACATGTGAGGTAGGGTGCCCCTAGGGGTAGGGTTTCCCTACCTCAGGGGTAGGGAAACCCTACCTAGTAGGGCCAAGTTTTGTTTACATAAGCCCATGTGAAAGCTCAAGATAGGGTTGTCCCTAGGGTGTAGGGTTCAGTTTGTGTGTTCTCGGGTTACTGTCACAAGCGCGCGAAAATTTATAATCGAGCATGGCTTCGCCCGGGTATAAATCAGGCGAGTTTTTGCGACGACATCAGCTAGATAAACTCATGCAATCTCAACCAGAAGGGTCTGAACCCGTAGAAGAAAGTAACAGCTTGTCCTTGGAAGATTCAAGTCCGATAGAAATGGTGTTTTGCGAAGAAAATGAGACGGAGAATATCAATCATGGCGGCGAGTCTACACAACAACCCGAACGACTATGGCTCGCAGCCGGCCAAAAAAATCGACTACAAAGAAGGCAAAGACTACAAAGAAGTTTTCATGGACCACTGAGAAGGTTGAAGTTCTTTTAAAATACACAAAAGAGTACAAAACTACGTGTGATTTTAGAGGAATCGATTTTGAAGCCGATCTGGCGAGCATGTATACTGAAGTACGCAGATGCATGACTATGCTTGCGATTTTGGCCCAGCACAAGTTACGGAGCCAACACCAAGTATCAAAGACATGAACAGCTAGGGGTAACATTTCGCATGTGAACTGGCGCTGACTTCTGACCCTACTAGGTAGGGTGCCCCTACACTGTTGAAAACAATGCATGTGAAATGGCAATATCTTCAACCCTACCAGGTAGAGTGCCCCTACCTAGTAGGGGCACCCTTCTTTCATGTAAACAGGGCCTAAAACCTGCTTCAAAGTTCAACAGGGGAATCATGTTTCCTCATGTACATTCTGTCATTCAGCGGCAAAAACACCCATGCAGTTCAAGTCATCCACTCCTTAAATGCCTTACGCCTTAAATTTCCGGGAAAGCATGTCTTGAATTCCGAGTTATTCTTTTCGAGGAATGTTGAAGCAGATGTTTTAAAAATAGAGCCACACACTGACACAGATCAGAGGACACAGAGCATTCCTTCGTTTCTCTCAATTCTGTATCGGGGGATTTCCCGCGCTGTGCAAACGCACCGTCGGTCGATTTCTGACGACTGCTACATTTAGGAGAATTTATCTTCTGATCGTGCGTGCGCCGGTAAGATTTATCTCTCGTGCTTTTCCTGTTCGTTATTTTATAAAAGCAATATAACACGCGGCTCGTGATTTTCAAGTTTTTCTTTGTTCTCCCAACATATCTCGCGTGTTTATAGAAGAGAACAAAGACATGGAAAGCGTGTTATATTGCTTAAGTAAAACACTATCGTCCATATAATAAAAGACCCCGAGTGTTGGGCCGGCCGGAGTTTTGAACCCACATGACTGACCGGAGCTTGACCACTGAGCCAACCGGAAGACTATACAAGTTATGTATCCCAACTGCTGAGGTCTGCAAGCTTGTAGTAAATCACGGGATTTTAGGGAAGATCTGCAGTCAAAAGAAAACTTAATTTTGATTGATAACATGTTCCACTTCACAGATAAAACTAGACATCTTACCTGACAAGGGATGGGAGAGCGAAGATATGTTTGTACCAGCCGGGTATCACATTGACGCACAAATAGAGGATCAAGAAAAGGGTGACGGTGAAATGGAAAAGGAATCGGCGCAACCGTACAACTATCCAGCAGGCCTCGGGACCGTCGCGATGAATGGATGCTGGGGGACTGGATACAAGCAAGGGGATCCTTGCTTTAACGCCCTCGAAGAAACTGAACAGTGCAGGGTGAGAATCTAAACAAGCGAGAATGTCTGAGTACCTTGAAACTTACTTACTGTGCGATTACTGCATGTAACCGGGACATTTAGACAACGAGAACCAATCATATTGCAGAACGAAAACAATGTATTCCAACTTAGGGTTATTTGAGCCAGTGTCAAACACAATACAACAGCATTTTAACTTGCTCGAGTTTTGATCTGGTAAAAGGCACATTTGGCGGACTAGGTCTTTTGAATGAAGAAAATCGCGTGGATACGTTAGGATTTGTAAGTTGAACTGTTTGG
Organism: Actinernus sp. WN-2022; assembly: GCA_030867875.1. Classification (NCBI taxonomy): domain Eukaryota; kingdom Metazoa; phylum Cnidaria; class Anthozoa; order Actiniaria; family Actinernidae; genus Actinernus; species Actinernus sp. WN-2022. The sequence continues at coordinate 81,010,500 of JAOWCC010000577.1, read as the reverse complement.
TTTTCGTTCTGCAATGTGATTGGTTCTCGTTGTCTATTGCGGTTACAGTAGTCAAATTGTAAATATATAGGCCTATAGTTCGTTTGAATATAGGGATTTAGGTTTTGTTTCGTTGAAGCTAAGCTCTCGTACTAACTTTAAAATAACTTTAAAACACTTTAAGAATAAGGCATTCAATTGTCAAAAGTGCCTTGTTCATCATCATCACCATCATCAACTTAACAAATTGAAGTTAGTTTTTTGTGTCTGTCCTAATATTGACAATGATTTTCGTCATAACATGGTCAAAATAGCTGTCCACAGTTATTTTGACCATGTTATGACGAAAATCATTGTCAATATTAGGACAGACACATAAAAAACTAACTTCAATTTGTTTTTTACAACAACAAAACACTTTTAGCTTCAAATGAGTGTCTACAAACTGCCTTTCGAGTCGAAAAGTCCAAAACGTAAACACGTCTTTATGCTTTCCCGAACTCTAGAAAAATACCTAAGCTACTCTAAACTGTTTGTTTCTACTTAAGAACGTTATGTAAATATCCTGAATAAGAGATTTTAATCACGAACTAGAAGATTATGTATTTAATTCAAGACCATTTCTCAGTTCTAGTTCTAAAAGATCGGTCGAACTTGTCACAAAGTCGATCACAAATTAGCCGAAAATGCTTTGGTTCGACTCGAGAGAGAGCTCGAATTTTGACAAATGGCACCACACAAGGAAGTTTGACTCACCGATTAACTTTTCCCAGTGATGAAATGCTTTTAAAATCCTCATTTTCTTGATTTTTGGAACAGATGTGTACACAACCTGAATTCACAAATCTCTGCAAAGCTATAAGCCCGCTTCGGAAAGCCGGCCGCGCGTCTGTTAAAATATTGCATATGAAAATTAGCCAATCAGATTGCGAGAAAATTGGCGGTTGTTGTAAAATTTATTATATACGGTATCCCATCATTATACACTCTTACTTCCAGAGAGGCGTGTTCTGGTTGCTCGAAAAGATGTAACCTACATAATAAAGCTAAACGTGTGTACGAAAAGGATTCTATTAAGAACGATGCGGTAGATATTGATGAAAAGCCCTTTGAAGGAGCGATAAATAAATATCCAGCAACAAGTATCCAGTAGAGGGATGTTATGTCTTTCGAATACAAATAAAGGCAGTTGTAAAGGCTCTAAACACATTAAAGATAAAGAAAATAATGTATCTTTATTTAACGTCGGTAACCCCATCAGGCTAACAGACATTTATTCCAGGCGGAAGACGGTGGAAAGAACTTTACCCCTTCCATGTTAGATCTCTCGGAGCTGGCCGAATCGTATTCGTGGCCGCAGGTTCAACCTGTCGTGCACTAATCCATTGCGTCACACACCTGCACCTAAGTTAATTAATTGTTTGTTATGTGTTGTTTAGACAATGAAATTGAATGAATGAATTATGTTCTGTATTAGTAACTTGCACTTTTCTGAACAGAATATGATAGACGGAGCTGCGTTCATCGGTGTTGGTTTTGATGGCAGAGGAGATTACGGCCCTGAATCAAGGAAAATGAGCATTATTCAGAGGAGCTGTGGAGGACATTCAATGTGAGCGATATTTTTCTCTTGAAACCATGAAACTTCACATTACAAATATTATTGATAACATAAAGTAACAGCGCAGCTCGGCGCGGCGCGGAGAGCAAATCATAACCACTGTTAATCTATTTGCATGCTTTCGTTTCCAATGTTATACAATAAACAGGGAGAAACGCGCGCTCTGATTGGTCGATACTGGCCATGATCTATTAGAGTACAGATACACAGATGACGTCAAAAGGTCACGCGCGTGCTCGTTGTTGAGGGTGTTCGCTAATTATCGTATAAAACAAATATTTCATTTTGCCAGGGGTCTGTCCTCTTATAGATGCACAAATGACGTCACAACGTGAAAATAACATCAGTTACGTACTTACGGTACTACTTTGTTCTCCTTACGTTGTGACGTCATCTGTGCATAAGTGGACAGCAAATACAATACAATACAAGTTATCAATGTCGAAAACGTGGCATAAGGTTACCCTTACATCCGAGCTAGAGGCTCATGTTTGAAACGTCCAACAACAAAAAGGCAAAGAATTAAAAACAATAATAACTATAACCATAAGATACATAAAAAGACTAATAATATCTAAATTACAATATGAACATTTACAAATAATCTAAGAATATAATATAATATATATAGGCCCTGTTGCCCGACCCACTCGAGGCTAACCAGCACTCGACCTAGCCCTAGCCCAGCCCAAAGACGATTCTATTATAATAAATTTACATGAGGCAGTAATTGCATTTGCAACTGAACTTTAAATTACTAAAATCAAATAACGAAATTCCTTGATTGTGTTGGTATTCTTGATGGATGTAGGTAGTTTGTTCCATAGATGAGATAGTAGGTAGGTATATGAATTATAGCAATAGCAACTATTCGGTAAGCTGGTTAATTGGACAAGATTGTACCCACCACTCCTTAAACTGTATTAGATTGACGAGCTTGAAAAAATGTTAGCAATATATCTAGGACCATTTTCCTTTAATCATTCAGTCAAAAGTAGAATAAGTGCTTGTCCATATCTTCTGTATTCTAACGAATGCAACTTACCTACTGTTAAGATCTGGTTATAATCAAAATTATTAGCGAGAAGTGGCAGATCCCTGACAAAATGATATATATTTGTTAAATGTGCGAAAGCGGCATGTCGTATAAACAAAATAAGTCAAAAAGCAAGATGGATAAAACATCGTTTTAGAAAAGGATATGTGAGTAAAATATGGCCTTGCCATTGTTCAATTACTTATCAATGTTAGAATTGAGATTTGAATGATCAAACACTATCCATCCTGTAATTGTCAGTCTACTATAATCAGCGATTAAATTCTTGAACTCATTCATCGCCAGAAAAACGCGACACGGCCGATTGTGCAATATCAATTTCGGCTCAGAGGTCAGCAAGCACAGTTCATATAAATTACAAGAAAACTATGGGGAAAAAAGGCTAGATTGCAGAATACCCCACCACTTCAAAAGATCACTTGAAAAGCCCTTTCAAATTGTGCAAAATTATCCATTTAGCTCAGGTGTATTTAGACTCGTTCCATGAATGATTTGGAGTTGAAAATGGGTAAGATTTATTTGAATTTCAGGGTTAGGTTTTTAGAGGGTTTGTATGACAATTTGAGAAAATGCATTATTAATGAACCAAGTGGTGGGGTATTCTGCAATTGTTCCTTATAACTTGGATTCTGAGGTGGAATATACTGTATTTTGCAAAATGTCTATATCAGGCCTTCTGAACGAAGGGTTAATCTTCGTCACTAAACGTCATTAGAGCAGCTGTGGATTCCTTTGAGGTTTCGTTTTTGCAGTTGAATATTTCGATGTTGGATAAACCGGCAGAATCCGCCATCTTTGTATGCTAAATCCTGTAAATTTGGCTGTCTTGAGACCATCATATCTCTGGCCACGAGCGTCTAAAACACCACGAACACATACCAATGGACAACTTGTTCTCTCCTTATGAAACTGCAGTGTATTTGTAACTGACCAGCAGTTATTCAAATTAATTGTCCCTTTTTGAAAATAGGCCCTAGCCGGACCTATAGAGAAGAGTCTGCGATACTAATTGTGGTCAGCGATATCTCCCATTCGTGCCCGTTTTGAGGCTTGAGAGACAGTAAACAACAATATTTCAGTTTGGAAGGCGGCTCTAATAGCTTCAAAATAGAGGACAAGTTTAAATAAAACTGAGAAAGGAGAAAAAGAAGTAACATTTTTTTTTCATGTCCAGCGTAGGAGTCGAACTCCGGTCGCGGGATTTCAAGGCCCACGCTCTAACCACTTGACCATAGAGCCGGCCCGCTTGTAACGTCGCTGACAATTGCTAAATGTCACTTATTTCTGGCGATGTGCACAAAATTGTGGCCTTTGGTAGAATGCTATAAAAGGTGCTAAACTCTTTCTACTATTAATTACATTCCTTGCACCTTCATATCCACACATACATCAAATACACACACACAACAGCACCCTATTTCAAACATGTTATCTACCACCATCCTCTTTTGACTCACATACATATCCCCATACATGAACATGTTCCTTTAATTTCCTTAAAGGTATGATGACTTTCAAGTCCCAGACACTATGAACGTACACGGCATTTACGATACATCAGCATCGATGTTCACCTTTTCATCTCGTTCTGAATATCAAACATATTTGCAAGGGGAGGCGGGAACGTCAGGATCGTTCTTTGGTTTCTATGGTGGAGTGAAGAAAGCTTGGGGCAGCTCCGAGAGCTCATCATCCCAGACGTTCCTCTCTGTGTTTGACATCGATGTAGATAGGTAAATGTATTCGTGTATTATTTTGTCTCTTTGCAATGCCGGTCATCTTCAGTAATAATACCATATCCTTGATTAGTTATAAAAACTAACTGAAGGATGTTTTGTTAATTTAATTTGTTCCTGGATTAATAAGAACAAAGGTACGTACTCTATTCCAAATGTTTAATGTAACAATAATAACAACAATAATTAATAACACTGATAAAATGTATAGCAAAAGTTACGAGTAGTGCTGATCAACACTAAAGCTTTTTGGATAAATAGCTGTATAACTTTTTTGTGTCATAGATACGAAATTTTCAAGGATGAAGTGAAGCCATCAGATCTTAGCAGGGCTTTCTTGAGGGAGTTTATGCATTTGCCACCGTCTTACTTCACACCAAAGGCACCACTAGCCTATCGTAAGTTTTATCGTTGCTAGTCATGGAGTGAGTGTAAAGATTAATGCTTATCTTTCCTAATGTGTAACTACCAATGATCAATATTTGACTCCAGGTTGACCTCATGCATAACCAAGCTTTTAAAGAAAATAATTCGCAACTATCAGTCGATAGTCCCTTGACAGACTCTATTGTTATAATAGTTCTTCGACGGACACACTCTATTTGTATAATAGTCCATAATTTCGAAGAACGAGCGGCACACAAACTGTAACTGCACACGTGTACATGTACACATTCTGCTTTGTATTAAGGCTAATAACGTGGGAGTTTAAAAGTAATTATAAAATAACCCAGAGGAAACTCGCGCGGTGATTGGTTGAAAACCGTGAGTCTATAGACATAAACATTCGGTGCCATCCCGCTGTGGCATTGGCATGCGATTGTGAATGAAATCAAAATGTCAAACGACAAGGAAGAATGTATTCACCGTTGACATTCAATGTAATTTTAATCATCAAAACTGACAAAATAGTTAATTTGACAAAAATACAGTTTTCACGACCGACTTCAACATTCCAACATAAAGCTTTTCGAATTTGCTAACCATCCTGGTCGAGATATTTTTATTCGCGGATTAAAGGAAACAAACCACTTTTAGAATATTTTGTACGTAAAATACATAAACGGATTTAATAACAAGTCTAGTTTCAAACAATTCTCCTGACAGACAAATAGAGTGAGGAATCGAGCAAGAGAGAGGGAAAAGCAACACTCTTTCTCAAACTAAATGTAAGCTTAAGTTCGTGTCCGACAATTTTGTTAGCGACGAAGTCACGAAATAATAAGGCCAATTGTAATATAGCCATAAGTTTTCTAGATTAGCGTGCGCCTTCATTGGTTGATTTATGGTCACTTGACAAGTAACAAAACAAACTATTACCCACGCGGGCAATTATTTTCAAAACTACGAGGTCAGAGGGTAACAATACATCAAGTGTTGCCCGCTTGTGTCGCATGCGCCACTGGCTAGCAAAAGGCGGAACATATTTTGTTTTCCAAAACGTCTAGATCTTCATCAAAAGCTGACCTTTTTCGTCGAAAGAAAGCGTTTAAAATGGAGTCAGCTCCAAAGAAACAATTTGCATTTTTATCTGGCGTGAGAGAGAAATTGATAGCCAAAAACGAAGCAAGAAAGAAACAAAACGCTACCAAAAATTCCGTAGCAACGCTGGTAGCACTTTGTCTCGAAAAGCAGCTTCTCGAAGAGAAGACGACAAACCACGCTTGTATCAGGTAGTAAAACTTACGACTATTTAACAAAACACTTAATGATGGGTCCCTCGGGAAACAGGCGTCTCGGGAAACATCGAGATTCTTGGGAAACAAAACTCAACGTTTCCCTCGGAGGCAATCATTAGTGTATATTGTTATCATTCACCTTGCTTGGTCTTAGATAATTCAGATAAGTGTTTTAGCTTTCGCCGTACCATTTGTAAACAACTACATGAAAAAAATCCAAACTTTTCAAACTCACTGGTGACAGTTGTGAAGTTTCACGACAAAATGTCAAAAGCGAGCATTTCCCTCAGTACCTTGCACTGTCAGCCTCATCTCACTGGAAGGAAGGTCCCAACAGATAGATGTTTCCATTTAGTTTGGGAAAAATATGAGTTCATTCAACTAGAAGCTGCTCCAACGGAGGACGGGAATCATGTTTCCCTCGTGCACATTCGGCAACAAAAAACACCCAGTTCAAGTCCTTGATTCCTAGAGTGCCTAATATGCCTTAAATTTATGGCAAACTGTCTTGACTTCTGAGCTATTCTTTTCAGGGAATGTTGTAAGGAGATTTTCAAAACGGAGACAAACACCGACACAGAGCATGCCTTCTTCCTCTCAGTTCTGCCTTGGCCTTGGGGGATTTTCCGCGCTGTGTAAACTCACTGTTAGTGAAATTCTGACGACTATTTAACAATTATTCACCTAGTGGTGAATATTTACCTCGCCGCTTTTTAGTATATACCACACTGCAGGAGAAGAGCCAGCACCAAATAGTTATTTTATTTTCTGTCAAATGGACAAAAACTCGCGAGAGTTGTCGCTGCATCGCTCGGAGGTGAATATCAAATCATATTCACTGCTTGAGTAGCCAATCAGAGCGCGCGAAAAGTGATATTCACTGGTGTGGTATATACTAATAAGATATATTCTTGTTTTTCATGTTCGTTGGCTCGTGATTTTCAAGTTCTTCTTTGTTCTCCCAACATACCCCGCATGTTTATATTAAAGAACAAAGGCATGGAAAGCATGTTATATTGCTTAAATAAGGTAACTTATTAGAGTTTTATCAATAGAGAATTTCATTCTACGATGGGGAACACACTATATAAAGTCAGGCAGGTTCGGCGGTCAACTAGAATTGCGCAAGACTATGAGAGGGACAAAAAAGACAACGAAAGAGGAAGTAGAAGAGATAATGGAGGCTGAGTACAGAAGTCTGTTTTGGAGTGCTGGAGCGAAGTCGAGTTCAAAGGAGGGGTTGGAAGCGAAAGAGGAACAGAAATTCAGCTCATCGTCAATCGTTGTACAGGGAGGAAGTCACGAAATTGCTTCAATTCTTTCTGATGAGTACGCCCCTACATTTAAGAACGAGTTTAAGGTAACGAGGAGTTGAATATTATTTAAAACGTCATGTTAAGATTTGTAGATGTACTTTTAATAAGAGAAACATAATGTAAACGTAAGAAAACCATTGGAAGTAAAATAACTGTTTTGTATAGGATGCTGCAACACTGCCAGCCGATAGAGTCAAAATTCATGTGAATTCTCGGAAATAGCCGAGACAGTTCTTATCATTTTACAATGTGAATTGGCGCAATAGATATCCCAGGAAGTCTCGAGAATTCGCGAATGCACATTTTTAAAATTCCTGATTAAATAAAAAGAAAAAAACAGTTGAAAATCCCGAAATACCTGCGGTAAATACTGGCGACGTGCCATGCGGTATATGAGAACGATGATTTAAGCAGCCTCACGCAAGCACAAAATCCTTATTGATTTCTACCGCTATTTGGATATACATGTAATATGAACCTATCAGACCATACAAATCATGTACTTGAGGTAATATTACTAATCTAGCATATATCTTATAATATTGCCATCACGACTGTACCTGGACCTTGCAGTCATTTACATTCATATAGGTTTTGTTTACGTGTATGCTTTCTAAAATAATAATTACTATTCGAGCTTACGTTCGATGTAATGTGGTCTATTCAATCATTGGTTAAAATACAATTGGTATTTTCCTTTGAGCTGGTAATATAACCAGTAAGTCTGCTCAAGAGCAAGATAATAACAGGCGTATGTATTCAATGCAGAATAAGTCCACCAATAGTCGTCATAAGCCCACCAGATCTCGATTTAAGCTAAGGTATCTAGGTACTGATAGAAGAGATTTCTCCAGCAAGGAATGCTTTAATTTTAATTTCTGTTTTAGGAGAATTTTCTACGATAAAGTCGAGTTCGACACAAAATATATAGCTAGGATTGATTCCAACTATTTGTTACAACTAAACCAAGTTTACTTACTAGTATCCCCGCTCTTAATGCTGTTTTAAAGTAATATTTAAGCTACACGTTCTACATATTATGCATTTGAAAATCAACACGTTGGCTGAGCGTACTTGTGTGAAATGAACTGAATGAACAATGCGAACGCTTACACGCATGGATTTAACAAACTCATTAAATTACAAACGGTTGTACTATTCATCGATTATGGAACAGAAGTTAGAATATTTACCTTAAATGTGCGAGTAAAAATCCTGAAGAGTCCATTGTACGAAGGTAGTAGTGTAGCAGCAAGACACAACCACACAACTTGAAAAGCCCTAACATTAGTCAAACTCCGAAACCGTTGGCGAATAACTGATACGTCGTGGTAGTTCACAATACACGCACCAAACGTACTCTGATGATCCGATAGGTTGAAGTTGACGAATAAGCAAACTTAAGTATTCATAAGTATTCATTGCTCATACCATTCCCGGGAATTCCAGAAAATTCTCTGGAATATTCAGTCAGTTATTTTTGTTACGTAGACTACCGATTATTTTACTTCAGTTCACATTCGTTATAGGGCATTCCCGCGAATTCCTAGGTCCTGGCTAAAAAAATCAAAAACCAAACTTGGGAATTTTCCGGAATTCTTGGTAATCTCGTGAATTGACGTTTTCTCGGAAAAACACGGGTACTAAATTCGCCTTGGAGTTTCGTCGACATCTCCAAGTACGGCTTTTGCCTTACATGATGTCATTGAAATTTGATCACTTAATAAACGAAAATGGCAGATGATAATAATTTTGTTTTTATGTCGGTAATTGTGTTTCCCATTTTGACCTTTAAAGTGTTTATGAAACCAAATTTTGCATCTCTATTTTATTGCAGAATAATAAAGTTCATTCTTTTCTGATTATCAAGAGTATATTTATTTTTCAGTTCCGCCTTCGGAAAGGTCTCTTTTTCGCCATTGAAATGGACTACTTTATGCTAAAAACTGTCCCATTTGCCGCGCGGCCAAATTAAATGAGCTGCGTGACGTCACTGTGAGGACTCGTACGTTGTTTACATAATACCAACATGGCAGACTCAGAGAGAAAGCTTCAGAGAAAGTTAAAAATAAGCGAGGAGGTGGAAGATATTGTGTGGCTGGCGGCCTTGGTTTTCTTCCCGTGGACATTGAAGTTGAGAAAAGCAATAGCAAATGTCCACATTGTTATACCCATTCACAGCCCAGTGTGATACAACACAACTACAAAAAGTACAAGAAATGACTAACCAAGAACTCGACGATAACTTTAATACTCCTGTACTTTTATGCTGAAGCCAGAACAGTGAATGGCAAAGAATACAATAGGGTTTCTCTGCTTTCCTGTAGAGGATCCTGAATGTTCGTGAATGAAAAACGGACAACAAAACTTGCAAAGAACCCAGACGCGGCGCCACATGGCATATGTGAGTTGAGTTTGTTGGTATCTCGCCCTTGGTCCGAGAGCTTTTCTCCGGGTTAGCCGGTTTTCCTCCCTCCGCAAAAACCAACACGCTAAATTCTAATTCGATCTGTGGATCAGCCGGGACCTGGCTTTGATCAGCCCCCATGGTTGTTTCAGGTCTCGTTAGAAATTCAGAGAGAATTTCGAAAGCCGTATAGTCGAACTGAGGCTCGACAAAAGCTACGCAACTCATTGCCATCAGAGCAGCAGTTAAACACTGTTACTTGGGATAATGAAAATACCCTTCTTCAGACCACAGAATAAATAGCCAGTGTCAACGATGCAGTTGTTGTAGAAAATAGTCGGGAACCTAGCTCAACTCACGAAACTCAGTCTCGGATGTCGCTACCAACTCTTTGTCTCTGAATGTTTTTCCATCAGGCATTTTCAACTCTAACACAATGTGCAGATTAACTTCTCCTGTGCTGACCATACATTGTAAAAAGAAAGCACTTTGTGTTTCCTGCAACAGTTTTGATCAATTGACAATTTTACAGCCCGATTGCGGCCGGCAGTCTTGCAATTTCTGTCTTCCACTTTTATCAATCGACATGTTCTTTTTATAGCAGGTTATTTCATCCAATAAGAAACGAGCTTTCATATCGTCAATGTCAAGCTGTCAGAATTGAACCAATCAACGACGAGAAATGTTGTAAACAAGTCGAGTACAGTAAAATGGCGTTTTCTCTGTAAGTCAGTTTGCTTAGTTAGATTTTTGTGGGTTCTTAAAATTAGATAGCTTACTTTCCTTCCTCTAGATTGAAGATTGTATTATAAAACAAATAAAAGATGGTTCTCCTTGTTCTATAACAAAATAATGTACTTTCGAGGTCTTGAAATGCTGCTAAATGCACTCGCGTTCTGCTCATGCATCCGCAGTTTTTCAAGACCTCAAGCGTGCAAAAAAATTTTTATAGAAGAAGTAGAACCATCTTTTATTTGTTAAGTATTGTGTTGGGTTCTATTGTATTTCATTTTTTGCATTGAATTGTATTGTGCTTTATTCTATTGTATTTTTTTTGTAGAAATGCGTGTCGTCCTACATGATCATATGAAGGGATTGTCGCTTGCGAGTTGCGACTCCTCACAGTGACGTCATTGTAATGGCGGATTCGGTTCCAGGCCCCGGACAGTTTTTAGTATAAAGTAGTCCATTTGAATGGCGAAAAAGAGACCTTTCCGAAGGCGGAACTGAAAAATATATATACTCTTGATAATCAGAAAAGATTGAACTTTATTATTCTGCAATAAAATAAAGATGCAAAATTTGGTTTCATAAACACTTTAAAGCAGTGATTACTGCAGGGCTCATATGCACTTTAAGTCAATTTCAGATGTAGAGAAGGAGTCCTCAATAGTCAACAATGAGGCTTGTGTCATACAAAGCTAATAACGATAAAACTGAAGTGTTAGTTATCGGGGCACATCACCGCCTTCGCCCACAACTAGACGTCATATCAGTTGGAGGTGAACGCGCCTGCCAGAAATCTGCGTTTTGTTTTTGATACAGCGGTTTTCAATTCAGTGTCGAAATGTCAGTTGGGTGATTGTTTCGAATTTGATTCGCTATTTACCATAATTGCGTTTACTTTGCCTCGTGATTGGCTGAATAGTAAATTACTTCAGTTCGTGATTTTTTTTTTTGATTAATTGCTCCTATGATTGGTTGAGAGTTTGGTTTTAAGACACTAATTTGAAAACCGCTAGCTTGACACTTGATTGCATGAACGACAGGTTGCTGCTATCCGCAAATCCTCATTTTTTACATCAGAATCACTGCAAGAATTAGAAAGTACTTATCTGAGGATAACATCAAGACACTAGTACATGCCTTTATCACATGTAAATTAGATATTTGCAATTTACTACTCTATGGGCTGTCCAACTATCTTATTCATAGATTGTAAATTGTGCAAAACTGTGCAGCACTGCATCTTGTTGTCAGCAAGCATAAATATGACCATTTACCCCAGTGCTTAAGCATCTTCACTGGCTGCATGTAGAATAAATAATTGTTTTTAAGATCCTACTTCTTACGTATAAAGCACTTAATAACCAGGCTCCTCTTTATATCCGAGATATGTTAGATATTTATATTCCTGTTCGTCAGCTTAGGTCGTCGTCACCCTCACGGCTTCCAGTCATAAGAATTATGGAGATAGAGCTGTTTCTGTTCTTGTGCCAATACTGTGAAATGAACTGCCACTTAATAACAGATCAAGTTCGTCGTTAGTCAGTTTTAAATCTACTTTAAATATATGTTTAGTTAATCGAGCTTTTAATTAATATTGTCTACTATTATTTTTAATCGTTTTTAGTTTGAATTAATAGCATTTTACATCATTATTCATATTTTTATAATAATTAGTAGGAATGTTTTTATATCATAATTTATATATCATAAAGTTGATTTTTATATTATTTTAAGATTGTAAATTGTAAAACGCCAGAGAACGTTTAGGATTATTGTGCTATGGAAGTTCATAAATTATTTAGTATTATTTATTGATCATTGCACGATTTGTCCAATCCTAAAGCCGATGATACACGGTACGTTCAACATCATTCAACATTTCTTGATCGCCAAAAGTTGCAGAACAAATGTTAAACCGTGTATGCTAGGCCATTTGATGTTATTGAAGTAAATAGTTGGACTATATCTAATACCTATGATACAAGCCTCAACATTTGTTGATCAATAAACGTTGAACGATATTGAACCGTGTATCGTTCCCTTCATAAGGCATTAATATTTTACGTTATATCACTGATTCCAAAGGCTTGGCTTCAAAGCATACCTTCGTACCCAAAAGCCTTCAAGTTCCATATGAGTTCAATTACCGACCTTCTTGACTTCCGCGCACACGACCTGTTCCCTGATGAGACGCTAACATGGGGATGCGAGGGGCACTCAGATCTCACACTAGACGAGGAGGTCGGAAAGCGCTACTACACAGAACATGGTGATGAGACAAAGATCTATTGTGACTATACGAGCAGAGGTGAAGTTGAGCTGGAGATCAAACAGCGACGAACGAGTCTGAAAAGGGCTATCGAAATTTATTTGGAGGAGGTTTGTATTTGCTAGGTAGAATAATGCTAGTTTTATACTCAGATGTTAGTAAAATAAGGTAGTAAAATAAGAATATAAGAAATATAAGAAATAAGAAAATAAGAAAGAGTTTCCACCTGCAAGAATTCTAAATTCGATCTTCTTGCAGATAATTCATTTTCTATACATGGAACTGTAATCTCCTTGAGTGATCATTAAGCATTGTATAGGATATATGACAACAGTTTTACTTCACAATATTACGAAAATAACGACAAGGGATTTGTTTGCGCGCTACATCGGATTTGTAGACTACAAAAGCTCGAGTCGGTGGCGAGCCATATAATCCAATTCTTGTTGTGAAACGTTGTTCTAGTTTAAAAAATAGCTGTTATGGTGACCAAACTTGCCCATATGATACATGACTTCGGACACAGTGTCTGATCAGGGGCGTAGCTAGGCATTTTCAAGTTGTAAGCACAAGTGCAGTAGCTACCGGTTTTAAGGGCCTCCTCTCGGCGTAGAAAATATACAAGGCCAAACAGGGATTTTTCGTCTCAAAGTGTACGCACGTGCGTATATGCGTACAGGAAGCTACGCCCCTGCTGATGTATAGGTTTTGGCCAATGAGCCCGCGCAAACATTTTGTGGTGAACTATAACGACAGATAGCTGGCGAGTGGTGCAGCCCCGACCGGCTCAACTATAAAGTCGATAGAAACCAAGAGCGAGAAGTTTAATATTGTTTTAGCAAAACCAAGTCACCGTTGTATCACCTTAGCGATCGAGAAAACTGTGAAAACACTCACAAAATTGTTGCCTGCAGCGTGCACGATAGACTATCGGTCGATAGACGGCGCCTGACTAGCCAATCAGATGGCGAGTTTGCCAATAGACGGCGGCTAGGTTCTGCTAATTGTGGATATTTTCCTTTTAAGTCATTTTGTGACACTTATCAGATTCATATTTCAATGTTGTATTCCCAAAGGGTCCTATGTCAATTTCTGATGTTACTCTAAAAGCTGGCGAACCTGGATGCCAGTCACAACTTTCTGACTTAAAACCCTCTACGACTCCTCCCACATGGGTACAGATAACTGAGGAACATAAGAAAGTACAAGTCGTGTTTGACATGAGAGAGCCCCTGGCGGGGGCTATACACGGAGGCGTTGACATCGCTAAAGCAATGTCCAGGATTGTTATGTTGAGGTAACAATGATGGGCACATTAGGATCGAAAGGACCTTATCCTGTTAGAGTGTCAGAAAGCACTCCGGATAAAAGCTCAAATATTTTCATCAAACATCGTGTTGGATGAACGTGGTTTATCATACGTTTAGCCGCCTCTTTAACAATACAATACAATTTATTTCAATCAAAACGTGGAATACGGTTGCCCGTTACATTCGAGCCAGAGGCTCATGTTAAAAACACTCGACTAATACTAAGATATAAATAAATAATGATTAAGATATGATGAATTCGTATATTTAAGATTAATAATACTATATAAAAATATCGAGTCTAGTAATTTAGGCTTACACATAAGAATTACTAAATATATAGATGAATTATAAAATGATATATAGTATAATGACATTAATATTAGAACTAGTTGAAGTTAAGACTAAGTAATATAAGTTAATTGGGAAATACAGCTAATTAATGTGTTGACAAGATAGTAAAAAGGGTAGGTTAGACAAGACAACGATTACATTGGCAGCTGTACCTAAGATTACTCAAGTCTAATTTCTCAAGTTTTTTTCGGAACTCCTCTTTATACTAAAGGAGAACTGATTCCATATATTAGTTAATCTGTAAGTAAAATAATTATGATAATAAGAACTGTTGTATGATGGTTGTACGAAATTATGATTGCCACTCGATCCTTAAGTTATATTTAGTTTGTCGTACATTAAAGAAATCAGCAATATATTGAGGTCCTTTTTGGACTGTTAAGTGGCTTCCTAACAATTTTTTGATGTTTGAACTATAGCAAACATTTTCATCCAACATCTTGCATGATGAACAAATGTTTATAGTTTAGCCACCTCTTCCATTCACAAATGACTTGCAACATTGAGATTAAGCGGTACGTTACAAAAAAACACGTTTTGCGGACTCAATTGCTAAATGTTTGGTGTGCAGGCGGCACGGCTCAACGAACAAAGATTGTGGGGCTGTTTAGCGACTGCGGTCAAATGTTCAAGTTGACCTTCCAACACGATGTTTGATGAAAATATTTGAGCGTCGAGGCTTCACTCTTGGTCTAAAATGTTTGGCCTCTAAAGTTTGTTGAAGTTCATGAATATGAAAAAAATATTTTATAATTGTTCATCCATTATAGGCTTGGTCTACGTATGGGGTTATATATATTTAGTATATACAGCACGGGAAGCTACATAGATCATGCAATTTGATTGGTTCGCTATCTCGAAATAATGAGCAATAGCCACCTACAAAATTCGGGATAATTTTGAAACAAAATGGCAGGCGTAAATTCACGTTTCGCGATTGTTTCCGATACGGAAAGTTTAGAAATTCAACAAAATACAGTGCCCAAAAGCAGCACTAAAAAATATGGCCTTCGAGTGTTTCAAGGTAAAATGTTTGCATAAAATGTACAAAAGCAACTATCACAACTTGTTTTGCTGTAGAAAAAGCTTTGTTTACAAAAGTTACATTTGTCACGCCTTCTATTTAAGAAATAAAACTAAAAAAACACTATAATTCTCATTTCGTGTTGAGGTTGCCGTGTTGTATATACTAAAACAAATATTCGCATCAGGCTCAGTCGATATTGGTGAATATTCCCCTCGACTTCGATTCGTCTCGGGGAATATTCACCAATATCGACTGAGCCTTCGGCGAATAATTGTTAAATATACCGTGCCTATGAACAATAAATTTTTATTTTAGATATCAATTCTAAATCAAGTGAATAGTAGAATGGTAAAATATATTTTGCTTTGAATGCTGTGCCGCTGAGTTAAGGAGGTTTTAATATCCAAAATGCTAATTACATGACGTCAGGGGAGGTATCTGCAATCACTTCTTAGTGGTTGTGAATGGGCGTTTCTAAAGATATAGGAAAACAAATTTCTAACATCATTATATTTCAACCATGGATATAACACTAATAATTTTTAAAATATCTTTAATTGTCACAAAACAAATTGTATAATAATTGATGGCTCCCCTGACGTCATGTAATTAGCATTTTGGATATTAAAACCTCCTTATCTCAGCGGCACAGCATTCAAAGCAAGATACATTGTACCATTCTACTATTCACTTGATGTAGAATTGATATCTAAAATTTAAAAAATAAGCTTTATAGGCACTTTAGTCAAACTCCTAGGTCATCATTTCTTCTTATTTATCAAGCAAAAGAACAAATGACTTATGACAAGAAATATCTGTATTTCAGCCAAGGGAAATGGTACACAAGCGAAGAAGATGGTCGTTTTCATTTTTACGACGGTTTCCATAACGGTGGTAGTGGCGTTAAAGCAAACAACAAGATCTCCATATTTGGTCTCGTTCTTACTTATACAGAAGCTGACGGCAGCCTGGTTTTAAGTGATGCAGGTGCAGGTGCAGGTGCAGGTAGAAGTGTACCTGAACCCGCTGAACCTGAAGTTCAACCTGTACCTTCCTCACCTGATTATACTGAGTCCAAGAAGTTCTTCCCGGAATTAAGCGCGAACCTTCAGGGCATGCAGTTAGCAAAACTTCAATGGCCAAACAATGAGCATTTTAAGATGAGCAAGACGGACTCCCTTGGCTATCTGCCGTGCAATGTTGAATGGTCCAACGCATTAAGGTTTGACCCAAGCGACCATGGAGGCAAATGTCTACATTTTACCGCCTCGAGTGCTAGCACGTTGTTCGTCATATTCTCAGTAATACCCAGTGTTAAAGACACGTGGTATTACGTCGAGATAGCACCATACGGTGTTGGTATTTATAAGGTAACCACTTCTTAAGCATGTTAAGGCCTGGTTCATTTAACGGAGAATAGATTTACGTTAAAAAATGTTTTCTGACAGAAATAACAGTTTAAACAAAATCTAATTACACCATAATACTAATATCAAAACGTCACGTGACCTATTTTGCATATTTTCGCCTTAATTACTCAACGAAATATTGTAGTCATCTTTTCTGAGCTGATTTAGGTAAAAGGCTTCAACCTCAACTAGACATATCCACTAATCATCCTAGCTGTTTTAAACTCGGAGCCGCGCCTTTTTGATTTGCTGATTTCGTGTTCTAAGTCACGTGACAGATAATGTGACACGTTTTACTACACACAAACCACTTAAGGTAGTCAAGCATGGCGATACCTATTATCGTGAGAAACTGGGCGTACTTACCATACTCAGCTGTGCTGAAATAAGGAAAAGAGTTTTTACCCGAAATTTGATCCCTGAACCAGGCCTTTACATGTTTGAGTTTCAAGTTACTGTATATGATTATGGTTATTGTTGTTCTGACGTTATTCTAAAAGTAAAAAGGTTAACGAATTGCTCTTTAGAAGCCTTTATCTTTAGTCATTGTTAAACCTTTCTCAACACTAGTACTTCAGTTGGCATATCTGGATATTTTCTATTTTGGTGAGGAAAACATTATAATATGGGAGAACTTCAGCTTAAAGAATATTCTTGTTACTTGAAGTAATGCGACCTTAACAAAAGATAAACTTCTAGTACATACTTAAGGGAAATTCAGGTAGACGTTTTATCATTTCTGTCTCCCAAAAGGGACCATTACATTATCAGTTAGTTTAGAATCTTCTGGTTTTTCTATAAACCCTCTATAGACATTTTATTCTTTTGAATCCGTCCTGCACTGCTCTCATTCAGATTATTTAATCTTTCCCCGGCTATAAACATACCTTGCGAGCAAAGCCTTATTTATTAGCTCCACGAAAAGCGAGAAGAAAAGAAGGCTCTGCCGTATTTGTGCTTTTTCCGCTCAAGATTCTGGGCTTGACAAGCCTGTTAAAACCGATTAATCAGCGCGCGGCTAATTTTTTGTGTTAAGCTGATGACCAAACCTGAGCCCACTGCAACAACGGCGAACGAAGGTGACACGACTGAGTGACCGAATGAAACTGGGCACGAGAAAAAACAGTAGTCGATACGAACGCAACACGAATGCTGCAGAGCCTTCTTTTCTTCTCGCTTTTCGTGGAGAGTTGAAGAAGGCTCTGCTCGCAGGATACTATAAACATTGCATAACCAATAAGATTTCAATGCTCTATTTCTGTGCAAAACAGTCCCAGAGGCTTAAGGTCTCTACCGTGAATACAAACGCTGTCGGACTCGGCGATCCCAAGCTCTACCAGTCGTACTTTGTTTGCATAAAAGAGACAGGAGTAGATACGGTGATAGAGTATGGAAAATCTCAAGGAAACACAGAAAGAGGAGACGTATATCTTACCATGATTGACAACGACATGCCGCTGAACGTTCGCTTCTACGCTTTTGGTAACGGAGATAAAGCGATGCAAGTAAGAATAATATGTTATTTTATAATATAACCCAGATAGTACGAGCGCTCTGACTGGCTTATAGACTCAAAAATCTATGGTCTATTGTGCCGGTAAACACATAGAAATCGGCACGCATGCTTGCATTGTGTCGTAGTCATATAATAAAAGCAATAGACCAGACATTTCAATGTGTTTACTGGCGAAATAAAGCACTTGCATGGGATGTTGGGAGAACACAAGAAATGCTTGAAAATCACAAGCCGAAGGTCTATTGCTTAATTGTATAATAGATAATTACTAACGCGCTCACTGATTGGCCAAAAACCATGTGTTCATGCGAGTATAGACACATAGAGAGTATGAACAAACCAATCAGAGCGCGCGTTACTTGGGACATGACGTCATTTTATCCGGATTTCCATGTTCTTTATACAAAATTGAAAATCAAAATGGCGGAAGTGACACATTTGCAACTCAGTGGACTTTGGCGGTTTATTTTGAAGCTGAAATTGAAAGAGAACTAAAACAACATTTCCAAAAAGGATAACCTACTAACTTTTCATGTTGTACAGCTCCAGTCGTGTTGTTCTCAGAGTGCAGAGCACAACAAACCTTGTGCTATTTGTTAAATAGACAGGGTTAGCTAAGGGTTTGGGTACGCTGTTTTATTTAAGTGAGCATATGGTACTTTTACATTGAAATATGAGTATTTATTATGTTTATATTCTGGTATAAAGTATTTGGCAAGATTTTCAATATGATTTGAATGTCACAATTTTGGGTATTTGGCTATTGTGGGCGATTTGTAAAAATGTATTTGGGTATACCAGTACGCCCCCATCCCCCCCTGGCCGAGGCTGTATAGACTCAGAGATGAATATGGTATTAAACCTTCCCTTATCTATACGGTCAAATACTCAGTGTATATCATTCGCTATTAAGGCTATTTTTATACCGAACGATTTGTTTATTCAGGTTACGGATGCACATGTCATTGGTCGAGGGTTGACTCAAACAACGTGTAAGGGAGGAACCTATGAGGACTCACAAACGCAAATGTGTGTCCAGCATTGTCATCAAACTTGTGATCCCTTGGCGGGTAAGAGATATGCAGTTCATGTATAGAAGTAGCAAAACTATATATTTAACCGCCTCCCGTTATCTTATTTAACCTCGGTAATTCGTGTCAGTCTGGTGAGACTGATAAACTTGAGGCCGACATGGGACTACGATTTAATGTTCTTATCCTAGAAAACATGAATGTCCAACCATTATTTGCAGTTTCAGGACGAGATTGTTGCACAAACGCAGCACCTTGTATCAGTTATTTTAAGACCCTAAGTGTTGGTCCCACTGTGATTTGAACCCTCGACCTACCGCACGGCAGACCGAGCTTAACCACTACATGAGCTTGCTTTTATACCCTTACCTATTTTACCTTTTTATACCCATCAAATGTGTCGTTCGAAGAAGAACTAATGATGCTATTTCCTAGTTACGAAATATGATTGAATCCCGATGCGAGAAGAGAGGGAAGAGGTATACGATTTTGTTTTACTAAAATGCGAGTTGTCCAAGTATAATTCGCAAATCATTGCAATTCGTTCTGCAGTGACACAAAGTAACCCATGTCACGGTTATAAGCGTAACATTCAAAGTATTGAAACAATGAAAAGTCACTAGGTTATTAAATTAGAACGAGAATCTCCCTGTACCACAATGATTTGTGCCCTATTGTTTTAAACGCGGACAGAAAGTGGAGTGGACTGAAAAAGCGGTTTACGAGCTGAAGCTAATTCTGATGCCGAATTCATAAAATCGTAAATATCAACAGTGTGCATCTTCGCCGTTTCAGTAGTCCATCTGATCAAGTATGAGGTATTCACAAAATTCACTGGTTATGAAATTGTCGTTGCCCATAGATTTCCTGCATTGGATTCTCATCTATAGCAGAAACATGGACTCTTACAAAGTAAACTGTGTCTCCTGTCAGGATTTCGCGACATAATTTTAGTCAGGATTCCGATGGTGGGATCGAAATAAAGTAAGCTTGTGGTTTACATGACAAAAAATATACCACACAAGACATTACCTCTGTATTAACCAGAATAAATCTGCCGAAACGCGTACTATATATAGGTACTGATAATAGATCTTCATAAAACGTTAAAATATCAGCTATGTGTTTGTTTTCCCTTCAAAATCCGACATTCGAGTCGGAAATGATTTTCGAAGTAAATATAAAGTGATCTCTCGTACATCTCGATCTACTGCAATTCACCGTTACAAACTTGACTGATATATCACAACACGGAGAACACCTGGGAGAGTAACGGATAAAAGTCGTGGCAAAGGATGACTAGAAAGCTGACTAGAAATCCTGACTCAAAGAATAGGTATCCTGGCCTCTTTCAGCTATTTTATGTTAAATTTCTCCACTCGGCGTAAACGACTTCTAGTTGTCTAGAGTAGCAAGCAGTTAAGCGATGCCGAAGAGTTGCCGCCAATCATATCATCAATACCAACATAAAACTACTCAATCAAACATGCGAACAATTACTACTCACGAGCTTAGGGCAATTTATCATTCAGTATAATAATTCAGTATAGAATCTACCAAAAACAAAGCTATGATGGGATATATTGATTGCCAACTTCATCGAAAACTACAGAATAACGGGTAACCCGAAAATGGCGGACAAGCAGTGCGTGGATGCGCAAAGGACTGTGGTTGAATGACATTCTTTAAGAGGTTTATCCAAGCGAGGACATGGCAATTAACAACTTGCAAACGATAACGTGTTTCACGTATTGCCTTAAGAGACGAGCAACTTCAATATATTCCAGAACACCGTGCCATCATTTCGATTACATATTAACGCGTTTTCCTTATAAAGACAGTATCTAGAGAGTATATTTCCGATACCTTAATTGTTTTATTTCCATGTTTGATTGATCTCCAGTATTCAAATGATTAGTGTTAATCCTGAATTAAATTTGAACCGAGGGTTTTGGTTCTCTTGGTCAAAGGTGTACTTCTTACTTTCTAAATGAGATTACAATTAGGAAGGTGCCACTTATACATCATCACGATCAAACAATGATAATTACGTATTTATTAATAATCCCAAATGAGTAGTTTACGAGTTAGCAAATCGAACTAAAGATGTGCTTCAGGAACTGGGCCATGGACAAAGAGCAGAGAGGAACAGGAGGAGGGAGAAACAGTTAAAAACTCAGTAGCGAGGCAGGAGAATTTAGCATTCAGGGAGGAGGGAGAATTCATGCTCTAGGGAGAAATGTCGCTAGGGAGGAGAGAGATCTCTCCGCTCAACGAAGAAAGACAAGAGTTCGATCAAGTTAGATGGGTATTCTTCCGAAATGTTGGAGGGGCACGCCTTCCTCTCAATCACTGAGTTTCATTCAGTATATTTTTCATAGCTATCTGATATTTCACCTGTTTGTAGGTTGTAAGCGAAAGCAGGCAGCAGAACCACAAGCTGACGAATGTAATCGGTGTCGTAATGCGCATGACCCAGTTCAAAGGATATGTTTGGAGGAATGTCCCCCCGGACAAACGCCTGACCAAGAAAAGACATGCCATGGTAAGTTCCTTTGAAAAAAGTGACGGATTTCTAAAGTCTGAGTACAAAAGGGAAAGTAGTATTTTCACCTGGTGGCTATCTTGGATTCAAAGTGAGGCAATCTTTTATTTTTGCTAGGTTAGCCTCGCACTGAGGGATATCAGAACGCGTTTAGCCAAGCAAAAACAAAGAATTGCTTCACTTTGAATCCAAGATGGCCACCGAGTGAAAAGAGTGGATCACGATAAAATAAAGGATAGAGAGGGAGACTCAGTGCATTGGCTGGGATATCTTAATTTTACTAAAGTTATTTTTAGTAACCGGAATTGTTTTTCCGGCTTTACGTCCGCATTTCCTGTCCCGGGTTGCGATTTTGCGAACAGCTTCGGATTTTATTCACCGGAACAATTCCTTTCTTTGGACTTATTCCAACGACCCACTCCGATTGGGAGACAGAAGCCTGTAAATTTAGTGAAGAAGAATACTATAGGTCATGAGAATCGTCTAGTTTGTCTGACTAGGATGGTTGCAGATATGCTGTGATTGTGCCAACAAGATAACAGTTTTAGGAGAACTGAAACCTAAAATCAACGTTAGCTCAATGAGTAGATCTAAACATGAACTCATATCAGAAGTTATTTTACTGTGTTTTGCGTCAAAGGAAAATTAATCTGCAAATCTTCCTCCCAACGACAGCTAAGTACAGACGGCTCAATTCCCGTAATCTGTGACGTACGATACTGGGAATAAATTAATTTTCTCATGTTGTTCTCGGCTTTGAATAGATGGACTAATGACTCATAATTGTCGTCGGATTGATTAAGGGTTCAGTTTTCGAATTTAAAACATGCCTTCTCTGTTGTGATTTTCCGTGTGTAGTATTATGTAAAGCTCGTCGATCGCTAAGCCAAATAATTTAGCTAGTCTTTGAGGACAGATGCTAATAAGGTTAAATGCACCGTTTGTTTGGTGGAAATCGATGAACAAGTGCCTTTTTTAAGACAAAGTATTGGCTGAGAACTGTTGTGCTGACTCGCGAGCGAATTTGAAAATCCCCACTTGAACATTTTCTGTTTGAAATTTAATTTCATTGCTATGTTTACATAAGCAAATAGATTAGGCTAAACCCTGAAAAAAGACCTTAGAAAGGTTAATGCCAGCTTTATTTGGCGATAATTGGTGTAGAAGTTATTATTTTGAAGGCACTGATAAGTTACCCACAAACATTTACATGACGACGCTTCTTGTTCAAAGAGAGGGGTAGGAATCTTTGTCTAGCATGGTAATAGAAAGGGTTTTCAATATTGGAAATTATGTCTTTACACAGTTTGTTAGTCATTTTTGCATATTTGCTTTGATAACTGAAAATAAATCAACAATAACCTATTTGTGGCTTTGAAAATATAAATACAAGAACCTAATTGTAGCGTCGAAATATGCCCTGATATTTCGTCAGCGGACATTTTATGATCCGAGAAGAGAACACTTCCCGAGAGCGAAGCTCGAGCGTAAGTGTGAACTTCGAGGATCCGATAATGTCCAAGGAAAAATATCACGGTATATTTCGACGCCACAATGTAGGTTATAGTCGTTATCATCCTTCAAATATTTTCTTTGACGGACGCTTATACGCTCACATCCATTGACATATTCCGTTGCAACGCAACACCGTTGCTATGCTCGCAGGAGCAGATGCGATTTTGACTTCCGGTTTACGCTAGCCTGAGAGGCGATATTAGTCGGCTGTTTTCTCAGGCTAGTTTTATGCGTGTCCACCGGCCACCCGATAGTTTTAATACTTACACATGTTTGTAAGTTGTATTCGTGGTTTACCTGAAAGGTTTTCATGGATGAATGAAGTAAAGTGTTCAAAAGTCGGAGCAAGCCGTAGTCGGTATCACTGTGTTGGCGGCGCCGTATGCTTGCCGTTACTTTTGTGCTCGGTACAAATTATTAATTATTTCCCTTCCTCTAGGTTCAAGTACAGTTAGGCGCCTTTCGAGTCATTCATGAACGATTCCTTCAAAATTATCGAATTGAGTTTCTTGTCAAGTATTATTTTCTTTCACACGATAAACCAAGCTTTTCATTTTCCAGCGAGAAAAGCAAACTTGTATTGGATTCTCAGATGAAGCCGAGCTCTTCCCAATGTTGATAGATTGAAAGAACATCTTGTAAATAGTATCTATAGTTGTCTAAGATATAGAAGCTGAAATGACTCCTTTCAGCGAGAACATGGCTTCTAAAAATACGAAGAAATGTACGGCCACTCAAGAAGTCAAGTGATTTTCGACCGGCAGGTTTTCAACTCAAATCTTCCACAAACATGCACCACGCCGGGCACGAATAACCGTAAAAACGGCGGGGTTGAGTGTAACATAAAACGTAAAAGTGACGCCATTTCCTTACTTCTACTCTAAATTTGACGAAATGTTGGCAGGTTGGTAACAAAGTAAGACTACATTTTTAGGGACAATTGTTTCTGTATTGTGACGTTTTGTGACGTCATAAGGGATATCTCCTTTTTTGGTGAAAATTAACCTTTAAAACACGTTTCAAAAATATTACGTCATCAGAAAGCTTTTATGAAATATATTAATTTGCCGAAAATTTGAACTTTCTACGATAAACATATTCAAAGTTATGGACGATTTACTGTTTTTATGACGTCATTATTAGTGACGTCATACTTCAAGCTTAAATCAGATTGTCGACTATAAAAATATTATTAGAGAGAATACTATGACTTATATCAAAGTCTACTGAAAAGGTTGTTGCGTCACGTCTTACCACCCATGTGAAAGATGAAAACTTGGACGAACTTTTCCAGTCCGCATATAAGCGCGGTCATAGTACTGAGACGGCATTGGTGAGAGTACAAGATGACATACTTCGAGCAATTGATAATCAAGGCTGCGTTATACTCCTCTTGTTAGATCTGTCGGCCGCCTTCGATACTGTAAATCATAAGATATTACTTTCTAGACTTTGTAATCGTTTCGGCATCAAAGGGCAAGCGCTTGCGTGGCTCACTTCATATCTCAACGGACGGAGTCAGAGTGTCTTGATTCAAGACAAAACATCGACAAGTCATGACCTACTCTGCGGTGTACCACAAGGTTCGGTACTTGGCCCGATATTATACTTGATGTACACTTCGCCGCTAGGAGATATCATGCGTAGAAACAACATGTCGTTTCATTGCTACGCCGACGATACGCAGATTTATGTAACATTTCAGCCGTCAGTTAATGGACAGTTAGATTGTTCAAAGGCAAAGATTGAGGCATGTTTACGCGATGTAAACAACTGGATGTCAACTAACAAATTAAAACTAAATAATGATAAGACTGAACTTCTAGTTCTGAGGGCTTGTCATCGGCCGCAGCCTCCCCTCGATAGCATCCAGGTTGGTGCCGAGATCATCTATCCATCCAAATCAGCAAGGAACATTGGGGTCGTTTTCGATCACACTATGATGATGGACAAGCAAGTGTCTGCGATTTGCAAATCTGCGTTTTACCATATAAGAAACATTGCTCGCGTTAGGAAATTTTTATCTTTAGATGTTTGCAAAATACTAGTTCATGCATTTATCACCGCCAAATTAGATTATTGTAACTCGTTATTATATGGTATCCCTAAATATTTACATCAGAGGCTCCAGTATGTCCAAAATTCGGCAGCACGCCTTCTTACTTGTTCGCGTAAATCCTGCCATATTACAAATATTTTACAAGACCTACATTGGCTACCAATAGAACAAAGGATTAATTTTAAGATATTACTACTGACATTTAAGGCTATGAACAATATTGCACCATTATATATTAGTGAACTTTTAGAACCATATGCACCATCTCGATCATTACGCTCATCTTCTCAGAACTTACTCAAAGTTCCAACATACAATCTAAAAACGTATGGTGCAAGATCCTTTTCATTCTCAGCGGCCACTTTATGGAATAGTCTTCCAATTGATGTAAAGAACGTTCAATCTGTAAATATTTTTAAGACTAAGGTTAAGACTATTCTTTTTAAAAAAGCTTTTAACATCTTATATTTAAAATAGTTAAATCCGTAAGTATGTTTAATTAATTTGTATATTTTGCCCTATTTAATTTATTTATTTTAATTATTTTTAGTAGTGATGTAAAGCGCCATTGGTCATTTAGTGGAAATGGCGCTATATAAATTGTTATATTATATTATATTATATTATACTTGTGAGTGTTAGCCAAATGAATTTCATTGATAAAATTCCAAAAACATTGAACTGGCTATTTTCTGAGGGTACACAAATATATTTATGACGTCATAATGACGTATACAAAAAATGGGGCTTCAATTCTAAGCTGTTATACTCAAAAAAATCAAAATCCTAAAAAGAACACGTTGTTACTACTAAAGAGCTCTGTTATTGTGCAAAATATGATGCACCAGTATTTCGAACTGTAAAAGTTAAAACAAGCGACATTTTCATAAATGGTTTTATGCTATTTATTTCCCGCCAATTTTTGGCGGGAAAATTACCAAAATTCAAACTTTAATAACTTTCGTTTGCTTCAACCGATCGATAACGGGTTTTCGATTATTTCATTCTCATGAACAAGAGATTTTAAAAAGATATAATAAAACGTTTTTAGAGGTAATAAAAAATTATAAGAAACCTATTAGAAAAGGATATATGACGTCATTGTGACGTCATAACGATGGCTATATTAGCTTAACTTATCAGACTAGGTTTTGTTTACACTCCTTTATACACCTACTAAAATTCATTCTTCTATGTCGAAAACGTTTAAATATATATAAAACCCGCCGTTTTTACGATCATTTGTGCCCGGCGTGCACTCTTTTGTCTCCATATATAATGCTTTCGGGTTCCTGGTAAAGTTGTGATTGAACCTCAGTGCAACTAATTAAAATACAGATCAGTTTTCAACCTGCTGTGAACGCCACGAGATTCAACAAGTGAAATAAAGTTGTCGAATCTCGGTCTAATTTTAGCTCGATTTCAATTGGCTCTTCGGTTTGCCGCGAAATGGGTTCCTGGTATGTGCTCCACACAGTCCGAAGCTCAATTGCAGACAAACAAGATAGCTAATTGCAGGCTGGAGTATTCAGCCAAGCCCCAAAACTGGTCATTGTTGGAAGAAATAGGACAACATACACATCCTGTTTGACCAATTATTGTAGACTTTACTGCATCAACAGTTTTGCGACTATTTCACTATCACAAAACATGCACTTTTGCGCATGCGTTAATTTCTTCACTTTCGCTTTCTAAAAATCCTAAACATTTGGCGCGCTTTCACTAAACACCAGGTTCTCCACAAAATTGGAAACCGACAATAAACGGCAAAGTTATGGCTTTTCATTCGCCAAAAAAGCTTAATATTGGACTGAAAAGTGTCGTAAAATCTATATTTTTTGTCGTAATGGCAAACGCATGCTCGGTTTTATGCGCCTTAATTCGTAGGTTCGGAAAATTTTCATAAATTACTAGTAGTTTAAAAATCCTTGGAGAGTTTAGAAATTTTCTGATTTTGATGACGTCATCATGGCGTCACTTAATGGCGTCATCAGACTACAAGTATTTACTCTAGGAGTCACCTTGACAATAATCAGTGCCCACTCTTTAAATTTCCGGGTTTTACGAGGCTGCAAAATTTCCCTAGCAACGGCCGATTTCATATCAAACAACGAGTGTCGATTTTGAGGTCTGGGACCTAGAAACCACCATTTTGAATGTCCTGGCAGCTATTCCAAATATGGAATATGGAATTTTCCTAATATGGAAGAGGCCGCGGGTAGTTCAAAACGACACTTTTGCTTGCTATTTTATTGATATGTAAATATGTCAATGGGCCCTTAAACGAAAATTGGTTTTGTTCCTTGAATCCGCGAATAAAAATATATCGGCCGAGATGGTTAGCAAATTTGACTTCATGTCGGTTCAGTGAAGACGTATTTTTGTTAAGCTTTTTTATCTGAAACTAAAAGTACGCTTAATGTTCAAGTTCGGCACTTTTGTCGGCGATGAAGTCACGAAATAATAAACCTTTATATACATTCAACCTGCTTGGCCTTAGATAATTCTGATAGGGTGTTTAGCTTTCTCCTTGCCATTTTATGAACAGCTAAATGAATTTTGCAAACTCACGAGTCACGTGCGACATTTGTGAAGTTGGGCAACCAAATCAAAACTTGTTGATTTTTCACAGAACAAAATGAGCTTTTTCCTCTTATCTTTCACTCTTAGCCTCATCTCATTTGAAGGGAGGTCCCAACAGCTAGATCTTTCTACTGAGTTTGGCGAATATAAAAGTTCATTCAAGTAAAACCTGCTTCAAAGTTAAACAAGAACGGGAATCATGTTTCCTCGTGTACGTACTTTTTGGGTAATGTTGAAGAAGATATTTTCAAAATAGAGCCGCACACCGACGCAGAGCATGCCTTCGTTTCTCTGAGATTTCCCGAGCTGTGCAAACTTTCTCACGACAGTTACTGTTAGGAGAATTGATCTTCTGATCGTGAGTGCGTAAGATTTATTTCTCGTGTTTTTCCTGTTGGTTATTTAATTTATTTCAAAAAATATAACACGCTTTAATTTCCAAGTCTTTGTTCTCTTATATAAACACGCTGAATATATTGGGAGAACAAAGAAAAACTTGAAAATCACTCGCCTAGCGACCCGTGATTTTCAAGTTTTTCTTTGTTTTCCCACTGATATCCCGCGTGTTTATATAAGAGAACAAAGACATGGAAATCATGTTATATTGCTTAAACATAATAATATATACATAAGGTCTCTCACCGGGCTTTCGCTTTAAAACAATCCAATATATATTCCAGTAGATTGAGCAGTTATTCGACCCAATATATATTCTAGCACATTGAGCAATTGTTCAATCCAATATATATTCTATTAGACTTGAGCAGTTGTTCAATCCAATATAAATTCTAGCAGATTGAGCAGTTGTTCAATCCAATATATATTCTCGTAGATTGAGCAGTTGTTCGACCCAATATATATTCTAGCAGATTGAGCAGTTGTTCAATCCAATATATATTCTAGTAGATTGAGCAGTTGTTTGACCCAATATATATTCTAGCAGATTGAGCAGTTGTTCAATCCAATATATATTCTAGTAGATTGAGCAGTTGTTCAATCCAATAGATATTCTAGTAGATTGAGCAATTGTTCAATCCAATATAATGTTAATTGTATTATAATACGTACTATAATTGTTTTCATTATATCTTCATTTCACTTTATCTGTTGTATTTTGATGTTCAGCCACGTTCCAGCTTACGTACAAGCGGAGTTCCACATTAGACGATGGCGCTATACCAGGGATTAACTTGTTCAAGGATTTTACAATCTGTTTTTGGGTTAAGGCAGTTGCCGCCCAAATGCAAGTATCATACCTCTATCAGTTGTTCCACTACAGACAGGAAGGCGAGAGAGATGATGTCTACTCTCTGGCAATACAGTTCAACTTCGCTGAAGAAGTACCAACAACACTGGTTTTACTCTTCCGTATTGGCCGCCAGTATGTAATATTTCTAATTAACAATTAGACCATGAGCTCGAAGGTTCTATCGCGGGCTGATAGTTGACGACGAGCGTAGCTTCGAGTCAACTATCAGCCATAGAAACTGAGAGCGAGTAGTCTAATTGTTTTAGTAGAAACCAACTAGTAGTTAGTTCAGTATTAAACTGAAGCAAGCTAAGTTTTTTTTAAACATTTTGACGACTTCGCAGCCATTGTTTTGCTTTTGAAAACAGGATTTTTTGCTACTCAATATCTATCACTTCGCTACTCACTATCTATCACAGAATAGATAGTGAGTAGCTTAGCCAATCAGATTGCAGGATTGGTTATAGAACGCTAGTTGGTTTGTACAAATGGATATCAGAGAAGAAACCAATTAAGGTTCTAAAACGAATCCTGCAACCTGATTGGCTAAGCTACTCACGTACTGTATATTCCATGTCATTATTCAATACATCGTAACATTATCAAAATATGGTCATTGCACTCCACTATCTGTCATATACACATGGTAGAAATCAGAACGAATCAGAGGGTGTATTTTCTTTCTACGAAGTGTCAGAGTGCTTCAAAAACGTAGAAAACAATACAACCGACTTAATTATAAATAGTGCTGTTCTCGGAGAACATAAACGCAACTATGTTGAAAATTGAAGATTTTTCATCAACTCCTAAGAACCATAATCATTTAAATCAGTTTATAATGAGAAATTAACTGCTGATACTATAAGAGCATGATAATTATTCACTACCTCTTTTGTAGTAAACATCGCCAACTATGCCGGTCATGACGAGTCTGCGATACGTTAGCGGTTTTCACTGTGAATACTCTTATTTTTCATATACCGGAGGCTTTTGACACTGAGAATATTCATACGATACTTAAATCTTTCACAGTTGTAAATATTAGGTACATCGGACATTTGGAAAAAGAGCGTTTTTATTCTCCTGAGTGAGATGGAAATTGTGAGTTATTTTGGTTTTGGCAGAATTTTTTTACCGGAAGTAAAATTTCTCATAGATTTAACTGCTGACCAAATGCACAGTTTAACATCTATCCCAGAGTTCTATGCAGGAATAAATAGAGAGGAAATCATGTAATACTTAAAATCTTTCAAAGTTGTAACTATTAAGAACGTCGGACATTTGGAGATTGGAGATTGAAGATGACATTAGTATTTTTATTTCAGGTAAAGCAGCTGGGACTTATATTATTCCTGTATCAATCTTGAAGATTATATCCACATTTATATCCTACCCTTTAGAAATCCTCTTTAATTACTCTTTCAAAGCTGGTATTGTCCCAGATCAATTTAAAGTTGCAAAAGTTATTCCAGTCTATAAAAAAAATTATGTGCTTTCTGTTTCTAATTATCGTCCCATCTCTTTACTTTCAATATTCAACAAGATTCTTGAAAGACTAATGTATAATAGACTTACAAGTTATTTTAACAATTTATCTATTATTTATGATCAGCAATTTGGATTTAGATCCAATCATTCAACATTTCATGCACTGATTATGTTAATTGACAAGATTAAAAAATCTACTGATCAAGGCACTTATTCCTGTGGCATCTTCATAGACCTGTGTAAAGCTTTTGATACAGTTGACCATAACATATTATTGACTAAACTAGAATATTATGGAATCAGAGGTATTGCATTAGACTGGTTTGCCTCCTACCTGGATAATAGGAGACAATTTGTATCAACATCAAATACTAACTCTGATTGTCTTCCAGTTGTATGCGGGGTGCCTCATTTTCAGTGCTTGGTCCCCTTCTGTTTCTTATTTATATTAACGATATTTACAAATGTTCTGTTTACTTGAATTTCATCTATTTGCTGATGATACGAACCTATTTCTTAGTGATCCCAATATCCTTAGCTTAGAATCTAAATTGAATAATGAAATAGAAAAAGTTAACGAGTGGCTCTGTTCAAACAAATTATCTCTAAATGTTGATAAAACAAGCTTTGTTTTATTCCATCCACCCCAGAAAAGAATTACTCATCAAATGAAACTACAGATCTGTAGTAAGCCACTTAAAGAGGATTTGTGTGTTATGTATTTAGGATTAATGATAGACTCTCACCTAAGTTGGAAAAACACATACATGAATTAGGAAAGAAAGTATCAAGGGGTGTGGGTATTCTTTCTAAATTAAGACATTTTGTTACTAAGGAAATTATATTTCAGTTATATTATTCTCTTATTTATCCTTTTATAGCTTATAGTTTGTTAATTTGGGGAAATACTTATGATACAACACTATTGTTATCTTACCAAAAAAAAGCTCTGAGAATCATGACCTTTTCGAAGCCTGATCAACATTCTGGTCCTCTCTTCAAAAATTTAGAAATACTCAAATTTAAAGATCTAATTTTCCTACAGAATGCCCTTTTCATGTTCCAGTATCATTTCAATCTTTTACCTACAGCATTTAACAATTACTTTCAAACTTTATCATCTGTTCACCACTATAACACCAGACTAGCTTCCAGATCTACATATTATATTGCTCCTGTTAGAACTAATTATGGGAAATTCAGTCTCCAACTTTTTGGACCATCTATCTGGAATAATCTCAATGAAGATATGAAAAACAATCCTTAAAATTATTTAAAAAGAAGATGAAA
Organism: Actinernus sp. WN-2022; assembly: GCA_030867875.1. Classification (NCBI taxonomy): domain Eukaryota; kingdom Metazoa; phylum Cnidaria; class Anthozoa; order Actiniaria; family Actinernidae; genus Actinernus; species Actinernus sp. WN-2022. Next base: position 80,978,331 of record JAOWCC010000577.1, on the reverse strand, counting down.
TCTGATCTCATCCAGTCTTACATTTAGACCTCGTTCGCACGTATCCGTTTTCGTATCGTTTTTGTATTGTTCTCCATCCTCAAGGGAATAGAAACAATGGTCTAATTACCTGAAACAGCACGAGGGTGCTACGGATACATGTGGACGGGGTCTTACTTCTCCTGATCAGATATATAATTTGTCATTTCAGTTCACACCTATAACAAAATTATTCTTGAATGAAATTATATGGTACCACCTCTCTGATTTGCCCTTTCTCTCTCTTTTCTTTTGTACGTACTTAATTACCAAATGATTGATAAATTCCTGCGATTGTTTTAATATCTATTATTTCCAGGACGATTTATTATTTATAATTGTTATAATCATGTTAGTTACTAAGCTAGATTAGCTCTGCTATTCTGAGTAACTCTTACCATCATTTCTTAGTCTATTAAATACTATTGTACGTGTAATTAAGTTCCGTTTTTGGTAATAAATTCGAGTTGTTGTTGTTGTTTGGAAAAATAGTGATTTTACGCTCCTATAATCATGCGGTTATTTGGTTTTTGCGCGAAAATTTTACTGGAAGTGGAATGTTCGCAGGTTTAACTGCTGACTAAATCTACCGTTTTTACAGCTATCCCGCAATTCACTGTATGCTTGGATAGCTGAGTTTTCGGTGTAAAGTTTGATACCAAATATGTGAACCTTCGAGCGAGTTTTCTGGGTAAAATCACCCTGAGATTCACGTACCGATTCACGAACCGGAAACAACTACGACGGATGGAGCATCGTGTTAGACTTTAGTTCGATTTGTAGCGACTTTACGGGAGAACGGAAAAAGGAAATCTTAATAATCCGAGTGTATAATTCTTGATTACGAACGAAAACCACGTTTACTATGTGTATCCAGTCCGGAAAATTGAGTAATCGATATTGGTAACCTATAGAGATATGAACTTGTCAACTATGGGTTTAACGTGTTTTTGCTCGTCCATAAGAAGGATCGAGTGCATGGCGACTTTCTTCGTAGTAGAGCATAGTGGAAAGGAAAAGCATAACACAAGCAATTGATTTAAATTTCTGCAACAATCAGATGATTTTGGCTTGTATACTGGATGCTGGTCCGGCAAGATGAGAATATTTATTATGTTCGCTTGTATTTGTAAAATTGTGAAATCGTTCCATACTTTCTTTGTAAACTCTGAGGACATTCTAGAGTCATTTATGACAGAAACCGTTTATTTACTGCAGGCGCAATGTCCGTGACTGTTGGCGATGAATGCCCAGACAATAGTGTGAAGAAATTCAACTTTGTCATCTGAACCCATAATTATTTGTTTTCACTCACAACCTTCCAGAACTTGAAGCGGGATTCGCAAATCGAAGAAATTCACTCCTGAGATATTGACTCCATGTGGGCATCACTTTCACACTTTCAGCAAATTTCCAACACATTTACCTCGTTTCAATATTGTCGAAGGCATAAAAGAAATCCTGTTGAACTTTGTACAACTTCACGAGTTTTTTTAACATTTAAAACAGAATACAATAACATTTCAGGGCTTTTTTCCACCGATTTTCTAACCACAAACATATTCGCTCACTTTTCATGCAGTATTTATTCTTATTTACGTCGCACAAAAAGGCGCCAAAACGTTGCACAAACATGGCGCGCGCTTACGATTCTCGCCAAATTGTTATATGAAATAAAGATGTATCATTTGCGAGTGTTGGAAAACAAAATAATTAATTATCCTGCTCGATCTTGCGGAGTATTACTCATTTTGGCCAACTCGGGCCTTCGGCTATCCTGCAAGATTGCGCGGAATATCGCCAGATATTTAATATCTGGCGATATTTCGCGCGATCTTGCAGGATAATTGTTAAATAGACAGTGAGTAGCGAAAACTCCGGCAAATCATGTCAAAATATAAAAAAAACATCTTCTTAGTTTAGTTTAAAATTGAACAACTAGTTGGTTTCTACTAAACTAATGCGACTATTCATTGACTATATAATTCATTGACTATATAACGTCGTCATTCCATTTGCAGGAATGCAATCAGGTAGTTCTACTGGATGGCAAAAAATCTGATTTCATTTAATAGACCTTTCCCGCATTCGATCGAACAATGGCACCAAGTCGAGACTGGGTAGACAAAAATACAGTAAATGTATAAAATTGTCTACTCCAATTTCGACTTGGTGCCAATGATTGTTCGTGGGTATTGGGGAAGGTCTATTGAGGGCATTGGTAAGAGATAGGTAGTGTTATTGGCAAAACCTGTTGCTAAATGCCACTTTCCACTCGACCTCTCTAAAACAGCGTTTTGAAGTTTGTTTGTCACCATCAGGAGCCCATTACAAGGAGCGTCTATCTGTTAATATGCATTCGTGAGACAGCATGTTCTAGGCCTGAGCAAGGATTTTTAGAAGATCAGAAGATTTTTAGAAAATTTGGAGATTTTTAGAAAATATTTTGAAAATTTGGGGATTTTTAAATAATTTTTAATATATTGAGACGTATTCTGATTATATATTGTAGTTTGATTTTCTTGACTACTTCTGTACTTCAGTAACTACAATGCATTGATCCAGCGGTTTCCCCCATTGTTAATGCTTCCCATGTTTCCATACTCGGTTGAGCTGAAGAAAAAACATGGCGGAGCAAGCTGCAGTCGCTGTAGCAGAACTTGTGGAGCCTGAGGCTGCAAGAGAGAGGGAAGTAGTTACGATTTTAGACAGGTTGAAAGCACCCAATGCTAGTGACTTGTCAAGGAAAAGGAAACTAGTTGTGAACACCGGAGGCAATAGACGAGCCAAGGGAAAAGTAGCAAACCCACAGTATGAACTGAAGGTTAGTGCCAAAGAACGCCTAGAAGAGTTTAAAGAAGAGTCATTGAAGATCATTAGAGGGAATACTCTGTTTTGCCAATCATGCAAGGAGGAAGTGTCTGTAAAAAAGTCGAACTTAGTCGCGCATTTATCTAGCAAGAAACACCATACCAACAAAGAAAAACGGGCGAAAGCAGCTAAAAAAGAGCAGGTTATTGCAGAGGCGTTGACTAAGTTTGATGAGAAGCATCACCCTAAAGGCGAAACACTGTCAACCTCAACAAGAGTATTTAGGATAAAGGTGGTGCGAGCATTTTTGAAGAGTGGTACCCCACTGAATCGAATTGAATACTTTCGGGAGCTGTTCGAAGAGGCTGACATCACTCTCACACACCCCTCTCACTTGCGTCAACTTATACCCTTTATTCTTGAAGAGGAGAACAAGATACTTTTCAAGGAGCTCATGGGGAAGGATGTTTCTATAATCTTTGATGGCACAACTAGATATGGCGAAGCCCTGGTAGTTCTAGTTCGCTTTGTGGATGACTGGTATTTGAAAGTGAGACTTGTACGGTTTCAACTTGTCAAGAACTCTGTTTGTGGCGATGAGCTGGCACGAATCGTGATAGAAGTCCTCCATCGAAGGCTTGGTGTTTTACAGGGCAACCTCTTAGCTGCAATGAGAGATAGAGCACCTGTCAATACGAGTGCTCTCAGGACAGTGTCTGTGCTCTATCCAGACATGTTAGATGTGGGATGTATCTCGCATTTTCTTGATCGAGTAGGGGTTAAATGTAAAACCCCAGTCCTGAGTCCATTCATGTCTACATGGAATTTGGTTTTTACCACAAGTATGAAGGCGAGACGAGTGTGGAAAGAAATATCTGGAACAGGAATGCCGCGCTATAATTCAACCAGGTGGTGGAGTCTATGGGAGTGCATGAAAGTCGTGTTTGAAGAGTGGCAGAATGTAACTGCTTTCTTGGAAAGCAATGAATCGTTCGCAGAAGCATCCAGGATGAAACTCTCCCAGGCAGTCGAACAGAGTTGAGCAAGCCGCTATGATGGAGTTAGAGAAGTTCGTCAAGGCTACCTACACCCTTGAAGGAGATGGGGCCTTGGTATTCATTACCTTTCAGCAGCTTGAAGAGTTGAGAGAATTCGTTAGGGTTCAGAACTTTCCTATTCTAGTGCGTGTGGTTCAAGAGTTATTTCCTCTGAATGTTGCCGAACAGCAAAGGTGGTATCACTATGGTGTCACAGAGTGTCTGCAGCCTGCTTTCCAATACTATTTGGGAACTTCTGCCAATGATGCTATCGTGTCACGTTCTATTCGAGTGTTTCAAGCAGCGCAGTTGTTCAACCCGAAAGTTGTCAAGATATCGAGGCCAGTTGCTGTAGATGTTGATCGAATTAGAGCTGTACCATTCCTCGATGATAACAACGTGATCCAGTCCTTGAAGGATGAACTTCCAGCATATCTGGTGAAGGTTGCCAACATCCCAGATGAATTTGATGCTCTGACAGACACCTGGCCATGGTGGAGACAAAATGCTGCCGAACTACCTTCATGGTCCTCTGCTGTTAAGAAAGTCGTGCTTATACAGCCATCATCCGCTGCTGCTGAGAGGGTCTTCTCTTTACTGGTGACAATGTTTGGAGACCAGCAGCATGATGCGTTGGAGGATTACATAGAGGCAGCGCTTATGCTCCGAGTTAACAATCGTTGAGCTCAGAAGTCAGAACCTCTCTTGAAAGTTCATAAATGTTTTTGACGCTATATCAGTCACTATGGCACGTTGTTAAATCAGGAAGGATATACTTCTTGATATATGGAATAACTGTTACAGTTAACTCTGAGAATGTTGATGTTACTGTTTCCATGCTGCCTGAACTCCTGCTAGCCATCAATTTATCTAGTACTAAGTGGAGCTACACAAAGAAACACGGCTTAACACGCCTTTAAGCAATTTTCAGGTCTTTTAAAGCACCAATATATATTATTATTATTATTTAATTTTTTATTTTTTTTAAATACCCGATTAAAAAAATATATATATGGAGATTTTTTGAGATTTTTAGAACTTTTTCGGGATGTTTAGAAGTTTTTTCGAGATTTTTAGGGGGAAAAATAGGATTATCCGGATAGATTTTTAGACCATTTTTCGGGATTTTTGTGCTCAGGCCTAGGCCATGTTCCCAGATCAGGCTATTTTTAGCCACGAAAAACAATGAGAAGCCTTGTGAACAGTAATCTCATGCAACATTGTACTAGGAAAACAATGCTTCCTAACGATTTATGAAGATATATTGTTACAACATACAATGAGAAAACCTCGCCATTGTGACAAAATAAGCATTTTATCAACCTACTGCTCAGGGGTATGGGATTTATTCAGTACCTCGGCTGTTCTAAAAATAACCTGATCTGGGAATGTGCTGTCTCACAGACCCAGTATGGGAGATGGACGCTCCTGGTAATGGGCTCCTGCATGTATTAATATTGTATATATTATTATTTAACAATTATTCACTGAAGTCGTGAATAATTACCGAGTCGAAGTCGAAGTAAATATTCAGTAATGGTCACATAATTTCTTCAGTGAATATCAGAGAAATTTAAAACTAGACAATCATAGTCTGAATTTCGACTCTTTTGTATGTTTTACAAGCGCACGTGACAGGATAGTTTTGTGACAAACATTTGCATAATCATGTGCCGCTACGGTTCATTGCACAAACCGACTCGACTCGCGACTTGCAAGGACTACAATAATGGATTTTCTAAAGAAAGAGAAATACCGAAACACTCCAAATGCATACCAGAATTCAAGTTGATGTAGTAGTCTTTACTTTTGATACCTGTATATTCAGTGATGGAATTATACTAAGATACGTATGTTATGATATGATGTGATATGATCATTTGATATGCTATGAATCGGTGAAGGTTCCCACCTTTTCTCGGGCAGCGAACACAAGAATTAACTTGATGAATCGAACGCATGAAAACCTTATGATGCAAACTGGACAGATAAACACAGTGATATGATTGTTTTTTTTTATCAACAGTACTTTAACTTATCCTATACCATCGCATGACAGCAGGTGGCACATGTTCTGTGCCGCTCGTGACGGATCCTCAGGACGCGCCACAGTATTCATTGATTCAGAATTCTTTCCAGGGCACCCTCAAAAGATTGATGACAGCGTCATACAGCGAGGTCCAGGAACTTTGTACCTTAGTGGTGTTAATCCAATACCCGGTGCTATTTCAGATGTGAATATATGGGACAAAGTTCTCAATGAGGAAGACGTGAGACCCATGGTCTTATCGTGTGGTGCACGTGGTGGAAATGTAAAAGACTGGTACCAAATAAAGAGGGATTTGGACCTGTCTAAATTTACTGTGGCACAATCAACCTGTCACCCTGGTGCTTAAACAGGAAGTTCTGGTATAAAAGGGCCATCGCCAGACCACTGACACCTTCAGTTGTCACTCAGCCTTTGTGGAGTGAACGTCTCTGTGATGCTCCGCTTGAGTGCTCTCTACTGATTGCTTATCGCGCGAAATTCAATTCAAACACATACATGTTAAACTTCATAGTAATAGTAAAGACTACCGAGTTCGTAAACAGTCATAATAATAATAATAATAATAATAATAATGGCCATATTTAAATAGCGCCATATCACCACAGTCTCATGGCACTTTACATATTACTGACATATCCCGTCAGCGACTTTTTTCGGACTGCTTACGGCGCTAATAGCTGCCATAAAATACCGGCTAACCGTCTTTAATAGACAACTATCTTCCCTCTGTTGACTTTGTGATGGCTTGTTTAATTTTAAACCCTTAATATTTCGCATTTTAACAAGAGAGGCTAATTCACTCGCCTATGTTTTTCCCTCGGCTCTGTAATTTGAATTTTAAAGGTTTACCTGTTTTGCCGGAACTTTTTGTTTAAAATGGCTACACCAGCTGTTTATAGCATCACTTCAAGAATGTTGGACAATCACATTATTGTACAATCGAAGGAGACAAAAAAATAGTGGAAATTAACGATAATATATCAGAGTGTTGACCTAATCAGAAATCAGGGACGCTTACCATTTGCATGGAATTAAAGTTTTGGCACCAGTAAACAGAACCGGAAGAAAGTATCATTTATAATACTTCAAATCTGTGACTGTAAGAGCCTGGGTAACAACAAAAGAGACTGGAACTAGTGGTCTAAACAAGTGGTACAGAAATTCTCGGTAACCCGGTAACCCGGTAACCCCGGTAACCCCGGTAACCCCGGTAAAAATGAGAAAAAAGGTAATACATTTTTCCCGAACATTTCCGGTGGGAAGAATCCTGACCGAATTTTCCACACAAACGGTAAGCGCCCCTTTAACAAAGGAAACATTAGCAACAGACCAGAGGATGCATACAACAGGTAGATATTGGGCTTATATGGTGGACCTTAAATTGAAGCGGTGCAGTGATATAGCTTTTTCGAAACCAATAATAGTATTTTGAAGAAAAAGCAGTCTTATGTACTCAGTGTGATGTAAAGTGGTAAGCTGTAGTGCTAAGTGTGCACGCCCTATGAGGGAAAGAGAAAAAATATCTGACCCAAGTGGGACTCGATGTCAATGTCAGACTCGGCAATAAAGAATTATAGTTGAAGTTACGAGTTTATTTTAATGCTCACTGTCAATTAACGTACCCGAAAAGGAGGAGTTTTTTAAAATCAAAAACAAAAATAGTTACTCAGACTAACAGAGTGTGCTTTTCAGGTACACTGGAGACAATTTTGATCAAGGATGGCAATAAAAAAAATCACAGTGCTTCATTACAGAGAAATTTAGAGCAAAAAAGATCAAGTTGCCATAATACGATTTGTAATGGACTGTACTATTTGCCATCCTTAATTGAAACTGTTCAGCAGAAAGTATAGGAGGACATTCACATGGTATTTCTCTTCTATCCCAAGGCGTTACTTTTGAAGTTTCGTTTTAGAGAAACTTGAAGGTTAGATTCCATCGTCAGTGGCCCTTCTACTCTCTGGTGGAAGGGGGGAGGGGAATCCCATATAAAAGTGACGGAGATGCCGCTGAATCCAGCAACAGTAGTGAAAGACTTGACACTGCGATCTCGGACGAGGAAACCGAAGACGCTATAAATAATCTTAAGCGCAGCAAATCCCCCGGTAGAGAAAATATCCTAAATGAGCTGCTGAAAAGCGGGAAAATGCAATTCAGACCTCTCCTAAAATCGTATTTTCACTTCTTTCAGCCCCTTTCCTTTTATGACAACCAAAGATTATTCTTAGTAGTCTAAAACTAAATCACCAAACTCCACCCAAATGAGGGATCCAAAACCTATGGCTATGGAGCTTGGACTGCTTTCAAGTTCGGTTGTCCGCGGCAAATTTGGCTTCCTTTGTAGCTTCGTGTGTGGCGTAGAAGCCCTGCCAAAGTTTTCCGATCTTGAGATTTCCCCTCATATATTGGTCGATCGAAGGAAGCCGTAGCTAGTTAGGTTGTTCTTTCTCTGTTTTATGTGTACAGTTTTCCTCGATTATGTTTTCGTTTTCTGGGAGAGAACCGAACTTTCCTTATTGAATGGAAGTTATTTTCACAGCCATTTACATTTCCCGACCTTTGTTATTGCATCAAAACTGTCGCGCGCGAGTGCCGGATATGAGATCACGTAATACTCACAAAGACAAACTTATGGCTATCAAACGACAAATGACTGCCCCGAGGGAATCAGTGAGTTTTGCTAAATACAGGACCTAACTGATATGACCGAGATTTGTCGTCTTCTCTTCGGGAAGCACAAACAACACAAAATGCTGCCGGCGCCATTACGGCAGTTTTAGTATCGTTTTGGGTCTATCTTGCATCCCCTTGTAGCTACCAATTGCTCTCTCGCGCGCTTGATAAAGATGTAAATTGTTTATTTGAAGCTGGTTTGATTTTGTACGCTTTCTTTCGACGAAAAATGGTCAGCTTTTGATGAAGATCTAGATGTTTTTGTAAACAAATATTCCCCACCTTTAGCTAGCCAGTGGCTTGCACGACACATCACACCATCTTCTGTCACGATGTGATCACGTGACGGCCAAAAAATTGATGCATTCGATTTTGATGACTGCCACATGAATGAGCCTGAGTGAGCCAATGAGAGCTTGCGTTGTATCTGGAAAAGGTATGGTTATGGAACAAGTGAAATTATTGCACTCTTTACAGCACTTAAAGTGCATATAAGCCCTAGCTAGTTATCTTTGATATCGATTGTGAATGAAGTGGGTGTTGATTTGGGTGTTGCGTCTACGAGATATAAAGGTTTATATTTCCAATATGCTAATGTGTGATGTCATCACCGACATTTGCTGAATTTCTTTGTGCTTGTGGATTAAGCAATTTTCTAATTTAGAATTCTTTTTTTGTAAAATCACTTTGATAAGCTTCAAATATAACTTAGAATTTAAAAATAGGTAATTTGTTTCTACCAGCATGCTTTTGTATAATAAGTGTGTCGGTGATGACATCACATCATTAGCATATTCGAAATATAAACCTTCATATATCGTAGACGTAATACCCAAATCAAGAAATATTCTACCGTTGGACTATTCACTTCATGTACAATCGATATCAAAGATAACTGGCTAGGACTTATATGCACTTTAATTCCCGCTGGATATAAGCTATCGAGCTTTCTTATAGGTTCCCTACTAGTATATGAGCTCCTATTATTCAACACACATTGCCCAAATATGGTCATAGGTACCCTCAATAGGATAAATTTCAGTCCTGAATTCAGTTATTGATAATTTCAATGTAGTATGTTCACTCCAGATCGGACGAGGGTATTAGCTATTCCCAAAAAAAAGGCCAGAGCCGGCAGGCAATAATATAATTTCCTGTCTCGATGCTCACATTAAAACAACTTCAAATTGAAAGAGTCACGCAAGGCATAAATTACCTCAAAATCGATCACTGCGAGCGAGCCAAAATGTATGAACTAGCACATTTTGTTTTTCAAAATTCGATTTCAAATTGAACGAATTTTTCGTACTTAGGATTAATCAGGTTTATATAGTGACATTATTGTGACGTCATAATGAAGGACTCCTTTTAAGGTCAAATTATCTCTCTTTCACTGTGAATTTTAAAGTATTTCCGCTCAAAAATTGGAAATTCTAAAGACACACGATTGTGGGTACCGATTTCATCTTTAAATTGCTAGATTGTCATGAACAAATATTTTAAGCTTTAAAAGATGAATGAAGAAGTTATTTTGCAAATAGTTCTATATTGTATATGAAAAACTGCAACGATCAACGGACGAAGTATAGTACAGGATCACCTTGGAGATTTCCCAAGGATTTCACCTTGGAGATTTCTCCCTCTTAACCAATCGAACACGGGTTTTCGATTATGATGGAAAATCGAAAATATATAATTTACTGATGTTAAAGGTAATTGAAAACATTGAGAAATATATTATAAATGGTACATGACGTAATAGTGACGTCATCAATATGTATATGGGTAGTGCAAATCATCGGATTTTGTTTTGGTCATCCTTCTTAACGCTCCCTCAAAAATTCAATATTCTACTTTAGAAACTTTTGAAAAATATTGCATCGTCATCAATTTGAGGATCATTTGCGGAAACCGTGAGTTAGGAAAAAGTATTCGATCACGTAATCCTGTAAATAAGAATGTGTTAAGCTTTTGGGAGAAGAATTTTGCCGAGGAAATGAAAGAGCTCTCTAAAAATATAGCCTGCTATGCAGATATTTTTTCACTTGTCGTAAACTTTGTTTGTTATTTTATAGTGCTTTTAGCACTCGACTGTCTTTCTTTTTAGTTTCGTTCTTCTTTCATTTATTGAGATTCTGCCGATGTTTATTCACCCAAGTTAATATTTTTATCTTTGGCTGTACCATTCGTCTCAAATTTCTGCCCTAGCGTCAGTGGAAGCTCTTTCTGACCGATTGGACTGAACCGATTAACTTTATATAGTGACATGATCGATAAATCTCTGAAATATGGTAAAGGCGTCTTAAATTTGATTCGGTAACATTTTCTGGAAATGATTTATGTTATCACTGTCGAGTTCTCAAAACTTGCTGACCTTGAATTTTGTATTTCTATTTGTGTTTATAAATAACCCACAGAAAATACGCGCTCTGATTGGTTGCAAGCCGTGTTTCTATAACTCTATAGAAACATGGCAAATTATGCCAGCATCGTGGCCTTGAACTCAATTTGAAACTTGGCCAAATAATTCCTACACTTTTCTAAAAACATTGAGCACTAAATTCAATTCGACGAAAAACCAGCTACAGTATTAGTAGTATATCCGGAGTCAAACAAATACCGCCTTGCTTTTTTGTTGCTTTTTCTCATTTTGTTAGAACTTTTTGTTGCTTTTTCACACTCTGTTAGAACTTTTTGTTGCTTTTTCACACTCTGTTAGAACTTTTTGTTGCTTTTTCACACTCTGTTAGAACTTTTTGTTGCTTTTTCACACTCTGTTAGAACTTTTTGTTGCTTTTTCACACTCTGTTAGAACTTTTTGTTGCTTTTTCACACTCTGTTAGAACTTTTTGTTGCTTTTTCACACTCTGTTAGAACTTTTTGCTGTTTTTGTCAGGTGCCATTGTTTTTCAGACATTTTTGCGCACAAAATACAACAAAGCAAAGCAGGACACCCTCTAATATAACCAAAGTCAAACATGATACAGCCACCCATTTAACGAAAGGCTATCATATAGTATATCACCCCTCGTTGCTCACCATTCGTTGCACGTTTTATTGCATTTCGAAAACCATTTAGAGATATGATATATATAGGTATATCAAGAACGAACGCCTATTAGCGATACGATATTATAAGGTATATCACACGAGGATTGCTTATTCGTATTATTAAGAAATGGATTCCGAGGCTATTCCTAATGCCAAGTCTGATTTCATCTTCGATGTAAGTGCTGTCATTGCCGCATTTGAGAAAGCTGAAGCTAATGGCGAATCTTATGATACCGTTATGTCATTTGATTGGGATAAACCACGAAAAGGACCAAATGGATCTAAATATGTTTCAGCTTACTTTAATATTGGAAAGGGACCTTCTCGTGCTATCTTTCGGTTTGAAGGAGAGAAACACGTTGGTCAAATAGTTCCATTCGATGAAGACTCCCCGAGATGTGATTAATCTGAATTTCGGAAAGAAACGCGATCGTCACCCTTGTTTGCAATTTCGAAAATGGAGAGAAATGGGCCCTACGGAAAAAGATGACGGAGAATTGAGTCCAATCTTTAAACTAATTGATTATATGGATTATGTATTCGAGTGTGAAGTCGATAAGCTTATCGTAGATAAAAAAATTGTCATGTATAATCCTAATCCACTCAAACGCGAAGTACCCAAGAAAGATGCTATCGTGGCTATTTCTACTAAGATAGTTCCAATGATTCAAAGAGCTATTTCTGTAAATGCCGTATCTAATGCTGGATGTCAATTATCTAATCCTATTATGAGAATACGTATGAAATGTGATAGTAAGACAGGAACATCCAATGGGAGATTTTTTGATAAAAGTAAGAAATATTCTATAGAAGGAGGTTGTTATGCATATGAAGTTCTTGTCGATGAGAACTCAGAAATTCTTAATATTCACAACTTACATAAACTTATATTACCAGGATCTTATCATGATGGTATTTGTGTCGCCGATAGTATTTGTTTGAGTGGTATGGGAATTTCAAATCCATTAGATCTTGATATCGATATAGTACAACAACCAAAAAAGACCTTTAAGCGTACGCAATCCGATGTTTATGCCAGTAACGATGCTTGGCGGGACAATACTAGGACTTCAGATGCATATGAACAGGATCTCTTTAACTTATTAGATGCGCTTGAGATCAATTAGACACATAACATATATAGGTATATCACACGATGACTGAGATAATAACTTACGATTGGTTGATGCGGGGTAAGGACACTAAATGCGTAAGGAAGTGTTCTAAGACATCAGTGTATTGTGCTCAACATAACTTCCAGATACAAAAAGGGGGTACCACATTCGTTCCATGTTCGAAGTGCGGTAGAGGCTGTCGTACGAGTTACGAGCTTTGTTCAAAATGTGGCGCGAGGCAATGCCGTCTCATTCGCAATAAGAAGAGCCTCGATAAGAAACGATCTGATCCAAATGTGGTGGAATCGGAGAAAGATCTCGATAAGTTGTTGGGGGACCTCGCAATCGGTTAGAAAGAGCTAAATGTGGTAGAATTGGAGGATGAGGAGAAATCACACACAAAAAAAAAAAAAAAAGAATGAAGAGAAATTGTCATGCAACCTCTTTTCATTCCTTTTTTTTTCATTTGAACGATAGATTGGTTTATAATGTACATCACAAGTATGGACGAGCTTATTAGATTACTTGGTTCAGAAATTTGTGCAAGCCTACATATCAAACCACAGTTGCATATTAACCCCGGTGAAACATGTCCCGAATGTCTCTGTCCAATGGGTGCAGGTATGAATGTGGCGGAATTCGTATGTCCTACATGTGGTCTTATTTCCGAGGTCGAATCATGCGAAGAAACAACTATCAATCTTACTACTCGGTTACGTATAGTAGGTCCGGATAGCTTTCAGTATCAACATGATCTAGACCGCACAATCCCAAAGCAAAGTGATAACAAAGAATTGCAACTACGAATGATCATGAGAGAACTACAGACATACAACACTATTTATAAACAAAATTACGCCCTCTCGTTTCCCACAAATGTATTAGTAATCGTAGCTGACGTATTCATCCAAGTAAAGAAAGTTTGTATCAAACGTAGCTATACGAAACGAACTATTTTAGCTGTTATACTTTATCAGGCATGTATACAATGTGGGTTCGTTCGATCTAAAGGTGAGGTCGCTCGTTTTATGCAACTAAACAATAAAAGCATCTGTAGCGGAAATGTCTTTATACGTTCTCTACACGATGACGATAAGATCGATATAGATTTAAATGCCGATCGAATAGTTCCTCACGTTGTAACGACTTTCGTTAAACTCCAACCCAAAGGAGTACCTAAGAATATCCAACAAATAGTCTATGAGATTGTTCATACGGCAATAGAAAGCGATATAGGTACCAGCTCTATACTTCGAACTAAAGTCGTTGGAGCAAGTTACGAGGTACTACGTCGTTCGGGATCTCATATATCTCTTATCGATGTTGTTAAACGATGTGGTATACATAAGGGTTCGATCGTACGTTTTATCAAGGAGTTGATTGCTTACCATTCCCACTTTGAGCCCATCTATACAAACACGGTCTAACTAGTGATAGGGGTCGATTTTTATCCCACTAGACTACCAAGTTTTTCTCGCATTTCATTTTGCACTTCTTGCTTGAGTTCGGTTCGAATCTGTTCCACGCTTTTTTTACCCCCAACGATCATCGAAGTCTCGTGACGAATTTCAGACCTCATAATCTCGTATTTATCTGCTTCAGCGAGGATGATACTGTATTCAGAGTCAGATATATTTTCATCGCGTAGGGCTTTCGATACTAGATCACGAATCGTATTAATTTTCGCTTTTGCCAACATAGTTGTTTTCTCATGTTTAGATACTTTTATTCCTATTTTTTTTAGCTCCAAGGGTCGTAGATGCTGAAATTAATCCACATAGACCACCAATAACACCAAGTGGTAGACCAATCACTATTCCAAAACCGGTTAAAGCTACTCCCAATCCAGATCCAGATAAAATCACAGATAGACCTCCTGTTACCACTGCGATGCCATGAACTATTCCTTGAGAACACGCATATTTCTTACGCACACCTTCATAGTGTTTTTCTTGAGTTTCGATATCCGAAAGCGTATCTCGGATTGTTTGCAGTCGAAAATTCTTTCCAGTACCACTCGCAAGCGATGGATAGATATTTGGTGCTGAAGGAAGAAGTGGTTGAATTGAATCGCCGTCCATCGTATGTATATGTCTTAACTTATTCAATCTTCAATACGTAGCGGATAGGTCGACCACGGAAGTCTACGATATTTCCTTTTTCATCGCGAATTGTCAGGCGAAGGCTATTTCTTGTTGTCCCTAGAGCTCGTATGGGTATAATGACCAACGTAGAGTAAGTATTTTTTTGTAGATCTTCCGCCTCGGATCTCTAAGCTAGTCAGCACGTTTGATTGCTTTCCATCGAGAATTGAGAAACTAGAATCCACCACATCACAGTGGATATATGCTGTCTAGATGTTATTAAACATCAGTTCGTGGTTGCGCGCTTCGAGCATTATATAATCTGGCCATATTTATCTCCTTCAACCCCCAACAGCGCGCAAAGATTTTTACTTAAAATTAGTGGCTTAATAACCTTTAGAGTTAAAGCCTTACTAGGCGTTAATTTAATAATGCCAGCATCAATTGCGGGTGTTAAAGCTTGTTTGATGCTAGCTATATCATGATACCCCATAGTGAGTATGGGAATCTCACCATACCTGGGGTATTCCACCAGAATGAAGCTTTCTTTGCTAGGTTCCACCAACTGTTCTCAAAAGTGATCTCGATTAGTGAAATATTCTTGATAAGAATGGGATTATCAAAGTAGACAGTATGGTCAGCCGATGTGGTGGTGACATTTAATATAACCATCTTATATATTAAAGATATAAACTATGTATATGTATAGCTTTAAGAGTCATTGTCTGAGAAAACCGGGCAGAACCGAAAGATGGGGGTCGGCCGATTCCCTTAATTTTTTCAGCACTTAGTAGGTACCTGATAAGATTTCGAACGGTGGTATTTAAAGTTCCACTCGCCTTTTTGTTTCTGAGATTGACCACCCCCCTCCATTTTTGGCCTAGATAGGCCTTAAAAACGGTAAAATCTGGGCTAACTTTGAAAGACTGTCAAAGTCACTACGCATAACTGACGGCTTTGCTACACTTTGTGTGCATTATCTACTTTTTAAATAGCATGTTCACGTTTGAAAAACTCTAGTCGGAGAAATTCTTTTTTTTTAATATTCGGATAAAATTCGGTATTTTAGCTTATCACGAAAATCACCAGAATGGAGTCATTTTTAAGGGGCTGTTTCTCAAAAGTGCGGTAGTTTATTTTAACATTAAAATCATTTTTCAGTAGCCTACACAATTGCCATCAAAAATCTGCAAAGTATTGATTGGCACTACTCAATGATTTAGCGTGAGCCGTGCGAGAAATAGCTAAAAATGTGCATATATTAACTTTTTTTTTCCGCCAAATATTTAGTCATAATATCATTCCGGCGTGTAGATTTGTCAAAGTATTATAGCATAACCTAATAAAAATGGCTCAGAAGACTATTACTTTACATCGGAACGTTTTAGCAAGAGGTAAAATGGTAAATATTTCATGTTTACATAAGTAAAACTCGCTGACCTTCGATTCCCGCGAAATAAAGTTATTGTTGTCTCGCTAGGGCAGTTGTGCTTGCCGTATCGCTTAACAGTGAAATAAGGAATCTACGATTAGCAGATCTATTTAGTTTGATGATAGTGGGCTATGATTATACATCCTTATAACCAGTAAAAATACCTGTAGCATTGAATCATTCTCAGAGAGAGTAACGTGACGTGTCACGCAAGACCGGCTAAACAAATTAACAATAAATCCGAGGTACATATTATATGCATTGCAGATGTTTTTCCTCAGAGACATGTCTTCATTTACATGTAACCTGAGGGAGGAGGATGAGAAATAATGCTGGGAATTGTTGGGATGTTCGAGTTAATACACCAGAAAAATGCTATTACAACTGAAAAACCTCACCAGTAGAATTTAATCACAAAATGCAAAATCACAAAATGGATGAGAAACATAGCCATGCAAACAATTTTGTGAAAACAACAGATTGTGTTTCCGTCTCTGCAAGCAATTTAAGTGCTCAGCCTCTGAAAACAATGTTTTCAATTTTTCTCATCTCATCCCCGCCCCCCCCCCCCCCCCTCCCCCTCCAAAACCGGTTAGCAACGTTTTCCATCAGTCAATCAATCGATCGTTCGACCAATCAATCAATCAGTCAATCAATCAATATCTTTATTTAGAACCAGTCTGCCAAGGCGAAATACAGGTAACATAAGGTACAGGGTGACCCTAGAATAACTAAAAAAGCTAAACGAGTTGGGCCACCAAAAATGATAAATTGATATATTTTCTAATTTTTGGCCAGGAAGTATAATTGTAGTGGATAATATATTTTAAAGGCATGTCGAACAAGCATACATGTTGCAAATTATTATTGGATATTGACGAAATTGTTATTAACGATTACTTATAATTAATGTTTCTAGATATATCCTTTTCCTTAAATTTCTTAAAAGTAAGCACCCCACAGTTAGCGTCCCTTTCGTAGTATCCTCATCAGTTTACTACGAACATCGGAAGAGTATACATGCCTCTTTTCAGTGGAAAGAGTTTAGTTCGATTTGAATAGCCGAGTTAGACTTACCTGTAGCTGCATTCAGAAAGAACAGAAAAACTAAGAAAGGCGGGCTATACAGTGGTGGAGGCTTGGGAGTGCTCTACAAAGAAGACTAATGAACCAATTCCAACGTCAATTCAAACTGTCTATCCACATACCATAGTTTACGATTTCGAGGCCTATCTCGATTCAACAAAAGGAAGACGACCAACAGATCGACTAACCATCGAAAACGTACATGTTCCCATATCAGTATCAATTGTCGATACATATAACCGTACACCAACTTTCATCTGTCGAGTCGATCCAAAAGAGCTCATAGCTACATTCGTCGAAGAACTCCAGAAGCGAAATTATCTTAGTTACGCCACTACTACAACGATCTGCATGACGTTGGAGGTTTGAGGCTTTCGTGAATCGTTGTTTGCAATCGTTACAGATATATAGCTCTCCGAGTTGCCAAATTTTCTTAATATAAAAGGAATGTCCCTCGTATATCCCAATCGTCATCGTGTTCTTGTAGTGAGCTGCATGTCGCATCAGATGCCAAGCCCCGTCTTTCGTGGGTTCATATACACAAATACCTATCCCAAAGTGCGCCTCGATCTGATCCAATTGGTCTAGGGAAGTTTTTGGTGTATTGATTATGGTGGTGGTCAATTGATAGAAAGCTTGCGCTAGTTTTCTTGCCTCAGTCGTACACTTGTCTACGCGAGTTCCTTCGTAGATAGCAAGACATCGCCATAGACAGAGGTTATCGCCATACTTATCTATGGCAAACATTCCTTTTCGATATCTCAACCAATCCAATCTGGTAATGGACCGGTTCCCAATAAAGGTTGTCGATCGAGTATGACTTTGACATCTACTTGTATCCAACGAACGAATACCCACTTGGTGTTTGGTCTCTCTATATTATCGGGATTCAATCGAGCAATCTCTTTATTATTGATCCAATCTTCTACATCATCGAGAATATTTATCCATGGAGATCCTGAGCCTGACTTGGAAAATAGCATCACGCGCCCGTCCTCGATATTGCGAATGCGATAAGTATAGCTATAACGTGTATAGAAGCTAGTTTTTACATTTGCAAGCAACTTCTGCATGATCCTATGGGTTAAATCCTTATCGACATCTTTGAAGAAGCGCCATCTGATTGTGCGTCTACCTTTTTCCTCTGCCTCAAGTATACCATCTATCTCATCGAGAATGGTGGTTGCTTCTCGAGCAAGACTGCGTGATAGTGGTTCGCTACGAGGGGTTTGTAGGGATCGCTTACTAAAAATTCGCTCACTAATTCGCCGCAAAGAGGGTATACGAAGTCTAGGATTAATTTCCATCTTTCTTGCAACAGCTTTGGCTCGTAGACTTGCTGCTATATCCTCATCAAGTTGTTTGAGTTCGCTTATACGTTGGGAGAGTTTATGTGGGTTGTGTGTATCTCCTTGAAGAGCTGGAAATCTACCTGTTTTGATATATCTGCTCCATCTCTTCCCTCTTTCATAAAATGAAGCGGAAGCTATTGTATGAATGAGTTCGCGTTTGTGGAGCTTAGAAAACCCTCGAATCCCAAACTGCTTTGCTGTCCTGCGTAATTCTTTAACGGTAAACATTTTTCTTTGTGATATAACTATGTATATGGTTAGCTCTAATAGGAATGTGAGTTGTATACCTTATATTATCGTATCTCTAATAGGCGTTCGTTCTTGATATACCTATATAACGTATCTCTAAATGGTTGTCGAAATACAATAAACGGGCAACGATGGGTGATATACCTTATAATATCGTATCGCTAATAGGCGTTCGTTCTTGATATACCTATATATATCATATCTCTAAATGGTTTTCGAAATGCAATAAAACGTGCAACGAATGGTGAGCAACGAGGGGTGATATACTATATGATAGCCTTTCGTTAAATGGGTGGCTGTATCATGTTTGACTTTGGTTATATTAGAGGGTGTCCTGCTTTGCTTTGTTGTATTTTGTGCGCAAAAATGTCTGAAAAACAATGGCACCTGACAAAAACAGCAAAAAGTTCTAACAGAGGGTGAAAAAGCAACAAAAAGTTCTAACAAAATGAGAAAAAGCAACAAAAAAGCAAGGCGGTATTTGTTTGACTCCGGATATACTACTGTATTGTAAGAAACGACAATGTGTTGTTAGTTTAGGAACAAGCCGATGTTTTATTGAACTCAAAACAATCTCAAAGTATGAATTACAACATTCATTTATGTGGACAAAGTTGAGTCTATTTTGGCTGACTAAGCTCAATTAAAAACTATTGTTTGGTAGATTTAAACCGGAGAACTTCGCGGCCAACGGTCAAAAAACTGCTTTAGAAGGCCCCAAATCGCCAAAAAAACTACTCACATCTTCATTAAGTATCAATCTTTTTTTATTGAAGATTTGTTTAATAGGAATCGGAAAAGAGAATTCACACCGAGCAATTATATAAACTCTTCTGAGATCGTAATGAAACTAATCGATAAACCACAGGTAACCCAACATATTAATAAGCGGGAAATATACGTCGAGTCTGGGAAGCCTGTGGTGACAGTGTTTGTATGGGAATCGATGGGAATCCGATGCCAAATAAAATCCGTAAAATCGAATTTCTGAAATATTCTTCAGATACAAACCTAAGATACCAGGTAAAAGATTAACATATCGAAATTTGAGGGATGTAGCTGTGCTGGGAAGCGTGCAATCGTGTTTTCAGTTTTCCATACATTGTCTGTAAATTTTCACGCGGAATTTGACTCGTTTTTACAAATAATGTATGGAAAACTGAAAACACAAAGCCAGGCTTCTGATTGGTCGGAAGTTTAGGGGTCGGAGAGGCGTCGGGGAGAATAAAGCCAGGGCCCGGATTGGTCGGCGGGGCGTCGGGGTAGAACAAATCCAGGGCCCGGATTGGCGGCCCGGAAAAGACCCGGGGCGTATAAGAAAGTGAACCCTCCCTTGTAAATTTAGTGTGAACGATGCCCCCTACTTGCTTTTGTGGGTGTTACGCCAAAGCCGTCAAAGGATTAGTCGGGACACCAGAGTGTGTGTACAAGTGTGGACAAACAGCGGATTACAAGGCGCAACCCCCAGTGTTGCCGTGCAGTTTTTATTTTACGGAGCAAGACCTTCCTTTGGTGAAAGCGGCTATCCCGTACGGAACGTTGTACAACACGTTTCCCAAGTGTGGCCACAATTTGTGGATGAAAGTGGGCGTCAGCCGAAGCGAGAAAAATCCGAACCGCGTGTTCTTCACGTGCACGGCCCCGGCGCCCAACCCGAAGTGTGACTATCCGCTGGGATTTATGTGGGCCGGCCCCCCGGCACAACCTATTGTGGACGGACCCTCACCCCCTAAGAAAGCCCAATACTACGCCTCGCCATGGACGTCACAGGCCCCCCAAGGCCCGCCACCCGTCGCTTGGACCAATCCCAACGCCACTATGCCTCTTACGGGTCCCCCCGCGGAGAAGCCCCAGGGGGGCCCCCCGGCGGGGAATGTGTGGAAACCGGCAGAGACGTCCCTACCCTCCGGACGCCCCACTGGTACAACGGCCGAGGGTCCCCCGCCCTCCCCACCCCCTTTAGACATCCAGACAACGAGCCGGTCACCTCAGGCTCGCTACCAGCCCCACGCGAGCTATTGTTATTGAGCCAAGAAGACCCAGATTTGGGGGACATGCCGGACAACCGGGATTTATCCGCCCTAAAATAATAATAATAATGGCCACATTTATATAGCGCCATATCAACCACAGTTTCATGGCGCTTTACATATGACTGACATATCCCGTCAGTGAATTATTTCGGACTGCTTCACGGCGCTAATAGCTGCCACGCAGTTTACAATGTTGAGTGTGGTTAGTGCAATGGCCAGGCTGCTGTACCGGGTGACAATCCCCTGCTCTTTTTCGAGTAGTACGACAGGTTCTTTCACGTCCCCTTCAAATACTGATTAGAAGTAGAAGGAGACAAGGCCAACGGCTTATAAACGTCCCTGCCCAAGGATGCGGCCGGGATTCGAACCCCCGACCTCCCGCACTCTAGACCGGAGGGGCCTTGTACAAAACACTCTACGTCATGGTGTGCATCCGGGAATGCATGCGAGAACGTGGCCGGAACTGTGAGGGGTGTGCTTATAGTCAACAGAGTCAACAGGCTGAACGGTACCTTTCCTGTTTATGGACATTTTCCGAGGAAAGTTTCAACACGAGGGTGGCGGAGGTCCGGTCTCATATTACCCTAGAGGCTCTAAGGGCTACAGGCCACCGGGCTTTGCAGGGTTTGCACCTCACGGGGATTATTGCTCCCCTTACTTATACCGTGTTTGAACGGTTGCAAAAACTAAAGGAGGCCGAAATTTACGAGTACTACAAACGGTATTATTTTGAAGAATGCGAAGATCCCCTCATTACTTACAAGAACCGAATTTGGCACGCGTTGGGTCAAGCTTTGATTTACGAAGACAATCCCCAGGACTATATGGACAATGGAGTGGCTACCCTTGTGGCTTTATGTGATTCAACCACTATGTAATAAGGAGACAATAAAAGAGACTTTTGTTTGGTAATAACAACTTTGTTTCATAAATTAAAATTAAAATTACAAGGGGGTGTGCCATTTCAGCAACACCAAAGGAACAGTAATTAGTACAAGTATATTTGAAAAAAAAATTACAACAAGAAACATAGAAAAAAGAAATTAATAAAAATGTTTTTACATATGTACAGGCCACCCGTGGGCCCATCCGAGAGACTAAAAATATCCGAAAACTATTTGAAAAAATGAGCCAATCGCTCTATTATTTTTTTGAAACAAGAAATTTTTGAAAAAGTGAGCTAATCGCCCTATTATTTTTTTGAACCAAGAAATTGTGAAAAGGGGGCTAATCGCCCTAGTAGGGTACGAACAATGACAAATTTTGAAAATGGTGAGCCAATCGCTCGAATAAGTTTTTAAAAATTTCGAAAAAAGAGAAGAACTTCCCGTGGCGTAATTTTTTAGTAAACTAATCCACAATGTTGTTTGTACTGGCAATTGATCGGTAAAACAACAATACCAAAAACGGTCCCATGGTGAAATAGAATTAGGCTCCCCGATTTGATGTAAAACTGGTGTTGGCATTTCGATTGACAAAAATAGCACCGGGGGACTTCATTTCTATTTAGAAATTTAGAGATCCTGGATATCAAACAGGCGGCACACATAGTTCTCCCACAACAGGGTAGAGGTGGTAATATATGATCCTGGGCTGTGTTACATTTGAAACACTAAAAAATAAAAAATAAGTAAGGTCTAATTTACGCCACGGGAGGAACTTCAGGAAACAGGAAAATATCTTTCTAAAAATTGCAATGGCGTAAACTTTTCCTTTATCGAGGGTAAACAAGATCATAACGCCGACTATATTGTTCTACTAGGGGTAAAGTTACGCACCCACATGTGGTGCCATGCCGAAAAATTATGATGGAACCCGCTCGGACATAGAATTGATGTCTAATTCTTGTAGCACAATAAAAACATTCGGGGGGTCCCTCTTTCCTCAGGTCCGCTTTCAACAGTCCAACAAAGCATGAGGGACATATTGTCTCCCCACAACAAGGCATTGAAGGCAACTGGTGTTCTGGCAGATGGCCACAGTTCAAACACTAGAAAAAATAAAATAGGAATTAACAATCGATGGGAAAGATTTTTTTTAGCGAAA
The DNA here is from genome assembly GCA_030867875.1 of Actinernus sp. WN-2022. Lineage (NCBI taxonomy): Eukaryota > Metazoa > Cnidaria > Anthozoa > Actiniaria > Actinernidae > Actinernus > Actinernus sp. WN-2022. The sequence continues at coordinate 80,955,294 of JAOWCC010000577.1, read as the reverse complement.
GTAAACCAACCCATAATGGCGGTAATAAAATTCTATAATGGGCAAGGTTACGCTCCCAAATGTGGAGCCATGCCTAAAAATTATGATGGAGCCCGCTCGGACATAGAATTGATGTCTAATTTTTGAATCACAAAAAAAACAATGGGGTGTCCCCTTTGTCCTCAGGGTCGTGTCCAACAGTCCCACAAAGCATGAGGGACACATTGTTTCCCCACAACAGGGTAGAGGAGGCAACTGTTGTTCCGGAAGAAGACCGCATTTCAAACACTAGAAAAAAAAAAGAACAAGGAGTCAACACTCGATGTGAAAGAAAAGTTTACGCCACGGAAATCTATCCCATCCCTCGTGCTCCACCTGAGAATAAACGGGGTGGTGAGGGCATCGCTTATATATAATTCCTACGCTACAGTGGCGTTGGCACACTGTTTTATTAGAATGGCAAATACGGCACCACCGGTAGGTAAACTCCGTCAGCGATTCTATGAACATGACGGCGTTGACTGGATCAATTCCCCAAAAGCGCTTGTTATGGGGGAGCTCCTGAAAGGAATTATCCCAACAGTACACCGACTCAAACTCCCAAGCCTCGAGGCAGGTGACTAATAGTAATGTGGGAAAACATAGTTGGTAATGTTTAGCCTTTCTTTTCTCGGCCCGCTGTTGACCACACACGTAAGCCCCTTATCTTGGCTATTAGCTCCATCGGCAACCCAAATTGTCTTATAAAAAGAGCGTGGTGTAGATAGTGGACAGCATTCAGGTCTGTAGCGACAGGTAAAAAAGTCTGTTCAAAAAATTAAAAACCGAATAATGGTTTAGAGAAATTATTTCGGTAGAGGCGCTCTGACGAGAGCGGAGATCCCCCGGGGGAACCTCGTGAAAATTCTATAAAAATTAACCAAATTATTTGTTCAACGGGGACATTTTCGCCAATAAAATGAACGGCTCTGTGAAGCAGAGACCGAATGTTAACACTGTTTTAGGGAGGTGGGAGAACACACTTACTTGAGCCAGGTTCAATGTTGGTACGCCTCGGATATTCTAGAAAAACAAAAGAAAAATTAGCGGTGGTATTCCAAGACAAAAAGAAAGTCAGCAGGACAGTACCTCCATCTCTCGAATGGGCCTTCGGACAGCCATTTCTTGTCTTGTCTTGTTTGTTGTTTGTTGTTTGTTGTTTGTTGTCTGTTGCTGTCTTGTTGTTTGGCTAGTGAAATAAAAAGGAAAAAAACAAAAAACAAAAGATTAGTAAAGCCCCAGGTTGAATTTCAAGAGAGAATTTTGTGTAAACTTACCGGTTGAGAGGCTGGTTCAACTGTACCGAAGTGAATTCAGGGGTCAACATTTATGGAACATATGCTGGGCTCTGATTGGTGCCCTTTTCTCGGCCTACGATTGGTTCGCTAAGCGGAGCGAACGCTGTGAGTGGTGGGTTTTTCAATCCGATTTTGGTTCGAATTCAATTTCAGTGGATTTTGTGTTTTTGAATCGCAAAGGGCACCCCCAAAACAGCCATGAAATGTTCTAAAATTTATGGTGGCCTTGCCTCTGAAGGGCTTCTACATTTCCCCCTGTTTTTGTCGTCTTCGGCGGCCCGGGAAAGGGTTCCTTTTACTGGCGAAACCTCGTGCACGCTGTCTTACAGGAAGCCGTACGTTAACCAACCAATCAGGAGCCGCGCGCCTTTGCCTCACACTATCTCATTCACGAGAGGCTCCTAAACTGGGATAAACCGGTTGGACTAGTTTTTTTCCCTAGCCGGGTACGTTTGTCGAGGGGATCTAGCTTGGAGGATCAAAGGAGCTTAGGGAAGGCGTTTAGAGAACGCGAAATGATTACGGCTAAACGAAGCAAGAACGAAGAACTCCCCCCGGGCGGGGTCGAGATAATTTTGAAGAACAAGTGTAGGGGGAGGGGGTTTTTCAGAGGATTCTTGGACCCCAGGCGTTGACTTCGAACCAAAAGCGGATTGAAAGCCACCACTCACGAGCCGTGATCCTTCTAGGGGAACCAATCGTAGGCCGAGAAAAAGGCACCAATCAGAGAGCAGGGGAAAAAACATAAAAGCGAGCGATGAATTTTGTTTTGGGTTAGTGTTAGCACGATGGTCTCCTGGAATTATCTGGATGAAGAAGGCAACCCAGTCATCATTACCCTCGAAGATGGAAACCTTCCCTATGCCGTAGCCCAGCAGGCGCCGCCGCCTAATCCCTCCCCGGGGGGAGAGCCGGAGGGCGAGCCCACGTACGAAGAAATAAATCTTTTTCTTCTTTATCTCCTCTAGCCGGACTACAGAGTGCCCCACTTTTTTATTTATTAATTATTATTTTTAATTTTTTTAATTTTAATTTTTGTAATTATTTATGTATTATTTATTTTATGTATTATTTTTTATGGACAGGCCCTCCAAGACGTCACGGCCGTTATAGAGGGTCCTAGAGACCACCCTAGGGGAGGCCGAACCGCAAGACAGAGTACGCCTGACCCTAGACGCTCCGCATCTGGACTACCCGCTTGCCTTTCCGTACCTGATGAGGTCCACCCTCACCCCCGCCCTGATCATGGCCAGAATTGGGGAGATTACACAATCGAATCAAGAATTCATTATGCGGGGCCGCTTCCACATCCATGTGTTTCACGTGAAAATGCCCAGCGCGGGAGGAGGGCGTTCGGCCCGTTGCTGTACGACCGACTTGGCAAAATTTAAAAATATCAAACGTAGCATTGTGAGGATACGCAACCTTGATGAATTGTGCATGGCCAGAGGATTGGTCACGGCCCTGGCCAGGGAGCAGCAACATCCTGAGTACAACCAAATAAGACAAGGGAGAGGCCAACAACGGGATTTAGCCTTGGAGCTCCACCACCAGGCAGGCGTCCCTATTCGCCCGTGTGGGCTCCCGGAGGTCAGACGATTCCAAGAGTACTTGGCAGACCATGGGGTAGAAATAAATCTGGTTTCCCGAGAGCATATGAACAGCATTATTTACTCCGGCCACCTCCCTGAGGCTCCATACCGACTGTACCTCTACCATACCGAGGGCCACCATAACGATGTCATCACCAACATGAGGGGTCTACTGAACGCCAAATACTTCTGCTCCCTCTGCCAGAAGACCTACAAAGACCCTAGACAACACGCCTGTGACACAACCTGTGTCTATTGTGGGGTCAAGGATTGCTCTCCCCTCCCCCCTGGTGGGAGATGGGCTTGGAGAAAATGCGACCATTGCCGTCGGTGGTTCAAGAGTGGGGTCTGCTTCGACAACCACCGCCGTCACCAACCCCACCGGACGGGGCAAGGGAATCTCTACACCATATTATGGAGCTCGTGCAAACGGTACACGCGTTGTGTCCAGTGCGGGGTGACGGTGGACCATCTGGCTCGGGGGCGGCTCGGAAACCACGTGTGCGGAGAATACAAGTGCCGGAGTTGCCAAAGAATTGTCCCTCCGGAGCACTTGTGCTACATGCAAGTGGCGGACCAGAAAATCCCGCGCCTAGCCCCAGAAGGAGGGGGTGGGGAAGAAGAAGAAGAAGAAGATGCCTACGAGACCCTCCTGGCGGAAGAAGAGGACACGGAGAGAGCTGCCGCGGAAGACGAGGGGCACGAAGACAAGTTCCGGTACCTCTTTTTTGACTTCGAAGCCATGCCCCTGGAAGCGCAGCACGTGGTCAACCTTGCGGGGGTCTCGAAAGTGTGCGAGCTCTGTGTGTCCACAGATTGGACCACCTGCCTTCAATGCGGCCCTCGGAAAATCGAATTTCAAGGCCCCACGGCCCTCACCCAATTCTGCGATTGGCTCTTCTCGGGGATCACGAAAACTACGTGTGTCCGACCCACAATGCCATGGGGTACGACTCGTACCCTATCCTGGAATACCTCTTCAAGAATGCTATCAAACCTAAAGTGCTCTTCCGCGGCGGCAAGGCGATGGTGGTGACCGTCTCCGAGTACAAGTTCGTCATCAAAGACTCGCTACTCTTCATCCCGCTGGCCCTCAAACAATTTCCCGTCATGTTCGGTTTCCAAGCCGAAAACCTCAACAAATTGGATTTCCTCACTTTTTCAATACTCCAGGGCATCAGCAGTACGTGGGCCCGCTTCCAGACCTGCATTATTACGAACCGGATTCGCTGAGTCCTCAAGGCAAACAAGAACTGGTGGCCTGGCATGCCGCCGAACGGGCACGAGGCGTTGTGTTCGACTTCCAGAAAGAGTTGGCCCTCTACTGCCATCGGGATGTGGCCATCTTGCAACGGGCCTGTTTGGCGTTCCGGGCTATTATGATGAAAGCGGCGGGGATAGATCCGTTTACCAGGACCGTGACCCTCGCCTCCATGTGCAACCTAGTGTTCCGAAAGAAATACCTACGCCCTAACACCATTGCGGTCTTGCCACGGCTCGGCTACCGCCCCAAGGATACGCAGTCGGCGTTGGCCCTCCAATGGTTAGCCCACGTGGAGCGGCGGGATGGTATTCGACTCCAGCACGCGGGCAATTTCGGAGAGAAGCACGTGGGCCCTTACAAACTGGACGGGTACCACGCCGCCACCCGCACGGCCTACGAAATAAACGGCTGTTTCTGGCACGGCTGCGACCGTTGCAACCACCAAGAGAGAGTTCATCCCCTACTGCACTGCACGATGGGAACGTTGGCCGACCGGACCCGAGACAAAGTGCTGTACTTGGAGCAACGCGGGTACCGCGTGGTCCAGACCAGAGAGTGCGACATCCGTGCGGCCATGGCCTTCGACCCGACCATCGAATCCCTAGCGCCCATCCCTCAAGCTCAGCTTCCCCTCGACCCCAAGAAGGCTTTCTTTGGAGGGCGGACCAATGGGATCAAGACCTACTGGGAAGCGAGCGAGGGAGAATGGATGGAGGCGTTAGACGTGTGCTCCCTGTACCCCTGGGTGCAAAAAACACAACGGTTCCCGCTGGGCCATCCAGAAATCCTCACGGAAAATCTAGACCCTACCCTCCCGTACGAGGGGTTAATCCACCTCAAGATCTTGCCGCCGCGCCGGTTGTTTTTCCCGGTCCTCCCTACGCATGTGGGTGAAAAACTCCTGTTTACTCTTTGTCGGTCCTGCGCCGAAGACAAGAACCAGGCCCCCTGCACGCACGACGACGAGGCCCGGGCTTTGACAGGCACTTGGGTGAGCCACGAACTCCATGAAGTCCTGCGCCAAGGCTACCGGGTCCTTGAAGTGTACCGGGTATGGCATTATCCCGAGTCGGAGCAATACGATCCCGCTACCGGGACCCAGGGGTTGTTCACGGACTACGTGAACACTTTCCTCAAGATGAAACAAGAAGCGAGTGGGTGGCCGCCCGGTTGCCACACCGACGCCAAGAAAGCCTCTTTTATAGAGAATACCCGGAGGGCCACGGGGATCTTGCTGGAGTGGGAGAAGATCGAGTTCAATGCGGGGCTGCGGGCCCTGGCGAAATGGATCCTAAACACTTTGTGGGGCAAGTTCGGCCAGAAACAGAACCCTCGGCAGACGGAGTACGTCACAGATCTGGACTGGTACTTCGAGCTCATGACGAGCGACGAGAAGGAAGTTCAGGAGATACTGTTTGTGCACGAAGACATGGTGCAGGTCCACTACCACGCGACGCCACAGCACATCGACTCCAACCCCCACACCAACGTCGTGTTTGCCGCCTACACCACAGTCCATGCGCGTCTAAAATTATTCTCCTACCTCCACCTCTTGAAGGACCGCATCGTGTACCACGACACGGACAGCATCTACTACACACGGCGAGTAGGCCAAGAGGCGCCCCTGGTCGGTCGATTTGTAGGCGACATGACGAATGAGTTAAAAGAAGGAGAACACATTGTCCGTTTTGCCTGTACCGGGCCCAAGAGTTACGGGTACGAAACGAGTCAAGGCCACGTCGTCTGCAAAGTGAAAGGACTACGCCTCAACGTGAGAAATCGGGCGATCGTGAACCTCGAGACCATGGTGGCCATGGTGCAAGGCCAGGGGGAACCCACACGAACGGTGGTGACGCCGCACGCCATCCACCGCAATACCCAAGACAGGACGCTGCACACCCGTCCAGAGACCAAGACCTTCAAGGTGGTCTACGACAAGAGGGTGCTCCACGGGTATCAGAGTTACCCTTACGGCTACTAAAAAAAAAAAAGAGACAGACTCTAGAGGAAACAATTTTTTATTGTAATAAATAGTTCAGTTCCTTTGAGCTGTGATACCAAAGTCTCAGTCTTTATTTAGAGGAACTCCATCTTGTAAGGCTTGATACTTGGATGCTTGCGCAGGAATCCTTCCCGAATACAAATATCATAGACCAACTCCACATAGAACCCATAATATGTTCCTTCGCAGTCGCTCAGCACATACTGCTTCCTTTCGCCTTCGCTCAGGTAATCTTCCATCCAGTTACCAAACGTAGAATAGCACATGTGGCACTCGCCAACAATGACATCGCCGCCTTCATCAGCTCCATAGAAAGTAATATCTAGACCCATGACGTTCACAGCTTGAAGTGCAACGAGTAATGATAGAGAATTGTGTCTGTGGAAGTATTTTTTTCTTCAAGTCTTTTTCTTCAGGTGTTTAACGTTCCACCGGCTGATACTCTTGCCTTTGCGCTTGCCCGACGTGGTCGTCGTTCGGATCGTTGTTTCGGTACGCCCGTCTTTCGATTTGCGACCGTTTGCGTGCCTCCTGGCTTGCTTTTTTTCCTCTTCCGGTTCGCTTGGGCAATACGGCGGTTCCAGAGCGCTTGTCCCAATCCCGAGGGTCTCGTTAGGGTTCGTGCCATGGCGTTAATGAAGGGGGGATTAAAAAGGTTGCCAATTTAAAGGCGGTTTTTCGGCGGGACCTCTACGAAAAGAGAGGCGGCGGCTGCCCCCACGGGGGAAGGCTTTGTACGGGGTCCTGGAGAACGGTGTTTCCTCTCGGCGGGGTGGGATATCTTTGTAGGGTTGGGGCAGGGGCTCCTCGGGAGTCCTCGTTTAGGCCGGGGCGTGTACTCTTTCTTCTTGGAGATCAGATCCCGGCGGTGGCGGACGAGATCTTTAGGATTTTTTTCTTCTGCTAAAAATTGCATGAAATCGCGGTAGCCGGGCGACGTGCGGGTGGAACAAGGATGCACCGCCTCTTTAATCAGATCGGCAATTTGACTGTCCGGCAGGGTTTGCCCATAGAGTTTCACTTCCCCTTGCGCATTCCAGGAAATTTTCTGTCCCCCTTTCAGTTTCAACAGATTGACCAGCACCGACGCTAAAGGTTTGCTGGAGGGAGGCACGCGTCGCAAAGTGCCCCTTTGGCTCTGGGTTAACACTTTTGCCGCCACGGCCGTGAAGGGGCTAGGCTCAATGGTTTCGCGACGCCGGACGTATTTTTGTAGTAAATCTTGAAACTGGTCGGCACTTGTCGGTTTCTCTGGGGTTTCTAGGACCTGCGCCATCGCCGTTTGGTACTGACTGAGTACTTTAACCCCTTTGGTCGTGTCCACACGAAGCTGTTGTTCCAACCACCGCATAGACTCTTCCGGCACCAAGACCATGCGCATAGGATTCTTCCCCTCGGCCTCTTTCATCGCTTTTTTCGTTTGCCCGGGTGTCGTTGCACTTCCCATCGCGTCACGGAAATTCCCACTGGGGTTGGGGGATGCTGTGGGACCCGCTTCCTTTTCCCTGTCTGGGATTTCTTCTTCTGCGGCCGTATCTTATACTTTCTTTGGATTTGTTTCGCTGCCCGGACGGCCCTGCTGACTTTTTTTCCCGGCACGGTTTGGCGTTGTCTTTTTCGAAGACGGGCTAAAAATAACTGCCACCGGGCCGGGTCAGTACCCGCGGGCGCCGGTAAGTTGCGGATTTTTTGGACCATACGACCTAAGCAGCGTCCAGAGCTTTCTTGGCTCCGTAAGCCACGCCTCCACTGATAACTCCGGCGGCGGCCGCTTTGGCAGCAAAAACGGCTGCGGCAATGAGGGCGGCGGTAGTGAAAATGAAGCCCCCTCGCCTTTTTAAGCTTGGCTTTCTGCAACGCCGTCGAGGAGGAGAGTAAATTCTTTTTCCTCACGGCCGGCGAAAGGGCCTTGTTGGCTATTTTTCGAAGTTTCGCCTTGATGGGGGTAAAGGCTTTCTTGGCGCGGGCGCCGATCGGAGAAGTTCCACGCAAGGCGTTGTGCACCACTTCGCTGACGGCGTTGATTTGAGTGATTCGCTGCCCGGATAAGTTTCTTTTTCTGACCGAGATCCGCTTTCGCAAATTGTTGGATGAACCCCGCCCGACGTTGAAGCCAGGGGGAGGCCATCACCACAACTGAACGGTTTCCCTGGGACTTCTGGGGTCGTAAAGCACGCTTTCCTAGAAAAGGGGGATGGAAGGTTGTTTTGCTGGGTCTCTTCCACACGGCCCCACGAAGCTCTCGACCCCCTGGTTTACTCGCTCTTTTTACCGTGGGGGTCTTCTTCTTCTTCTTAGTGCCTCCTCGTTGCTCTCTTGGTTGCAGTTGCTTTCCTACGAGATGCTTTGGTAGTTTGTAGTAGAGCTTGTTGTAGGACAAACCAGGAATCGCCCCCTTGGGTGTTTTGGCTAGGAGCTTCAACAGGTCAAAAGCAGCGCCCACCCCCTTTCGATCCTCCTCCATCACGTAGGTGCGATGCTGTTGTCCCTCCTCGGAGAAAATGTTGGTGCGCAACCGGATTTAGTGTGGGGTCCGGGGGTGTAGGTCGAAGAGGAGGTAGCCAAAAGGGCGCTGGGTCGAGTCCTGGTAGGCCCGTATCACCGCCGGCACTTGCCCCGGAAAGGCCTGCTCGGCCAATTTCCGGACTTGCAACGAATCCCGAGCGGTTTTAAAAGGGACCAGGTAGAGCGCGTTGTTGGAAATGGTACGCGCGTACTTGCCTGGTGGGAAAATGTTCTGGGTGAGGTACAGCACCGAAATGTTGTGGTGGTGTGAGCCTTTGGTGAACAGGTCCACCACCCGCTCATCCTTGGAGCCTTCTTTCATCAAATAGTCCAGGATCAAAAGGCCCGGCCGGCCGCGAAAGGGGGCGTAAGGGTCGTCGGGAAGCCCCTCCACAAATTTCACCCCCAATTGTAATACAGTCCCGCGGTCAGGGAGGATTTCTTGGCGTCTGGGGTATAGTTGAGCAGGGTGCTGAGGTAGGCTTTGTAGGGGTAGGTTTTGGTGCTCATAGTCATCCATTCCCCGTTCAAGGCCATATCTCTTTTCGACCAGAGGGAATGAAACCAATTGTTAACGGGTCCCAAGTTCAAACCGGCGGTCAAATTCTCGCCGTTGGCTTTCACGAGGTTGGCCGTCACCTTGAAGTAACTTCTAGGCAGCACGGTGTAATAGGGACTGGCCGGGAGGTAAAATTCCACGGGCGACCCGGATAAGAGGGCCGATTTGGGGGCGTGCTCCGACCAATAGCCTCGTTCTTCGCCGCTTGGGCCAATTCCTTGCCGAAAAAATCCAAATGGGTGTTGTAGCCGCCCATCATGTTCGGCAGGGGCGGCTTGCCCATGCCGGCGACCGTAGCCATGGTGTTCAATAATCGTCGTCAAAGATATCTCTCTCCACACGTGCACGCTTGACGGGCGCCGAAGGAATGAGAGGGAGAGCTTGTTTTTGCTTTCTTTTATTCTTGTTGGCCGCGGGCCGTGCCGTTGGCCGCCCCGGCTTCTTCGTCTTTTTCTTTTTCGGCGCTACCCCCGCTATCTTTTCCAGACCTTGGATCAACTTTTTACTGGTTTTGTTGCCGAACACAGGGGGCCGCCCCTTTGCTCGTGTCCTTCACGATTTGTTTCACCACCCTCTTGCGAAATTTCTTTTTCAGGCGCGCGAGTATCTTTGTCCTCCTTTTTTAGCCACCGCCCCCGCGACGGTCCCGGCCAGCGCTTTGCCCGCCATGACGGCCAAGGGGGCTAGCGCTAAGGGCAATAGTCCACCCTTTTGATTTGTGACCGGTTCGTAACGGCCGAGTTCATTCCAACGCATAGGGATGAGTCCACCCCCGCCTTGCTTCCCCCCTGGAAGACAGGAATGGAGGAGGGCATGCGTCGAGGGCCGGAGGGGGGCACGGGTTTTGCACGGAACACAGGTATCGAAGACCCTCCGCCAGCCACGTCCCCCATAGATGGCACCGGTGCCATAGATCCCGCAGACGCTCCATTCATCCTTTCCTTTTCAGAGCACGCTTCACGAATTCCAACGTCGCCACCACGGTAGCTGTTGAGGCGAATGAGAGGCGTTGGCCGGACTCGTCGGTTATAAGGATTTCCAGCGTGTCAAACACCGTTTTGGCGAGCGGGAAGTAGCGCATGACCGGAAAGTCTCGTTCCACCACCTTGTTGTAAGAGACCTGGGCCGACACGACACGCAGCAAGGGCGCTTTCACATCCCCCACGATATGCGGCTCGATCAGATCGCAGTACACGTACAAACTGCGTACGGGTTGGTGTTTAAAATCGCGGTTGATCAGGTAGGGGGTGGGCGTCCAGAATTTTAGACCGGAATAATAGGTGGACCAACACTCGGGCTGGTACCCCACCAGGGGGAAGGGGAGGGGGGTAGCGTCTTTGGGGCGTGAGCCCATCCCCAAACCCAAACAGCTTGGCCAGCCAAGGGCTCATGACAAGTTTGGTCTCCTCCTTGTTGATTTGAACGGACAGCATTAAGGACCCTTTAGGCGGAGAACGGTTCCAATACCATAACCCATCAGCGGCGTTTATCGGAATGGCCGCTTCGAGTGCTTTGGCGTTCGTGTAGTTCCCGGTCGGTACCACAAAGGTTTTTGTGATCTTGCGAAAGTTGGGAAACAAGGTAGCGCCGGAGCCCGTACTCGCTTTAGTTAGGTAGTACACAGTCCGTTCTTTCTCCAAAACCGACGCGGGGATCAGGATGGGTTTGTCCGGGATAAAGGCCCCCGTATGGATCTTCACGATGCCCACAGGATGCGCGGTGGACTTTTTGGGATCGTCCTCCAAGCCGATCATGTAGGCCAGTTTAGGGGGTATGGCTAACGCGTAGCCGCCCGTCGCGGCTTGATACAATTCCAGGACGGTTTTACCCATTGCTTTATTGGAAGATTCCACCCGGACGGTAAATGTTTTGAGGATATCTAGGTAGCCCCTTTGCAACAAAGCCCAGCGCATGGCTGTGACCAGTTCTGTGACCGTTTCGAAAGACTGTGGATTAAAGGTGATGTTAGGGAGGAGGGCGTAGGAGGTTTCTTCTTCTTGTTTTAGTGTTTCGTGGATCATGGAGAATTGGCGGTCTTGATCTTTGGGGAACAATTCATCCCAGGCGCGTGGAAATTGCAGGTGGCAGAGGGCCATCTCCCACCGTCGGTCCAAGACCAACATCTCCGGGAGCCGGATACGAAAATTGGAGCCCGTGTTATTGGGAAAGGTAGCCCGGCTGGCCACGCTAGGCAACGTCATCCAGATGCGGTCGGGGTTCATGCTTTCCGAAAATGGAGGGTTACTTCCACCTTAGAGGTTTGCGGAAATGAAACAAGTTTCCCTTGCTCGTCGGTTATAAGGATTTCGAAATCCTCAAACACCGTCTTGGTCAACTGTCTGTAGTACAGGGGGAAAAAGTTGCGTTCGTGGACCTCACCGTCCCCGGGCCCTGAAAAAAGGACTCTCAACAAGGGGGCTTTCGTATCCCCCACAATACTGGGTTCCATCAAATCACAGTACATGTACAAGGTCGTCTTCTTCTGGGGACTGGGGAAGACCAGAGTCGTGACCGCCATTTCCCAGGCCGGCGTCAACATGTACATTTTACGTAGGTGGAGACGTAAGACTTCACCCCGTGGGTTAAGGTAATGTAAAATTCCTCCTCCCCCATCCTCTCTTTCTCCTAAATGACTCCGACCGTCGGGACAACAAACTCTTTTATTTCTTTTTTCTACCGTACGTTTGGGTCTGGAGCTGAGTGACCGGGACCCAGCTGTTAAATTTGGAGGGGTACCCTTCCCATTTCACCAAGACTTCTTCCTGGTTCTTCTTGCCGCGGCGGCGTTGCAACACCTTTTCGATGATAAAGAGGCTTTCTTTTTCCACGGCCACCGGCGTCATCTCGCTTTCGTAAAACGTCCCCCGCAACCCTTCCCCGCTCAGGTCCTCCAACCGGTAGACGGGAGGGTGCGGTTGTCCAGCCGTTGCCGTACCGTGAACATTTCCTCCGACCAGTTGGCCAGATAGCTTTTTTTCAAAATGACCTTTGGTTTTGCTAATCCGTACCGTGTCGCCGGCACGGTACAACGGTTTCTTCGGCTTCCCCTTCGGCGGCGTCACCTTTTCCCGGTACAGGACGGCCCTCACCTCGTGGTCGTTGAAGGGCGTGACGGTGATGGGGGCGCGTCGAATGCTGCTGTGAACGGTTCTGTTGTACCCGAGCACCAATTGGGGGAGGACTTTCAAATACTCTTTCTTCCCGGTGGCCGTGAAATATTTGTACATGCGTCCCTTGAGCGTCCGGTTGAACCGCTCGGCAATCTGGGCTTTGGTCTCATTGTACGTGACGAAAAAGGCCACGTCGTTCTTTTTTAAAAAGGCCTGGAACTTACAGTTGGTAAATTCTGTCCCGGCATCGGTCTGCAACCGCAACGGTTTCCGTTCGCGGAACACTTGGGTAAAGGCGCGCACCAATTCCTCCCCCGTCTTGTTCTTCAGGGGGACCGCCCAGGCGTACTTGGACAACACATCGATGATAGTTAAAATGTGTTTGTAACCCTTGTTGAAGGAACTCGTGGCTTGCATGTCCATCAGGTCCGCTTGCCATTGCTCGTCGAGGGCCAGCACGCGCACGCGCCCTCGCAGAATTTGTTTTAGAAAAGGGCGGTGCAACGTAATGGTCAATTGTTTTTTCAGCCACGCTAAAGTGGTGGTGCGGCTCACCCCCACTTCGCTAGCCGCTTTCACTAGACGGGCAGCACCCCCAAAGGCAGCAGGGCTGCTGGGGTCGTAATACAACGCCTCGAGCAGCGCGGAAGGATTCTTTTTCTTCCCCTTCTTTCTCCCCATAATCCTCAAAATGAGATCCCTGAATAATCACTTTTCCTCCCAACACGCCAAGAGACAACGGACACGTTTCAAAATGCCGTGGCACTTGAGGGACGGACCTCCTCCTCCGCCGCAGGGCATTCTGTACTCTCCACGAGTCTAGCGCGCGGCACCTCCCTTATACTTTTTCCCCCTAGAAAGGAGACGACAGACACCGTCCTTTTCCATTGACATTTTTATTGTTTTTTTTTACAGAAAAAAACTAGAAGCCGAAGCTAAGAGAAGAAACGCAGACATCGTCTTCGATGGCGTCTTGAGTTGTGGCGTGCTTGCTCTCGAACGAGACCGTCCTACCGCTGTCTTCATACAGTTTGTAGGTGTAGGTCGGGGGGTTGGTGAACACGACAGCCGCTTGCTGGATCACACAGATCCCTTGCGCGAGATCCAAGTGGACCTTCTTCAAGGCATTCGTCAATAGCCCTGGCGCAAAGTTAGGGGTCAACATCTTGTCTTCTCCTTCCACCTCGAAGAGGCCCCACGCAAAACTGTGGGCCACCGTGTTGAGGTAAGGGAAGAGCTCGTCCGTCATTGGGGTCGTCGTCTCGCGCACCAGGGCTTCCATGGTTGCCGCGGGGTACGTGTCGTGAATGCCGGTGACGTAATGCATCCCAAAACGCCTCACTTTGTCGTAGAGGGGATTGTCCACAGTCGAGGGCAAGGCTCATGGGATGGAGGTCGATATGCCTCTGATGGGTGTTCATGAAGTGTACCCTCTGCAGAAATCCTCCAAACAATTTGGCCATGTCGTCCGTCCCCTTTTCCCACAGTTTGCCTTGCCACGTTTGCAAAATGACGTACGCTTGGTCGGTAGTGAGTTGTTTTAGGCTGTCCACCACCTCGTCCCTCATCTCTAGCGTTACGGGCAACGCACACATCTGCCCAAAATAGGGCAGGAATTCGTTCAGGTGTTCCGGCGAAAATCCTTGGCGAGCTTTCTTCCAATTCTCGGCGAATCCCTCTTTCGGTCGAATTATTTTCCAATGAGAGAAGTCGGAGGTCACCAAAACCACGTACAAATGCTGGGTCAACGCTTTAAATTGTTCACGGCTCGCTTTCTCCACTTCGTCTACCGATAGGAATTTCATCGTGTTGATCATCTTCCCAAAGAGTCCACACTTTTCGGTACTCTCGATAGAGCATAGACACCACGGCAAAGAACCAAAACAACATGAATGCCTTCTCCCCAAGGGTTCACTTTTTTATACGCCCTGTGTCTTCCCCGGGCCGCCAATCCGGGCCCTGGGTTTGTTCTCCCCCGACGCCCCGCCGACCAATCCGGGCCCTGGCTTTGTTCTCCCCGACGCCTCTCCGACCCCTTCCGAGCCTGGCGGAACCCCCCTAAACTTCCGACCAATCAGAAGCCTGGCTTTGTTCTCAGCGACGCCCCGCCCCTTGTGACGTCACGAAAATCTGTGACGTCATTTTTGGGTTCTCGACCAATCAGGAGCCGGGCTGTGTACCACAGTGAGCCCCCTTACTACTAACAGCATAACTGTCCCGTAAACACATATGCTTTCTTTCCCCTCTTTGTCAGAGCAGTCCCTCCCTCATTACTCACTCAATTTTCCTGTAAAAGCCTGGTAACTTGTAGATTCTTAGTAGCTGTATGATTGGTTGTGTTGATTTTCAATATAAGAACTCTTTTTTTGGAGTAAAAAAATACGCGGGAATTCATAAACAAAATTATGTTAAAAATTAACATGATTGTATACCTCTAAGAAGTCTCGGTTCTCGCTAAAATGATGATTTACGAAGGGATTTCTAGCTGGTTTATTCCATAATGACAACACTCAATCTGGATTATTTGCCTAAAATCTTAGTGTTTCAAATTTTTGCCTAAATATGGAGTGAAATGGTGTTAACCATGGCTTAACTCCGAACACACAGACAGATACCCTAGCTGGAAAGTCTTTCTGCTGAACTGAGAGCCCTTATACATGTCTGTTAATATGGGGAAAGCTGAAGAAGATTAATTTGACGGCAGAAATCCTCATTGAGCTTTTACAGCTGTCAAAACAAGTCAAGAACAAGAAATGAAGTTCATTATTCAAAATTTGATTTCATTCTTCGTTTCAAACTTCCATTGTTAAAATGAAACTTGGAAAATTCAAATTGAGCTCCAATCGAATTTTTATTGTATTTGTGTACAAAAGGCTTCTTCATCTAGTTATTCCATAGCGTTCTTGAGTAAAGCTGTTCTTAGTGTTGACAAGCAAACGCTAGCTCCAAGAACGGTTGCAAAGGAGACCAATCACAGGCCGCCCAAGTTCTAGCCTCCTATGCAGCCGTCCTTAAGGTGAAGTAATACGGGCAACATTTCTTGCAACTTGTCGCGCAACAATGTTGCGTTGCAAGTTGCAGAGCGATGTTGCTCGTATTACCACCCTATCGAGCAACTTACCACGCAACACATTTTCGTGTTGCAAGTTGCAGCAACATGTTGCACTTTCTGACACTAAAGGTGAAGTTTACTTCACCTTTAGTGTCGTCACGCAACGCCGTGACGACACTAAGAACGGCTGCATAGGAGGCTACCCAAGTTCTGACTATGTATTAAAAACAGTAAATATCGAAGAAGTTTGTATGGGAGTTCTTCCGATAACTCGGAATAATAACGTAAATTTAGACTAGACTAGACACGTAAATAAAGTTAATTTGTTTATTTACTTATTATATTTTTAAACAACTGAACCTTGCGGGATACACTGCTGTACGACGGAGGATTTTATTTTAATCTGATCCTTCTCAGAATTTATGAAATAGTGTGTGTGGCATATGAAAGACAATACTTATCAATTTAGGTTAAGAAGCATCAAACCTTTTGACAGTATTATAACCTGATTATTTGAAATTCGCCAATAGACGAGTTCGCGGTAAATTCCGACATTTTGAAAAGGGTGCAAACATGGCGCGAAATGCAGTGTTTGTATGGGAATCGATGGGAATCCGATGCCAAATAAAATCCGTAAAATCGAATTTCTGAAATATTCTTGAGATACGAACTTAAGATACCAGGTAAAAGATTAACATATCGAAATTTGAGGGATGTAGCTGTGCTGGCATGGGAAGCGTGCAATCGCGTTTTCAGTTTTCCATACATTGTCTGTAAATTTTCACCCGGAATTTGACTCGTTTTTACAGACAATGTATGGAAAACTGAAAACACCAATGCACACTTCCCAGCACAGCTACATCCCTCAAATTTCGATATGTTAATCTTTTACCTGCTATCTCAAGAATATTTCAGAAATTCGATTTTACGGATTTTATTTGGCATCGGATTCCCATCGATTCCCATACAAACACTGTATTTCGGAATTTACCGCGAACTGGTCTATCCCATAATTGTTTTACGGTAAATTTAATTTTCTTTTGCATGGCAGGGAGGGACAAATATCTAGCACGGGCGGAAGTGAAAAACTAACCAATCACGAATAGGAAAGTGGAGAGAAAAAATATTTAAATGTCGGGTGTTTGAGAAATTTGGTGTTCAGTTCACTTGCTGCAGTTGTTTCGCGGCCATTATCCAGTGAAAACTGCGACAAACAAGAACACGCGCTACGTTTTCTTGCCTTGATGGCTAATGAAAATTAACAAACCAACCTAGAAAATAACCTGGAAGGCATCGGTCATTTTATAAAGTTTCCTAGTCAGCGCTAGCAACGTGCCATGAAAAGTATGAACATGTCGGGACACAACCGTACAGAATGCTTGACTGCTGCCGACTCAGAAGTAGAGAGAGTCATCAAAGTTGTCGCTTTCCTTTTTATTATGTTGTTCGGCGTCTTCTGGAACGTGTTAGTTATCGTTCTGGTTTACAAAACGACAACTTTGCAAAAGAACATTAACTATTTCATCGTAAACATGGCTGTCTCTGACGTACTTATTTTGATTATTGGACCGCCCGCCTGGTGGCTCGATTATCTGCTATCAAGATCTAAGTCATGGAAAATAGGAGGCGGTCTTTTTGGAACCATTACGTGTAAACTGGTCCATTTCATAGTGAACTCGACCGGGTTGGTGTCCCTGATCACTCTAGTGATAATATCTGTTGAACGGTACAGAGCGACTTCTTCTACGTTAAACTTGGCACCACTTACTCGTCGTACAATGATCCTTTTGATTGCTGTATCATGGATCATTCCCGCTGGACTGAACTGTAACTTCCTTTACATGGCAGACGTTACTAAGAATGGACAGACTGAGGAGTATGAATGCGTATTAGTTTCTGCCGATGATCGACAGGCCCTCTTTTATTTGGTGATACGCGATATTATATATATACTCATTGCGGTTGCTCCACTTGTTTTAAACCTGATTATCATAATACAACTCCGCCATTTTCAGGTTGCCGCCGTAAATCTTCCTGAGGTTCAGCGACAAAACAGACTGAAACGCTTCAAGTCTGCGTTGAGAATGGTTACATCATCTCTGCTTCTTTGTCTTGCTTGTTGGACACCTCATTACTTGTATCTGTCTTTAAAATGGCTCAGTCGTTTAGGCAAAATTGAGTTGCCTGGTGCGTGTATAGATGATGCGAATCTTCATTTTTCCCTAGACTATCTCCTTTGTTTAATCCCAGGCCTAAATCCACTGATATACTTCACATTTCTTAATGACTTCCAATCCTCTCTTCAAAACATTTTTTGCCGGAAGACCTCACATGAACCAGCTGTAGAACTTGAACAAATACCAAACGCTCTCACCAATGATGACATCGATTAAATCTAAATACTCTTCGCAACCTGTACTTTATACCAGTAAACAAAATACACAAATATAATACAAGACTTGCTTCTAGGTCCTCCTACTCTCTTCCTTCAATAAGAACAAATTATGGAAAAATTAATATTAGATTTCAAGGTGCAAAAATATGGAACTCTATTAATAACGATACAAAATCTCTTAAGAGATTAACTTTCAAAAAGAAACTTAAACTTAACATTGTTAATACATATTAACTCTTCAGATTACACTACCTCCTCTCTCTCTCTCATCCTCTCTCAAGTATATATTTACTCTATTTTTTTATGTCTAAGTGTCTTATCTTTATAAAAAAACAATTGACTACCTGTTTGTTTGTGCCCTTGTTCGCTTTGACCATAAATCTTGTAATGTAAAATAATTAGCTGCCTGACTCGTCTAGCCCTATATGGTTATTTCAGGTAGCTAGTACCAGATTTCCAGAATTTCTCTTTCTTTCTTATGTTCACTTATGTAAATTTGCTATTTCATGGTACAAATAAAGCGTTGTTGTTGTTGTTGTTGTTGTTGTAGTGTACACTCTGTACAGTGTATCCCTGATATGCATAGAGATAAAAAAACACCCCATCTGAGCAGTCGGATACCTTTTATATTAGAGTACGCGCCTGTGCCGGCTATTCGACAAAAAGGCAGACTATTTAAAACAACAAGAACAACCAAACTCTACCGTCTTGATGTCATTAGTTGTTGGTTTTGTATTTTTGACGAGAGGAGCTCGTAATTGAATTTTAAGTATGTTAAGCATTTTGTGGTCAGCATTGTGATCTGGTGGTTTATCAGTTAAGAAAGTTGTTGTTGTTAATAAGCCATACCACTCAGAAACCTTCATTCTTGGTAACGCAATCCTTTTTTTTTGGCGTTAATGTTCAGTTAGTTTGAAAATATTGTTCGATTTATTTAGACTCGACTCTCGACCTGGTACTCTCGACTCTCGACCAAACTCTTTTTAGAATTATGATTACAAATAGTTAATTTCTGTTATTTTTATACACGACCCCACAAGCAGCGATGCTTAAACTTTTATCGTGTTTAAATAAAGATTATTGTATTGTATTGCCGATTGTATTTACTGGTTATTTCTTAGTTTTCTATGGAATACGGGCTATTATTTCACTATAATTTTTTATTATTTAGTATACAACGAACCTTTAGGCGAGTTAGTATACCAAAATAATATGAATTTCGAGTTAAATTTTCGCCAGCATTCCATAGAAAACCATGAAATAACCATATTATCCTATAAATAACAAATTTACAAAAATATAATGTATTGTATTGGCGCCACAATTATTAATTGTGAATTTTCAGTTCTGGTGAGTGAGAGGATGTGAAACAAGTCTGTTGAATGAGGAGATCCTATTAACTGTGCATGGAACTGAATATCGTGAGAGATTAGAAGATAATATTCAGTCCTATATAAGAAGACAACGAGTGTTAGTTGTGAAATGGCTTTTAGAAGAGAGCTGTCTGATGATGTCATGCTAACCAGCTGCCCTTGAACTTGTAATGTAAAACAAAAAGTAAATGCTTAAGATCGATCAATGGCTTGTTTATGCTCCTTAGCTTCTTGATTTCTTTCGTCCTAATGTGACTTCGGGATTCCCCTCTTCAAATTTTTCTCGCATCTGTAGAGACGGGCGACGGTTCACTGTTCCCAGCGGAGTTTTCGACTACAAGATACCTGGCAGCCTAATATTTTGAATATTGATAAGTCGACAGCTTTTAGTTGATGATATTCATCGGAATATATCATTATTTCCGATAAAGGTAGAATTTAGAACGTTTTTATTTGAAACTGTCGTCTGGTATGTCAGGTACAGCGTATCCAGAAAGTAATCCGTGGGAAACAATAAAACGTTCAATTGTGACCCAAAATATCCGTGTTAAAACCTTTTTTGGCGAAAACTGAGTAACGCAACAGCGAAATGAGAATATCCAAAGGGACTGAAGTCCTGAAGGACTCATTCCGGTGGCATGGTAATTGTTCACAATGGTTTCTTCTAGCAAGACAGGTGGCACAATACCTATAAGGCGTTGAAACTAAGCTATTATTATGTTAGCACAAAGTTGACCCTAACGTTAATTAACTGGCATGAACACGTTTTGACGTCAATCCGAGTTAATAACATCTACGAGACCAACTACAGTAGACCAAGTACTAAACACGCTCACCATAGTTTGAACCACTCAATATAAAACTAACAAGACTGACCGGAGATATTGAGTCGTGACCAAATAACAGCAACACATGAAGACTAAGAGGTCAGACATTAATTTGAAACAACCTCATTTTCTCTTGTTTGAAACCAACCTTCTGACATAATAGACCACGTTTTTCTTTAATGTATTGATATCCCTTCCCATTCCAACTTCTCATTCCCATTTTCATATTCGTTTGATAAAGTATTTATAGTAAACGTATAAGCGGAGCTCCAAGTAAGTAATTCTTTCTTTTTCACACTATACTGATACTGACGTCAAAACGAAAATGTGAACCTTATAGCTATTATACCTGTAATTATACCTTGCCAAATAAGCCTCTGGCTTCGGCTTTACATAGGTAAAACCATTAGTCATGTATTAAACTCATATCGATCATGTAGAGTGAGCAGGTGAGGCACATGCAGCGAACGGCCGCGAGGCACGGGCAGCGAGTGGGCGGCAGGTGGGAGGGTCAGCGAGCTGGCAGTGTCGGTGAAAGCTTTTGCCTCGCATGCATGGGTTATCTTTTTTCTTCTGTTTTCCTTTTTCCCTATGTTTTCGTTTCCCCTTTTTCTCTTATCGATTTTTCTGTGTGGATAGAGCTCCGCTTTCGAGTGCCTACCGGCGGCCCGCGAAGAGCTCCGCTATGACGCATTCCCAGCACGCTAAATTCTAATTCATTCTGTGCATGGTTTATCGATCAGCCCCTATGGTTGTTTCGGATCTCGTTAGAAATTCAGAGTTTGTATTAAGAGTTTGTATTCCAATAATTGCAGAATTTTCTATCGTGTTATTCAGTTTCATTTCTATTTTGATTTTGATGATCATTTTCTCGACCGTTTGTCTTGTTTAAATACAGAAAAATAAAATGAAGTATTTTCTGGGATATTAATTATTAAGAAATAATTTAATATTACCAGGAGCCCATTACCAGGAGCGTCCATCTTCCCCACTGTGTCTGTACCCCAGCACAGAGGTAGATGAGGCTATTTTTCGCGCGAAACGCAATGCTGAAAATAGGTAGGTTATTCTTAGCCAATCAGATATCATTCTTCTCACTTTCAACGCGGGAATTCGAATTGCTGGTTTTCACTCAATCCCTAGAGATTCAAGTGTTGGTGCCCCAACAAAAGAAGCTAACGAGGAATCTATTGTTTAAGGGCACCAACCTGGCGGCAACCTCTTTTCGCGGGAATTTCGAATCTAAAAATAGCCTCATCTACTCCTGTGCTGGGGATCCAACCCATAACAGAGGAACGCTCCTGGTAATGGGCTCCTGATATTACTGAATAGTCAAATTAGACATATATGTAGTTTAGTTTGAAGGCTTTTTCTCTACGATACTCAACCAGTAGTTTAGTGTATGTAGTATAAGCAGTTATGTTAAAGTAGTTAAAGTAGTTTAGTGCTTGTGCTAAATGACAAACTATACTATTGGAGCAGTTTACACATGCACTAAGCCTGCGTATATTCATGATCATATCTTGTCATATTTCACATGGTCTATGGGCCTTGTTACATGGAAACAATTGTCCCGGGTAGAAGGGATAACCCTTCTAGCCGAGTTACCTGGGGAGGGACAACTTTCCATACTTTTCTCTGTAAACCACAAGCAACTGTTTACATTGTGATTAAACTCGTCCCGGGTAGAAGGGTTGTCCCTGGCCCAGGGATATCTCGTCTCAGCGAGAAGGGTGTCCCTTCTTCCCGCGACAACTTTCCGACATCAATACACCATATAAACACTTTCTCACTGGGATAACTGGGGGAAAATCGATCACACAGAACATGTGCACTGTGATGCGATTCTTGGAATCAAACATTTGTCTGCGAGGTTAATTAGTTTTCCATATAAACGCTCAAAAATATTTATATAGATGGTTTGAACTCAATCCCCAGAGATTGAAATGACAAAGGGCATGTTGGCCATGTTGGTGTACAGAACAAAAGAAGCTAACGAAGAATCTATTGTTAAAGGTACACCAACATGGCGGCTATGCATGACGTCACGTGCAAAGGGTCCATTGTATTATTGCGTTTGTTTCTCACAAAAAGGTATTAAATCTTGCAGATTTGTAACATTTCTGGCATTTAATCCATAATTTTGGTTAGTTTTCATGGATCTTGTGACGTCATAAGATGAATCAACTCCCTAGAGAAAACTACTACAATAGAATCCCGTAGGTTTTCATTGTGACATCACAAAATGAATCAATCCAGTTATTCGGGTAGCTTTTATTCTAGTTATCTAGTTGAATTGCTGCTCCAGTCTCTCGAAGAAAGCTAATTTAGACAACTGAAGTATATTAGAAATAGAATTTGGAGCAAAAAGCTACTTGCACTTTAAATGTAACAAAAGGTAATTCCTATCCTGGGACTAAGTTTATTTGTTTGATACACTTTTCCTGTAACCTTCTATCTACATTAGCTTCATTTGAAATATCTTGAGGTGCATGGCGTTCTAGCTCCCCGTTACCATTGGACAGCAATCATATCATCCTTGGTACCCAGGGGCAGTGAGTGATATCCGAGGATGCAAGCATGTGCATCTGAGAGCCATTCACTTGACATCAAACAAACCGGTATCCATTTACACATACTGCTTTGAAACTCAAACAACTATTGAAACCTTTGAATAAAATCCTCGCTAAACCCCCCTCGGTCGATCTCCTTGTTCCTTTCATTTCAAACAAGTTAAAGATTACCCTGCTAGACATAGATTCCTTTCCCTCGACTCTCTAAGATAATAGCTCCAGGTATTGGCTATCTGGTTTACCCTCTGCAGGTGTTCACATTAAATACATATTAATACCTTGTATTTACTGTAGGATGCCAAAAACCTACACCCCCCCCCCCTTGCCGGCGAACCTGGGGCATTTGACAACTCAGTCTTTCCTGGCCGGAGTGGGAAATGTTGGGGTGGGGAATTCGTCAAACAGTCAACTGATAGCGAATGTTACACTAATGTTTCGGAGTTTTGCATTCGTTCCAAAGCCCCACGGTGGGGCATTTGCATAGCTTATCTTACCAGATAGCTTATTTCCAACGTTCTGATTCAAAAATGTCAAATGCCCCACAAATTTCCGGGGGGGGGGGGGGGGGGGTAGGATGGGCAGGTTTGGAATTGATAGCCAATACTACCGTTGTTATGCCTATTTGCAGAAGTCCATAACCAGAAGTGTCATCTCCCACTATAGGGTTTGGCCCATCAGTTTACAGAGTAGTCTATTTATAGAAAGCTTTTCCCGCCATCTCGCAGCCAATCACATTCTTCAAAAAATTATCAGCAGTACCTGATTGGCTAATACAGCGATTTCCTTTGTTTGTAATGATGTGCAGCTAATTATATATGCAACAAAATTGTGGCGGACAAGGCGAGCGAATGCTACTTGCTAGTGTAGAAACTTCTGATGATCAGCTATTTCTCATTTATAACAGGCAAGAACTGGTGAGCTCAACATGGTCAGGAAAGACCATTATAAACCAGAACATGTGGTTCCCTTGTAACCTTTTATTTTCCCGGCCGTTTCATCCGTTTCAGACTTCGTGTTTATGTACAGCACTTGTGTGATGTATACAGAACGAAGCTAAGTTTGGTCTTTTGGTTCATAAACACAGATTTTTGTAGTGATATTTGGCATAAATACAGCAAGTGATAAATATCACATACAAATCATGTTATTTTTGTTTATAATATGACCTAAGAAATGTACTGAAAAAGACAATCACATGTTCTCTCAAGAGTAATTACTGAAGTGCACCGAGTTTGTTTACTTTGAGTTTGAGCTCAAGTGAACATTTGAAAATCCTGTAAGTAATTTGCGCTTGGCAGATAAAAGAACAGCCCGGCAAATCTCCAAGCAAGGCTTAATAATCGACTGGAGCTGAAAGAAAATAGCTATAAACTGTGAAAAAGTCAATTTCTGGTACACTGAACACTAGCAAGAAGCGAAGTTTGATTTCAGGCAGTTCGTTCATCAAGCACAATCAAACAATGAAACAGTTGTCACTTTGCTGTTTTATTAAAGACACTAACTGTTACACATCTCCAAGAATAAACTTTACAATCGAAAACTAGAAAACTGAACGCAACTATCGCAGCTGGAAATGAAATTCCAGTTCTTAACATTAGCTTTTCCGCCTGTGTTCAGAGCGTTATCGTAATTGTAGAGTAAAGTTGCTATATTTATTTCTATCCAAACCAGTTTTCGATATGACGATGGGAAGTCTTATTTTGGGGGTCCGAATCTTGAGTTATGTCCGCCATTACCCAATCCCGTTCCTAGGCTAATTTTCAGCGGAAGTGACGTAATTTTACTCAGCAACACGGGGCAAAACGTCATGCGCATGCGTTTTGACGAGCCCAGCGTGCGTGTCCGCCCCAGTTTCCAGCTGAAGTTAAAAGAAAACAGAACATGACCCGTGTTTTTAGTTTTACGTACGTACGCGTATTTATATGAAATGTTTCGCGAAAATCAAGAAAATTACTTAAAAGATAAGCCTAAGACTTCAACAGGTTTACGTTTTCTTAATTTGTAATACACTGTGAGTTTACTAAGTTACAAAATTATTTACTCGAAAAATTTAAGACCTCGGAAACTTGAATTTGAAACCAGAGCCTTCATTCTTTCGGGCAGCGGAGTACGCGGGTGTACGCGGGCTCTCACCCTCTTCCTTACCCCTCCCCAGTCTCTTCTCTTCTCCCCCAAAAGAGCCTGACTTCACTAGCTACTTTTCATACAAATTAAACCTTGGTTATGAACTTCTGTTAAAGTACAGTGTTTTACTATTTTTCCATAAAGGAAAGAAAATAACGAAGTTTTGAATTGAAATATGCCTTAAAGGGGCTCTGTCATGAGTTGCGCATGAACAGGTTTCAAGCAATTTAATGATATGCATAACACTTGAAAAAATGTAATGAGTTTCAGTTCCTTGCGATCGCGATACAACGACAGTTATATTATAATACAAACTGGCTCTTGCTCGAAGGCATTCAGTTAGAAAAACCTCTTTGTATTGTTATCACTGCTGCAATGGAGATTCAGGCTGAAGAGAAACACATTCTGGCGAGTTTCAGTGACCGGATGTCGAATTTACCGTATTTGACCGTAAACTACATTTCTAGGTGGAGTTGTGCTTTCTCGATGAGAACCTACAAAATGTACTCATCTATTCTCTCTCCAACTTTCAGGGAGACAAAATTACTTAGAAATACAATAGTTCTTGTAGTCAGAAACGTCTTAAAGGGGACGAATGCAAGCAGGAATGAACAACCGAAGCGTAATTTCACTGGCCGCCGAAACCCGAGCACTGTAAACACGAAACTCGCATCTCAAAAGCGGCGTTTGAAATCGTTTCAGGCTTCGTAAATGTTCCAGACAAGTACTATACTCTTGTGGGCTTTCCTGACACGTTCTCTAGTGTTCTTTCAGGCTCTTCAAAATCTTTCTGCGGCCAGATTTGTTTTCTTCGTCCATCACGGCCAGTTGGATAGATAGATAGATAGATGGTTTATTAGTAATAACTGTTGCAGCTGGAAAGCTGAATTGCGTAAGACTTTACATTAAATTTGAAAATACTGATAATTAAAATTAATTCTAATCAATGTTGCTACTGATATAAAATATAGTTGCTAATTATAATCTAATTAATAATACTATAAAGTATAAAACTCTTCAGTCTGTTGGACTTGATAATTAAAATTCTAATCAATATTGCTACTGATAGTTGCTAGATATAATCTTACTATATGTAGAACTGTGTCTTGATAATCATGAAGGTTCTACTCAATATTGCTATATATATTCTGGTTATTGTTATATTGTTATATTCTAATTGCTATTACTATATATGAAACTGTTTTTCAGTCTGTTGGTCTTACATATGGGCACATTGAAACTCCGCTTACTTCTAAGATTAGCATTACATGTGTTTGGTTTAGGCAGTAAGTTGTGCAACTTATGGTTCACATTGGAGCGGATCTCGTTGAATAGATTGATTGTTAGGGCATTTCTGCGATCGTAGAGTGGAGTTAGGTTACTGGCTGCCAAAGCTTCAGGATAGGTGGTGAATGGGTAAATGATTCTTAAAGCACGCTTCTGCGGTCTTTCTAAATCCTCCGACAAATACTGCGGGAGCCCGTTATGGAACACGGGACAGGCGTATTCGGTTATTGGGCGTATGCATGTAACATAGAATGTCAAGAGTTCCTTTGTTAACACGTTTGCTCTTTTAAGTTGCTTCAAGAAGTACAGTCGGGTAGACACCTTTCGTATGATTTCCGAGATATGAACGTTCCATTTTAGGTTATCTGAAATGTTCAGGCCAAGTAGTTTGAAGTTGGAAACTACTTCAATAGGTTTCGCATCCACAACGACAGGGGCGAAGTTGGGGGCACTCTTAGCAAATGATATTCGTAGCTCTTTGCATTTTGCTTGATTTAATTGAAACTTATTCTGGTGCGACTTTGTGGCCAGTTCTGATACAGCATTCTGGATGTTACTTATTTCGTTCTTATGGACAGGTTCAGCGATAGTCGTATCATCTACATATTTCCATAAGTCGGTGTTGGTGACTCCTATATCGTCGATCATAAGTACAAAGAGCCACGGCCCTAGCTTGGTTCCCTGTGGGACGCCTGCAGGGATGTCTTTCCATTCTGATTTACAGTCACGCTCTAGTTTGACTCTCTGCTTACGGCACTTTAAGAAATCAATAATCCAACGCACGATTCCATGTGGGAGGTCCAACGTCCCTAGTTTATTAGCCAAGATAGCGTGGTCGATTAGATCGAAAGCTTTCCTATAATCAAAGAGAACGACTCTTACAGTTGCGCCGTTCCCGTCTGTGTGTTTGGTCCACGTGTGTATCATACTGATTAGTGCATGCGCCGTAGATGACTTTGGGACGCATCCGAATTGGTTAGAACCGATTTTCTTCAGCATGGCTGGCTTAACGTGTTCTTCGACGACAAACTCTTCGGCGATCTTGGAGAGTATTGGTGTGAGAGAAATGGGGCGTAAGTGTTTGTTGACATCTTTTACTGGTTTTTGCTTTGGAACGGGAACTATATCTGCCTCTTTCCAAGATGGTGGTAGACGGCCCTCGCGGTACGAGCTGTTTAAAATGTCCATGACAGGTACCATTAGAATATCCGCATTCTCCTTTAGTAACCAAGCCGGAATGCCATCTGGGCCCTGCGCCTTGGTGGGGTTTAGCGCTGATAATTTTCTATAGACAGAGTGGGCGGAAACCACTAGCGGTGGAGATAGAGGATCGTCCGCTCGGTCGAGTTGGAAATCAGCTGGGAGCGGTGAGAAATCACTCATCGGTAGTATGAAGGCTTCGTTGATAATATTAGCCAAGTCCTGCTTATTAGTTGCGCCGTCTACATTTATATGCTGGAGGGATTTCGTGAAATCATCTGGTCCTTGGGAGGCTGATGATATGCCGCTTAGTTTCTTTACTTCCTTCCACCATACCGATGGTTTGCATTCTTTCAGATGGGCAACCTTCGCTTCGTAGTACTTCCCTCGGCAGATCTTCCGCTCTCGATTAACGCTGTTTCTTAAAAGGCGGAATAAAGGAAGATTCCCTTGTGCGAGAGCTCTTTGGCGTTGTCTGATTAGATCTTTCAGGACTGGGTTAATCCACGGCGGTTCGTTGGAGTGGATGGTTTTAGATCGTATAGGAAGTATAATGTTCAGACCTGTGTTTACAATTGTTTCGAGGATGGATGCCTTCTCTGAACATGAGTTACCAGTACTGACGAGGGTTGGTACGTCAACCTCTTGCAGATAAGAGCTTAAAGCGAGACGATTACTTGACCGCAGATCTCTCGATTTAACCTTGAACCTTGGCTGTGGAAGCAGGATGCGTAATTTTGGCTTGACTTCAATAGACAGATGGTCGGATAAGCCAAAGGGAGGTCTCTTATCCGGAGCATCGTAGAAATCTTTGAGATTCGTAAGTATTAAGTCCAGCGTGTTACGACCTCTAGTTGGAAAATTGACAATTTGCTTGAGATTGAAACTGGATTTTAACATCGCAACATTGAGCTTGTTAAAGTCACCGAGGAGAATGATCCCACAGTTCGGGTGTTTAGACTCGATAGATGAGAGACAGTTGGCAGTTGAGCCGCCATTGAAGCTCGAAGTTCTTGTCGATGCCATCCCAAAATCTCATTACAACTACATCTGAATACGAACATTTCTGGTAAATATAAAACTTGAACAACTAAATTTGAAAGATAGACTACTATATACTAAAATGAGAGATGGCTGCGATGTAGACGGATTGAATCAATGTTGTGAGCTCCTCGGGATATATTTGCTTTTCAAACTTGAAAGCGTTGGCGAACGATTTCAAGTTTTGGGCGGCTTAGTAACCAGGCATGTTATTCATGACAGAGCCCCTTTAAAAAGAGCGACGTGTTGAGAAAATAACGTCACGCGCGACAACAAACCGCTGGACGAAAATCGCGAACTATTTGGACACATAACACACTTCAGTTAATGGCGGACGTGAATTTTGGCGGCAAACTCTCATTAAAATTCCTAGTTTAATGTGGTCCTTTAGCAATATTTTTCACTGATTTGGATATATTCGCCACTGTGTCCTTTGGAAGACAAAAAGTGCCAAATGAAATGCTCGAATTTCGTCGTAAGATAGTCATTAATCAGGTCAGCGGTAGCATAACGGGAGAAAATTTTACACGTGAGTGGTGTCGTTTAGTCTAATGTACTAATTCGAAATCGCTTTTCTGGGCCATTTTTGAAGGAAATTATCCCAAAGTTTGTCATAACATCGCTAGATCACCATTCTATCGTATGCCGAGAGTTCTAGAGGAAAGGTGAAATTTTCGGAAGCAACCAGGTCTTGGGTGAGCGATTCGGCCGTCATTTTACGAAATATTCAAAATATAAGGGTTTTTATGGAAACGTAACGAACTTCGTTTACCAGTCGTTTACCAGTCAGAGATATTGTAGAATTATTTACATTGCTACTGTGATATCTCAGCTGTGTGATGTTTGTATATTCGTTGGGTGGGTCAGTCAGTAATGTGATTTCAGCCGGGTTATATTTCGGAGCCCCTATTCACCTTATCAACGAGGGTAGAAAGGCATCACACAAGACATCACAGTAGCAAGGTAAGTCATTTTTATTCAAAAATTCTACAGTATTTCTGGCTAGTCAACGAAGTTCATTACGTTCGTATCATAATCCATCCAATATTTTCTATCGCGCGTGATTGGTTGAATGCGTCACGTGACCCGATATTTTCTCTCCGCGTGAGGGAAATATCAGCTAATACACCCCCTGTGAGCGTATAAGCGCGCGTTAAAGAAAATAGTTGAAGGACGATAACAACGATAACCTACATCGTGGCGCCGAAATTAATATGCTCTGATCAGTTGTCCTTGGACATTATCTGATCCTCGGAGCTCACAGTTTACCTCGAGCCGCTTCTCTCTCGGAGACTGTTCTCTTCTCGGAACATAAAATATCCGCGAACGAAACTTGCTGGGCAAGTTTGGTTGTTGGAAGACAGAAAGTGAGGTTAGTGCAAACATGAAACTCTAAATTTTATGTGAAATATGCATTTTTGAGAGAAAATTTAGAATCTGAGGAGAATAATTTTTTTATGTAAGTACCATTTTAGCTATTTTTTTCTGAAATGAAATAATGTTAACTGAAGTTAACGTATGCAAAGAAAGGAGGTTTTAGATGAAATTATTCAATTTTAATATGCCTAAATTCCTTTTTTATACCGTTATGTTGTGTGGCAATCTCAGGGCCTTGCTCTTTGAACTTAGCAAGACTGAATTCCTCAAAGCAAGTCGGCGTGAAAGGGTTAAGGTCCCTAAGACACCATTCAGTCTGTTTATTCCTCTAGCTTCTTGTAACACCATTCCTATTGGTGCGTTAAGTCACATGATTTATATCCACAGGAATACTAGCCTGCATGCGTGGCAGTCTTCGGGGATATATTCAGAGTGTTAGCCGAGCGACCAGGCTACAGGAATACATTTCAGTACTGCTGTGTACAACCGCTATGAGAGCCTGTGCAACGGCTGTACAGAGGCTAGATTTTAGAAACAACAATCGTGTCACGTCGTTTGCGCAGACTGCCGTATTTATCTTATAGGAAGGCTTAGATTGTTCTTTCTCTCTCAGACATTTCTCAAGTTCAAATTCGACCGAGGAATTAATACCTTGTCCATAAGAAGACTAGACACGTCCATCAATAATCAATCAATACTCTTTATTTAAACACGGGGTGGGGAGCCGGGGTGGCGCCATCGCCAGAAATAAGCGACATTTAGCAATTGTCAGCGGCGTTACAAGTAGGTCGGCTCTATAGTCAAGTGGTTAGAACGTCGGCCTTAAAATCCCGCGACCGGAGTTCGACTCCTACGCGGGACACGAAAAAAAAAAAATTCAATTCTTTTTCTCCTTTCTCAGTTTTATTTAAAGTGCCACTACGACGAAAATTTACCATTTCGATTTGCCACTTTTTCAGTGTCTATAGGTCAATCAGTATTAGAAATATCCGAAATAGTAAAAAATATTCCCAAATGGGCATCTTAAACCACAAATTTTAGGAGAGTTTACCGGTAAAATCCTGTCCGCCATTGCTGGAAGCCGTGCCCTTTGTTCAGCTTTAAACAAAGGTTTATTCACCGGAAGTGATGTCATACACTTAACGCGACAACCTCGTGGCGCGAAATAGCGTGCATAAAAAAGTAGCCAACCTCGCAAAGATAAATATAACTTTCTTCTTATGTACGTGAAGACGTTTTTAGTAGAAATATGCCTCCAGGCGTTGTGTTCTGCAGGCGAGCGTTAAGTGTATGACATAATTTCCGGTGAATAAACCTTTGTTTAAAGCTGAACAAAGGGCACGGCTTCCAGTAATGGCGGACGTGTAGATTCAATATTCGGAGCTAAAAAAATAAGACTTCCTGTCGTTGTATCGAAAAACAATTTGAACTGGTAATAATATATGAACTCTACTTTATGAATATGCAAAAACATTGATATGTCAAAATTTGATCGTAGGGGCACTTTAAGCTTTTCTTCTATTTTTAAGCTATTAGAGCCGCCTTCCATACTAAAATATTGTTGTTTACTGTCTCTGAAGCCTCAAAACGGGCACGAATGGGAGATATCGCTGACCACAATTAGTATCGCAGACTCTTCTCTATAGGTCCGGCTAGGGCCTATTTAAAAAAAAGGACAATTCATTTGAATAACTGCTGGTCAGTTACAAATACACTGCAGTTTCATAAGGAGAGAACAAGTTGTCCATTGGTATGTGTTCGTGGTGTTTTAGACGCTCGTGGCCAGAGATATGATGGTCTCAAGACAGCCAAATTTACAGGATTTAGCGTACAAAGATGGCGGATTCTGCCGGTTTATCCAAGATCGAAATATTCAACTGCAAAAACGAAACTGCAAAGAAATCCACAGCTGCTCTAATGGCATTTAGTGACGACGATGAACCCTTCGTTCAGAAGGCCTGCTATAGACATTTTGCAAAATACAGTATATTCCACCTCAGAATCCAAGTTATAAATAGTAAGTAAGCTCTTTTCTCGCCAATTCTCACTCTAGCTCTGTAATAATTTGAGTCAAAACACTCGTTTATGTTTGAAAAAAACGACACCTAAAATTCACGAGCTGATTATAGAAATGTAGGTAGAACTATTTAATTCATATTGTAGATTGAGATTCTGGTTAGACATTTTTTAAATCGTACTCAGGAAAGTGAGAAATCGAGATTAAGCGTTTTCCCCCCATAGTTTGCTTGTAATTTTATATGAACTGTGCTTGCTGACCTCTGAGCCGAAATTGATATTGCACAATCGGCCGTGTCGCGTTTTTCTGGCGATGGCAGTGCTTAAGCGCTTCGCCTCTCACCTCTGTGGCCCAGGTTCGATTCCCGGACTGGGCGCCATATGTGAGTTGAGTTTGTTGGTACCTCGCCCTTGCTCCGAGGGTTTTTCTCCGGGTTCTCCGGTTTTCCTCCGGGTTCTCCGGTTTTCCTCCCTCCGCAAAAACCAACACGCTAAATTCTAATCCGATCTGTGGATTAGCCGGGACCTGGCTTTGATCAGCCCCCATGGTTGTTTCAGGTCTCGTTAGAAATTCAGAGTTTTTTAACACGATAGTATTTAAGCGTTCGTATGTAAAACGTTTAATTATCTAACTAATTATCTAACTACGTTAAAAAAAACTATGGTATTAAATTATTCTATGTTGTTAAAATTCTAATATACATACATTATTTATAATATATATTATCGTAAGCTATATAGTCATTATGAGCGAAAGTCATATGTACAAGAGAACTAGGGTACTAAAAAGCTAAAACAAGGCGAAATACTATAAAAATGCTGTGTAAGTGTAATACTTAAAACAGTTGAAAATAATCCGTAACCGTTGTGAGTTGATTGAACAGATAAAACATTAAAATTATGGAGTACGTCAGAATTCTTTGCTTTTTACGATATGATTTTACAGTAACAGCCAAACAAAGTAGGGATACAAGTAACTGGTCCGCATACAGAAAGCAGCGCAACAAGGTTGTAAATCTGCTTAAATCATCATACAATGACTATCTTTGTAATACTATTGGAAATAGCTTAGTATCAGATCCTAAGCGTTTCTGGAGCCATGTG
Organism: Actinernus sp. WN-2022; assembly: GCA_030867875.1. Taxonomy (NCBI): domain Eukaryota; kingdom Metazoa; phylum Cnidaria; class Anthozoa; order Actiniaria; family Actinernidae; genus Actinernus; species Actinernus sp. WN-2022. The sequence continues at coordinate 80,922,577 of JAOWCC010000577.1, read as the reverse complement.
AAGTTATCCCGAACTGAAAACATTGAAATTCCTACTTTAAGAACTGATGGAAACCTTCACATCTCTGACAAAGACAAAGCAGAAGCCCTCAATAACCACTTTAAATCAGTGTTTACTCCTGATGATGGCTCAGTCCCTGATAAAGGCCTGTCACCTTATCCTAATATTCTGGACATCACGTTCAGTGTATCAGGTGTAAAGAAATTGTTATCTGAACTAAAGGTTAATAAATCCGGGGGTCCCGACCTGATACCAGCAAAAATCGTGCGAGAGCTTTCGGGGGAAATTTGTGATGTACTCACCGTAATTTTCCAGCAAAGCTATGATACTGGTGTGATACAGCGGTTTACAAAAAAAAGACTCTAAAACCAACCCTGCAAATTATAGGCCCATCTCCCTTACCCGTCTCTGCTGTAAGGTGATGGAACACATAGTCCTCAGTCATTTAAATAAACACCTTGCTAACAATAACATTGTCATGAATCATCACTAGCATGGTTTTAGGAAACATCTCTCGTGTACAACACAGCTAATATCAGCTATTCATGACTGGGCTACAGGGCTAAACAACCATAGTCAGGTTGACACAATCTTACTGGACTTTAGCAAGGCTTTCGATAAGGTGTCACACCGTAAATTAGCTGCTAAGGTCGAGTATTATGGTATCAATGGGCACATGCTTGGTTGGATTAATGCTTTCCTCCAAAATCGTTCACAAACCGTTTCGGTGAACGGATCTCATTCTGATGTCGCTAGTGTTACCTCCGATGTTCCACAGTGGTCTGTCCTCGGTCCGACCCTGTTTCTGTTGTATATTAGCGATATTGCTGATAACATTAGCTCCAACATCAGGTTATTTGCTGACGATACGATTATCTATACCGGCAGATTAAATCTGAATTAGATTGCGAGATCTTGCAAGACGACCTAAACACACTAGCAAAATGGTGTATGGATTGGTCGATGGAATTTAATACTACCAAGTGTCACCTGTTGAACATAACCAATAAGCGTGAATATAGCAAGTTTACCTATCATGTAAATGGCAAGGCTCTATCTCCGTCACCATCTCATGACTACCTCGGAGTCACACAGACCCATGATCTTCGCTGGAACACTCACTGCTCCAAAATCGCATCTAAATCTAACAAAACACTAGGTATTGTTCGCAGAACCCTGAAACCCTGTACCAAATATGTTAAGAAGCGAGCTAACGAAACTTTAGTTAGACCCAAACTTGAATATGCTTCCGAGGCTTGGAACCCTTACACTGACTCTGACGTAAATATGATTGAACAAGTTCAGAAAAATGCTGCTCGCTTCGTTTGCAGCAACTATGATCGTTACACCAGTACGTTCGAACTTGTTAACACGTACACTGGGTTGGGACACTCTTGAGGAGAAAAGACTTGCCCAACAGGCCGTAATGTTTTATAAGATCCGTAATGGCTTGGTGGGAATTGGCTTCCCTCCCAATATTGTCCCAAACCCTAGACATAATAACTTGTATTATTGTCAGCTACAGTGCAACGTTCTTGCTTTTAGCTATTCATTTTTCGTTCGTACAATCCGCGTCTGGAACAAATTACCTGAGCACGTGATGAATGCTCCATCAGTACCTCTATTTAATGTTGCTATTGGCCCTGCGATCAGGACAATGAAGACGCCTCCATATCTTAGGCGCTTATAAGCTGATTTTACTTCAGCATCATTATTTATCTGATTATTTATTTGCGTGTTTGTTTATATATTTATCACATCCATTGTTGCACCTGCACTTTGTTGTTGTTATAAGGCTGTATTTTTCTTTCACTGTTTTATCCTTTTATGCACCTTCCAGTATTAGTGTAAACTATGAAATAGGAAGTAAATATCTAAGAATATCTAAGAAAGTAACATTATTATACAGATAGGATAATGCATTCCATGCAATTGATCCTCTATGAGCGATAGAATTCTTCATGATATAAGTGTTGAAACGTGGTATAATAAGTATGTCTGTGCCACTTATGCCGCTATAATAAAGTTAACTTGTTAATTTAAATAAAGTTAATTTGTTTATTTACTTATTTTATTTTTAAGCAACTGAGCCGGACTGTTGTACGACGGAGGATTTTATCTTAACCTGGTTCCTTCTGTCATTTAATGAAATATTGTGTGTGGCATATCATGAAAGACAATAATTAGCAATTTAGAATAAGAAGCATCAAACCTATTGACAGTATAATAACCCGATTATTTGAAATTCGCCAATTCCATAATTGTTTTACAGTAAATTTAATTTTCCTTTGCAGGGCAGGGAGGGATGAATATCTGCCACAAATATCTTCCACCTGGAAGCCATCGGTCATTTTATTAAGTTTCCTAGTCAACAATGTGCCGGTCTGTGCCATGAAAAGTATGAACACGTCGGTTCACAATTGTACAGAATGTTTGACTGCTGCCGACTCAGAAGTAGAAAGAGTCATCAAAGTCGTCGCTTTGTTTTTTATTATGTTGTTCGGCGTCTTCTCGAACGTGTTAGTTCTCGTCCTGGTTTACAAAGCGACAATATTGCGAAAGACTATTAACTATTTCATCAAATAAAATATTTTATATCATAACTACATATAACTATTTCATCATCAACATGGCTGTCTCCGACGTACTTATTTTGGTCATTGGACTGCCCGCCTTGTGGTTCGATTATCTGCGTCATGGAACATAGGCGGCGGTCTTATTGGAACCATTACGTGTAAACTGGTCTATTTCATAGTTAACACGACCGGGTTGGTGTCCCTGATCACTCTAGTGATAATATCTGTTGAACGGTACAGAGCGACTTCTTCTACGTTAAACTTGGCACCACTTACTCGTCGTACAATGATCCTTTTGGTTGCTGTATCCTGGATCATTCCCGCTGGACTGAACTGTAACTTCCTTTACATGGCAGACATTACTAAGAATGGACAGACTGTGGAGTATGAATGCGTATCTGTTTCTGCCGATGATCGACAGGCCTTCTTTCACTGTTCTTTTATTTGGTAATATACGATATTATCTATATACTCATTGCGGTTACTCCACTTGTTTTAAACCTGATCATCATAATACAACTCCGCCATTTTCAGGTTGCCGCCGTAAATCTTCCTGAGGTTCAGAGACAAAACAGACGCTTTACAAGTCTGAGTTGAGAATGGTTGTATCATCTCTGCTTCTTTGTCTTGTTTGTTGGACACCTCATTACTTGTATGTGTCTTTAAAATGGCTCAGTCGTTTGGGAAAATTGAGTTGCCTGGTGCGTGTATAGATGATGCGAATCTACCGTTGCGAATCTTCATTTTTCCCTAGACTATCTTCTTTGTTTAATCCCTGAGGCCTAAATCCACTGATATACTTCACATTTCTTCATGACTTTCGTGAACACATGACTCACATGAACCAGCTGTAGAACTTGAACAAATACCAAACGCTCTCACCAATGATGACATCGATTAAATCTAAATACTCTTCGCAACCTGGACTTTAGTGCACTATCTGTACAGTGTATCCCTGATATGCATAGACCATCTGAGCAGTCGGATAGCTTTTATATTAGAGTACGCGCCTGTGCCGGCTATTCGACAAAAAGACAGACTACTTAAAACAACAAGAACAACCCAACTCTACCGTCTTGATGTCATTAGTTGTTGGTTTTGTATACCAAAATAATGAATTTCGAGTTAAATTTTCGCTAGTATTCCATAGAAAACCATGAAATAACCATATTATCCTAGAAATAACAAATTTACAAAAAGATTTATCACGAAAACAAAGTAATTTACCGGACGATAGACTGCAAATTTTCTTGCCGGAAAACACAAATTTCGAGTGGCGTCCGCGCACGTCTACAGACTAATTAGGTATTCAAAATGGTGAATTCTTTTTGGCTCATAAAGAAATGGCGCGAAAGTTCCTGCATTTTGATTGGCCTTGACCTAGCCATGAATTACCGCTCTGTATTTCATAGAAAAACCATGCAATACCACCCTGTATTTCATAGTAAAGCTGAGCTCTGATTGGCTGAAATATCAGTAATATTTATAGGATAATATATTGTATTGGCGTCACAATTATTAATTGTGAATTTATTAACTGTGGAAGTGAATATGGTGAGAGTTTAGTAGATAATATTAGTCCTATATAAGAAGAAACGAGTGCCAGTTGTGAAATGGCTTTTAGAAGAGAGCTATCTGATGATGTCATGCTAACCAGCTGCCCTTGAACTTGTATAGTGTAAAACAAAAAATAAATGGTTAAGAACGATCCATGGCTTGTTTATGCTCCTTCTTGATTCTTTCGTCCTAATATGTGACTTCGGGATTCCCCTCTTCAAATTTTTCTCGTATCTGAGAACGGTGAGCCGTCGCCCGTCTCTACAGCGGAGTTTTCGACTACAAGATACCCGGCAGCCTAACATTTTGAATATTGATAAGTCGACTGCTTTTAGTTGATGATATTCATCGGAATATAGCATTATTTCCGATAAAGGTGGAATTTAGAACGTTTTTATTTGAAACTGTCGTCTGGTATGTCAGGTACAGCGTATACAGAAAGTAATCCGTGGGAAACAATAAAACGTTCAATTGTGACCACAAATATCCGTGTTAAAACCTTTTTTGGCGAAAACTGAGTAACGCAACAGCGAAATGAGAATATCCAAAGGGACTGAAGTCCTGAAGGACTCATTCCGGTGGCATTGCAATTGTTCACAATGGTTTCTTCTAGCAAGACAGGTGGCACAAAACCTATAAGGCGTTGAAACTAAGCTATTATTATGTTAGCACAAAGTTGACCCTAACGTTAATTAACTGGCATGAACACGTTTCGGCGTCATTCCGAGTTAATAACATCTACGAGACCAACTAGACCAAGTACTAAACACGCTCACCATAGTTTGAACCACTCAATATAAAACTAACAAGACTGACCGGAGATATTGAGTCGTGACCAAATAACAGCAACACATGAAGACTAAAGAGGTCAGACATTAATTTGAAACAACCTCATTTTCTCTTGTTTGAAACCAACCTTCTGACATAATAGACCACGTTATTCTTTAATGTATTGATATCCCCTTCCCATTCCAACTTCTCATTCCCATTTTCATATTCGTTTGATAAAGTATTTATAGTAAACATATAAACGGCCGGAGCTCCAAGTAAATAATTCTTTCTTTTTCACACTACTACATTCAACTGATACTGATGTCAAAACGAAAATGTGAACTTTATAACTATTATACCTGTAATTATACCTTGCCAAATAAGCCTCTGGCTTCGGCTTTACATAGGTAAAACCATTAATCATGTATTAAACTCATATCGATCATGTAGAGTGAGCAGGTGAGGAACAGGCAACGAACGGCCGCGAGGCACGGGCAGCGAGTGGGCAGGTGGGAGGGTCAGCGAGCTGGCAGTGTCGGTGAAAGCTTTTGACTCGCATGCATGGGTTATCTTTTTTCTTCTGTTTTCCTTTTTCCCTATGTTTTCGTTTCCCCTTTTTCTCTTATTGATTTTTCTGTGTGGATAGAGCTCCGCTTTCGAGTGCCTACCGGCGGCCCGCGAAGAGCTCCGCTATGACGCATTCCCAGCACGCTAAATTCTAATTCATTCTGTGCATGGGTTATCGATCAGCCCTTATGGTTGTTTCGGGTCTCGTTAGAAATTCAGAGTTTGTATTAAGAGTTTGTATTCCAATAATTGCAGAATTTTCTATCGTGTTATTCAGTTTCATTTCTATTTTGATTTTTATGATCATTTTCTCGACCGTTTAAAATGGGATATTAATTATTAAGAAATAATTTAATATTACTGAATAGTCAAATTAGACATATGTAGATCAGTTTGAAGACTTTTTCTCTACGATACTCAACCAGTAGTTTAGTGTATGTAGTACAAGCAGTTATTTTAAAGTAGTTAAAGTAGTTTAGTGCTTGTGCTAAATGACAAACTATACTATTGGAGCAGTTTACACATGCACTAAGCCTGCGTATATTCATGATATTTTGTCATATTTCACTTGGTCTAAGGGCCTTGTTACATGGAAACAATTGTTCCGGGTAGAAGGGATAACCCTTCTAGCCGAGTTACCCGGGGAGGGACAACTTTCCATACTTTTCTCTGTAAACCACAAGCAACTGTTTACATTGTGAATAAACTCGTCCCGGGTAGAAGGGTTGTTCCTGGCCCAGGGATATCTCGTCTTGGCGAGAAGGGTGTCCCTTCTTCCCGCGACAACTTTCGGACATCAATACGCCATATAAACACTTGGTCCCTTCTCACTGGGACAACTCCGGGCAAATCGATCACACAGAACATGCGTACTTTTATGCGATTCTTGGAATCAAAAATGTGTCTGCGAGGTTAGCTTTCCATATAAACGCTCGGTGAAGTTGTCCTTGCTAAAGGGGTAACCCTAATTGTGCCCGTGATTATGTAACAAGGCCCTAAGTACGTGTTGTATGTATGTATTCTGTTGCCGGCTTGTTGCAATATTCAATAAAACTGAGGTATTTTTATATTCAATATATATACATATGCTAATTGTATTCAATACCGTTTGTATATTCCTGTTTGTTTGACCAACTTGTATTAGTTCTCTTTGGCACAGACACGATTAGCTGAAATTCGCTTGCTAGCCGTAGTGCCATTGTTAGAGTATTACATTGCATCGGCTTTGTTGTAGTCTTCTGTCTTGTTATTGGTATTTATAATGGAAAATATATGAGGATTACCGAAAGCATCGAAGAACATGCATATTTTAACACGAAATAAACATAAATTATAATGTCATCCTGTGGCATAAAGCCCGGGAGGGGGGGGGGGGGGGGGGGGTGAGAACTCCCTTGGGTACATAGATGCTCGTCGGACCTTTTAGGGATCAAAATCAGGAGTTTGGTACCACTTAGAGTATCCACGATCAAACAGACATTTCTATGTAAAGCGATACCTTTTAAGGGTCCGGTGTCACCGAATCGAATGCAAGAGAATGACAGCCCTTTTGAAAACAACAAGGAAGAATGTACTTGATGATACAGCATCAAGTAATAGCAATAAAAGGCATCGAACGTTTAAAATGTTGGCATGTTTTTATAGGTACCTTTTAGGGGTCAACATAAGCTTGAGGGCTTAAAATGACCCTACGATCAAACTATGATAGAGCGATATTTTTGCGTAATTGTAGTAGAGTAAAGTTGCTATATTTATTTCTATCCAAACCGGTTTTCGATTTGACAATGGGAAGTCTTATTTTGGGGGGTCCATATCTTGAGTTTTTATGTCCGCCATTACTAGGCTAATTTTCAGCGGAAGTGGCTAATTTTCAGCGCATGCGTTTTGACGAGCCCAGCACGCGCGTCCGTCCCAGTTTCCCGCTGAAGCTAAAAGAAAACAGAGGCCATCACCCGTGTTTTTAGTTTTACGTACGTACGCGTATTTATATGAAATGTTTCGCGAAAATCAAGAAAATTACTTAAAAGGTAAGCCTTAGACTTCAACAATTTTAGGTTTTCTTAATTTGTAATACACTGTGAGTTTACTAAGTTATAAAATTATTTACTCAAAAATTTAAGACCTCGAAAACTTGGATTTGAAACCAATAACGTCACGCGCGACAACAAACCGCTGGACGAAAATCGCGAACTATTTGGACACATAACACACTTCAGTTATACGTTAATGGAAGACGTTAATTTTGGCGGCAAACTCTCAGTAAAATTCCTAGTTTAATGTGGTCCTTTAGCAATATTTTTCACTGATTTGGATATCTTCGCCACTGTGTCCTTTGGAAGACAAAAAGCGCCGAATGAAATGGTCGAATTTCGTCGTAAGATCGTCATTAATAGGGCAGCAGTAGCATAACGGGAGAAAAATTTACACGTGAGTGGTGTCGTTTAGTCTGATGTACGACTTCGAAATCGCTTTTCTGGGCCATTTTTGAAGGAAATTATCCCAAAGTTTGTCATAACATCGCTAGATCACCATTCTATCGTATGCCGAGAGTTCTAGAGGAAAGGTGAAATTTTCGGAAGCAACCAGGTCTTGGGTGAGCGATTCGGCCGTCACTTTACGAAATATTCAAAATATAAGGGTTTTTATGGAAACGTAAAGAAATTCGTTTACTAGCCAGAGATATTGTAGAATTATTTACTGACCTTGCCACTGTGATATCTCAGCTGTGTGATGTTTGTATACTCGTTGGGTGGGTCAGTCAGTAAGGTGATTTCAGCCGGGTTTTATTTCGGAGCCACTATTCACCTTATCAACGAGGGTAGAAACATGTGATGCATGTTTGTATACTCGTTGGGTGGGTCAGTCAGTAAGTTGATTTCAGCCGGGTTTTATTTCGGAGCCCCTATTCACCTTATCAACGAGGGTAGAAACATCACACAAGACATCACAGTAGCAAGGTAAGTCATTTTTATTCAAAAATTCTACAGTATTTCTGGCTAGTCAACAAAGTTCATTACGTTCGTATCATAATTCATCAAATATTTTCTCTCGCGCGTGATTGGTTGAATGCGTCACGTGACCCGATATTTTCTCTCCGCGTGCGGGAAATATCAGCGAATACACCCCCTGTGAGCGTATAAGCGCGCGTTCAAGAAAAGAGTTGAAGGATGATAACAACGATAACCTACATTGTGGCGCCGAAATTAATATGCCCTGATCAGTAACATCGTTCCTATTGGTGCGTTAAGTCACATGATTTATATACACAGGAATACATTTCAGTTCTGATGTGTACAACCGCTTTGAGAGCCTGAGCAACGGCTGTACAGAGGCTAAATTTTAGAAACAACAATCGTGTCACGTCGTTGGCGCAGACTGCCTTATTTATCTTATAGGAAGGCTTAGATTGTTCTTTCTCTCTCAGACATTTCTCAAGTTCAAATTCGACCGAGGAATTAATACCTTGTCCATAAGAAGACTAGACACGTCCATCAATAATCAATCAATAATCTTTATTTAAACACGATAGTATTTAAGCGTTGTGTGTAAAACGTTTAATTATCTAACTAATTATCTAACTACGTTAAAAAAGAACTACTATGGTATAAAATTATTCTATGTTGTTAAAATTCTAATATACATACATTATTTATAATATATATTATCGTAAGCTATAGTATCCTATTCGCATCATTCCCTTTCAGCTCGTGCAATAAGAATGGGCATTGTCGCCCGCGCGAGATCAGGGAACTGCATGACTCATACCCTCGGCCAGCTAGGGAGAACACCCATACTCAAAACACACATACTCACCACACCCAGAGTTATACGGGATAAGCGGTTTATGCGAGTATCAAACGAATTTTAAACTGAATTCGAGGCCGGGGAAGGAAAGGCATTGACGTAGTCCTTCAAGGTGTTATGTCGGAGTAGATAGAAGAGGAGCCAGCGGTAAGGGTACCCCAGCGGAAAGCAACTCAGTCGTACCTCTAGGGTGTAGGAATTGGGCCAGCATCAAGTAATAGGATGTGGTCTGGGTATTGTGCCAGCCCACATAACTCATGTCCGCCCAACACAAACTAATAACTAGCAGGTCTTTTATGGAGATCAATACAGTGGCGGCACCACCCAGAGTAAAAGACAGACAAACCGGCAGGGAGTAAGGCTGGAAACTGGGAAGGGGAAGGGAGCGATGTCAGTGCGATGTTCAATTTGTTTAGAAAATCATTCGACATAATTCCACGCAAATTTCCGCCACTTCTGGTCGGCAACGCATGTTGGCGGTCTGTCGAGTATTCGGATATGTGAAAAAGGACTTAAATTATTCGATTCAGTACCTCGAAACTACGATAAACAAGTGAGTCTGGTTACAAAGCATGGCTTGTGATTGTGTCGAATGACTACGTTGAATGCTCTATGCACGTAACACTGAAATCGGTTGTAACGTTGTAGAGCAATTGAGTGTCGTAAAACCAAAACCAAAGTCATCACAGAACCAATCACGGGAGCAAGTAAAAACACAATGAGCCAATCACGAACTGAAGTAATTCACGATTGGTTTTACTTGAACCAATCAAGAGGAAAAGTAAACGCAATCGTGGATGACATGATGATTGATGGCGTGATGGACCAAAACACGTTTGGTTTTAGTTTAGCACTTGATTGGCTGATAATCACAAAACATTTTCCACAGCCAATAGGAAAACTGAGCAAACGCAACACCAAAGCAATCATGGATTGCTTTCGACACTCAATCGAAATCCGCTCTATCTACGAGTGCTTCATTGGGAGGCTATGTTTGTTGTTGTAAAGATAAGCGAAAGCCTCGATATCATGCCCCGCATTTGAATTATGCAATGTCGGCAAGTATGTGCCGTTAAGCCTAGTTTTTGGTGCAGTTAATCAGTACCAGATAAATATCAGACGATTCTCAGTTGATCATTTAGCTTTTTCATGTTGCTAGGGTAACCTTTAAATTATATTCTAAAACTGATGCATATTCAATTAGTGCGAGAATCTGGTGCGATTATACCACGTGATGACCTCTATAAACGACAACATAAAATTATTGATTATAGAACTGGAACACGTACAGAACTCTGGTTATTTAACTGGAACACTTATAGAACTACATTACGTCACCGGTTCTATAAATGTTCCAGTTGAATAACCTAGAGTGTTGTAAGTGTTCCAGTTCGATAACCTAGTGTTCCAGTTCAATAATCAAGAGTTTTGTAAGTGTTCTAGTTCAGTACGCACTCATCAACCTCGCACTCCCCTGAAATATTCAAACCAACTCCCAAATATAAAAAAAATATTATGTAATTGAATAAAATCATTCATTATTCCATTTACTAAAATGACTTTTACCTAGCTATTATATACTTTTTTACCTTTCAGTATATGTAGCCAGTGGTTACAACCTCCAAATTTTAGTGGCCGGGTATTCTAAAGTTGCGTAGATTGCCACCCCTGGAACGCCCTGGAATATTTTGACACCCCACTTCACCGTCGAGTATGAAGTACTGGCTGGAATACTAGATTCAGGCCACTAGTTTCTCCTTTGATGTTTTTAATTTGGCTTTCGAAATCGCCACATCTCATGTAAGAAGAGACGAACTTCACCCCGCAAACTCAAACGACTTAACTAGTGAAATTTGTAATGCAAATTTGTTTTGAGCTAGAAATCATAGATCAAACATTATTGTTGTTTTAAAACTTTGGTTATATTGAATTTGAATAGTTAGTCCGTGTTGTATCGGAGATACAGATCCTCGCCGCCGGCTCGCATCCGATTCAACACGGCCACAGTAGTTGAATTTCAACTTCCTGCACTGAATTATAAGTAAATTATAACTCGCATCACGGAACTAAGGGACCGGTCGTTATTTAGAAGGGGAGGTTGGTTCAAAACGAGGCATGCCATGTTCAAATTTTCCTGACCCTCCCGTTTCAAGAAGCACACCTTAACTGTCATATTCCCTGTTCAGTTCAGCTCAATAATTTGATTCCTGCATGTTGTACAAAGCTCTTATAAGTGTCATTTCAGAGATAAATATATTTTTATGACAGGCATCCTTATATGCCTGCATAAATTTATTTGACCCCCATTTTTCCCCTGCATAAAAATCAGTGACCCTCCCCTATTTGCCCCTATTTAGAAGGCCTCCCCTTCTGAATATTGACCGTTCCCCAATGAGTAATACAGTACCACTTCCAGACTTGTATTATGATTGGACCATTGTACTGTAGCTCTAGCTATTCTTTTTAATTGTACTACTCGTTCTTTGGGTTAGGGTGTTTTGTATTGTTGGATAAGCCAATGAGCGATACTGTCTTGCTAGAACTAACGGCTGCACTGACTTGGGCTGCTATCAGCCAATGAGATTCCAGGATTTTGTTTCGTTACATTATCATTGCGGTTATCAATTTCCTTGTTACTGTATAGCGCTTATGAAACCCTGATACCAATTACATCTGTGGAGCTGCGTTAGCCCTGGTTTTTATGAGAGAGAGAGAGAGAGAGAGAGAGGGGGGGGGGGGGGGGGTGTACTGGATCGACGGACGAGGACACCGAAAAACCAGAAATTCCGTAAAATTAAATGGTATGCGTCATTTCGTTCGGAAAGTTAAGAGGCTACAGTTTAGAGTGATCCACTTTTCCAGCTCTTTCTGATTCACGCGCGTACCATTTATATTTTTATTTCCCTTTTTCATTTTAAATTTTCAACCAAATGGTTTGATGCAAATGGTAAACACCACCGATTGTCCCATCATTTGCAGCTCAATCACGGTCTACCCACCGCTCCCACCCTTGGGTATACATGTGATTAATGATTAACAAGAAACGGAATGAGGTAAGACAGAAGCCCATAATTATGAGTGTCCATATCTCACAGCGTTTTCACAAGTTGGGCTATTTTTAGATCATTTTTCCTGCCAATTAGTGGTTTGCACCATCGGCGGAACAAAATATGCCTCATTAGTTTTTTTAAACCAACATGACTACACTTTTGTGATTTATTCCCTTAGGAATGATTGCAACCCTAACTTGTGAAAACGCTGTGACATAGGCCTAGTATGCGGGTTGGACGCTGTGACATAGGCCTAGTATGCGGGATGGACGCTGTGACATAGGCCTAGTATGCGGGATGGACGATGTGACATAAACCTAGTGTGCGGGATGGACGCTGTGACATAGGCCTAGTGTGCGGGATGGACGCTGTGACATAGGCCTAGTGTGCGGGATGGACGCTGTGACATAGAGTGAACTCAACTGACAACAAAGAAATAAGGAAAATGACGATGGAAAAAGATACAGAGCGCAAAATATTAGCTTCCCTTGCGGAGAAGATCGGAGCACGGCAAGTGAGAGTTCGTGAGCGCTTTCAACTCGAGTGCTACTACTAGTCAGTACAGGGATTGATAAATAACTTGTGACCTTGTTTTCTTACGCGAATGGCTCTCGAGCGGAGCGAACAAATATTAATATCAAGAGACTAATATCGAATTTATTAACTGAAATTTTTCACGGAAACTCTTCAAATTCTCTCTCGTTGACATCAAAACTCCAAAATAATCTAACCCTTTGAGTGAATCTTATGAATTATCTTTCAAAGCGTGTATGACAAGAGGAATTGACGAAACACCGCTGATATAATATATTACCCAGGCTACACTCTCAGGGTCCATCTCCGCCCGTGATATAAATACAATAACCTATTTGTGGCATCGAAATATGCCCTGATATCACGATTCACTGATCATTTTGTTTACTTTGGAGACGCCAATATTAACTTTAGGTCTTTAGGGGAAAATATCAGACCGGCGAACTCTTGAAAGTACATAAAAGACCGAGGTCTGATATTTTCCCGTAAAGACCGAGTGAGCGAGGTTAATAAGTAGTTATTATATGGCACTTTGTGATAAACGAAGAATGAGGAACTCGCGTAGCTCGCGCCCCGTAACACAACGTGAGATACCTAATTTGCATAAATGTACATACCAAAGTAGTGGAAGCCGTTCAGAATTTATTCCGGGATCTATTTGACAGCTCTCCGTAAATCAAAAGAAAAGATGAATGGAAATACAATGTCAGATGTTAGAATCAATTCAGAATTAGAAAACTTTGCTAATTCAAAGTGCACGAAAGGTGGAATTCGTAGAATTCGGTCTTTTATGTACTGTCAAGACCTCGGTCTGATATTTTCCCCTAAAGACCTCGCTCTCGGTTAATAAGAAGTTAGTATTGGCGTCTCAGAATACCAGCCTTTCATTGGCTCTTGCGTGAGCCCTTGCAGTTACATGGGTTCCAGGTCAAGTTCAAAAGTCGTTTGTTCAACAGCATTGTAGTTTCCGTCAGAAATCACTCTTATCCGCTACTAGTACAATTTTCACAATTTTTAAAGAGATTTCAAAACACGTTGCGAAAGTTTTCGCCACTCAAGCCGTGAAACCGTTGCCATAGATATACTAGGCGCCTTCTTTCTTTTAACAATTCCCGACCTAACTGTTGAATCGCGATACAAAACTAATTGCGATTTTGAGACGCCGATATCGAAATATATTTTTCGTATGCTGCGCGACTGCGCGACTCCGCCCAATACGAAATATATTTTCTCCCAACTGGCCGGCAATATAATTCGGTATCGGCGTCTCAAAATCGCAAATAGTTTCTAATATTTTGTCCACGGATATTATCTGATCCTTGAAGAGAACAGTTCCCGATAGCGAAGCTCGAGGGAAACTATGAGCTTCGAGGATCAGATGGTGTCCAAGGACAATTTCGATGCCGCAATGTAGGTTATTGTTGTTATCATCTTTCAAATATTTTTTTGGACGCGCGCCTATACGCTCACAGGGGATGTATTCGCTTATATTTCCCGCTCGCGGAGAGAAAATACCGGGTCACGTGACACATTCAACCAATCACGGGCTAGAGAAAATATCCACATAACCTCTACAAGGCCGAATTCTCTTCCTGGAAATCTGTCAACTGATCTGTACAGGTCCGCAAATGATCCCGGCCCGCAAATGATCCCAGGCCCGCAAATGATCCCCAAAATGGACCACAAATGATCCCGCTCCGCAAATGATCCAGAATGGGGACCGCAAACGATCCCGTGAAAAAACATGGCATGGCATGGATGTTGGCCGCTGGATAGTGGATCTAAAGTATGAATGAGAGAAAAATGAAGAACAGATTTGAATAATGATGTAATGATTTTTAACCATTCGCTCCGGCAGGGGACCCCCTTGAAACTTATCCATCAAAATCTCCGGCATGACGTCACGCTTTCGACCAATAACAGGGCGAACTCATTCCTCCCGGATCACACCTGTCCATAAAAATCGTATGTCGTCAGCGACATGTCCAATCTTGACAGGCTTCGCAGTGTCTGTAATTGACACTCGTAAACAAGGCGCGATTATGCTCGCCCCTGGCTAATACGCTTGTTATTACTTTTGGTAGTGCTTTGAAATTGTTTCCTTGTGTGTTGTAAATAGGACATACTGACATACATTCAGGATGAGATATCTGGAAATGAAAACAAAATTGAGTCAGAATAATTGACCTGATGATTTAAAAAAGCCTAACCGGTTTCTGGTAATAAGAACGGTCGACGAAGGACTCGGGATTAAGAACTCTGGATTAAGAACTCTGGATTACTGAGGAATTCGGGATTAAGAAAAAAATTCTCACAAAATATCAAATTGGTAAATTACTTACCAAAGCAAATAATTTCCTTTTTCCCCCAAATAAATTGTTTGAATCAAAAATTAACTCGGGTTAAAAATACTGTTTTTGAATGGGCAAAACAAAGCACCACGGGGGGTGCCTACGGGATATTTATTCTTAACTATAGTTTCTTTAATTTCAACTTAGAGTCAGTATTCTCCCGATTAAGAAAAACTATAAAAACTCGGGATTATTAACAATAATTCCATTCCACATGGCATGGAATCCCAATGGAGACCATTTGCGAGCCGGGATCACTTGCGGTCCATTTTTGGGATCATTTGCGTACCTGTATCTCCTTTATACTGCACCGCTTGGAGATATACTACGCAAGCACAGCATGTCATTCCACCTATATGCAGACGACACACATGCAGATATATTCCAACTTCTTCTATAATGACCTTGAACAACTTGCCTCATCGAAGCGCTGTATAGAAACCTGTCTAATTGAGATTGAACAATGGATGCCAGACTTGTAATAAACTTAAACTTAACAATGATAACCTGACCTTTCAATTTTACACTCCCGCCATTGTCCGTATGCTCTCTTATCATCTCTTGCTGTCGGTAATGACACTATATACCCCTCTAGTTATGCCAGAAACATTGGAGTAATCTTCGATGACACTATGGCTATGTATCGCCATGCAGGTCAACTCTATTTGTTAAGAATATTTTGTAAGGAATATTTCTAGAGTAAGAACATATTTGTCTGTTAGTACTACGGCAATTCTCCTACACGCATTCGTTACTACTAAGTTAGATAACTGTAACTCCCTATTATATGGCCTACCAAAACAACTAATCCAGGAGCTACAATATGTCCAAAATGCTGCCGCTCGCATTATATCATGCACGCGTAAATACGATCATGTCACACCTACATTAAATGAACTGCACTAGCTACCTGTAAATGAGCGCATCACATTTAAGATGCTTCCCTTAATAACCAAACACCTGTCTACTTAAGAAATTTACTATACACATCTGCAAACCTAACGGAATGCTCCGCTCGTCATCTGACACACTTCGCTTAACTCAACCGATGCCTAGACTTCAAACCTATGGGCAACGCGCGTTTTCTATATCAGCACCTCAAATCTGGAATAGCCTGATCCAGCCCGAATGTGAACATCTTTAAATTTAAGCTCAAGTCTTATCTTTTTTGTTCTGCTTATAATCTGAACTAGTTATGAATTATTATTACCCATATGTACTACATTGCTACATAGTTTACTTATTACTCGTTACGTTAGTAGATAAGAATTAATTAATTTGTTATTTATACAATATTGTAAAGCGCATAGAACAGATACGCTATATGCGCTCTATAAATATATTATTATTACCTGTACAGATCCACTATCCAGTGGTAAAAATCCATGCCATGCCATGTTTATTCACGGATCATTTGCGGTCCCCGTTGGGGATCATTTGCGGAGCGGGATCATTTGCGGTCCATTTTGGGATCATTTGCGGGCCTGGGATCATTTGCGAGCCGGGATCATTTGCGGACCTGTACAGATCGCCACAACAGGGTTCCCCCACCCCCACCATATGTCAATATCTGCCCCTGGGGGACCTCGATGGACTAACTATAAATGCCTCGCTATCGGGGGAGCAGACAGCACATCAAATGTCCTGGGGTTTCCCGGGGGCATGCATGGGTTTGGAATTGACCGATACGTTTCGCATTAACACGAGCGCAAGCGTATCGATCGTTTCCCCATAAACGTCTTCAGAACACTTTCAAATATTCGAGCTGACCTTTCTTACACACTGATCTTATACGTACAATATTATATACACAAATATAAAAGAATAAAAATAAAATATAAATTGGATACCAAATAAAATGTGACGGTAAATTCCGACATTTTGAAAGGGGTGCAAACATGGCGCGAAATACAGTGTTTGTATGGGACCAAAGACTTTGAACAAAGCGAAATCCCAACTGTTATGTCAATGAAGGGGCACAAAAATATAATGGGATAAATAAATCCTAATGTTTCCTATCTAGAGCTAGCGTAAAAGTCAAAACCACAGCTGATTTCCCCCGCCAAACCCAAAGTAATTTCAACTCAAAAGAATCGTACGCAGGTTTGCAATAATATTTTTCACTGATCAGAAACAAAAAATATTTGTTTCACTTTCAAAGAAGAAAGAGAGAAGTTAGTACAAGACAAAAGATCCACCACATTAACAAAGAATGGTCGTTTTGATAGTAGAATCGGAGTAACTTTTCTTTGCCCAAATACGTCTACCGCAATGTATACTTGTGAATGTACTCAAATCAATGCTATATTTAGGTTAAATCAAATTATTCTGTGTGGTTACTATAATTACTACATCTACTGCTTCGACGTGCGTAGAGTCTTGATTCCATATATAAGTTTGTTTACGGATCTATGAACAAGTTTAGCAGAATGACCACAGGTACCCCAAGCTCCTTATATGTATATGAACTTGACTTAAAATTGTTTGTAAATTTTAAAATCGATAAATATGAAATAAAGACTCACCTTTTTATTCATATGTGTTTTCCTTTATTATCTCTATCGATTTTGGGAGTCTAAAGGCCATTTGAAGGTTTTTATGATTTCACTTTTTCCACTCTCTTAAACTGAAATAAGACCAGGTTGGGCACTCGAGTCGCTAAGTCAAACGGGATTCACCGTAAATTCGCTTCAAATCCTCCAATCGCCTCCAACTTACACCTAGGGCATGTTCGATAGTTGTTCCACCCATTAGTCGCCATCAGTAGAGACACAAGTACACGTAGAGGGAAATTTTATGTCGCCAATTTCAATAAACTTGCCTTTCGGAACGCAGAAATATCCGTGAAATATATGTTGCGTGCACCATCCGACATTTTTGGCTCAGTAGCTCGGCCTTGCTATTCAATTTAACTGCACACCGGGTGGTAGACGGTATAATGTTCAGTACGAAAAACATTACCCTCGGGACCCTGCCTAGGGCACAATTCGCAATCGGGAGCTTCCATATATGGCTAGTGCAAGTATTACTCATATATGGAGCTCCCGATTGCGAATTGTGCGCCGTAGGTAGGGCCCCGAGGGTAATGTTTTTCGTACTGAACATTATACCGTCTACCACCCGGTGTGCAGTTAAATTGAATAGCAAGGCCGGGCTACTGAGCCAAAAATGTCGGTTGGTGCACGCAACATATCAGTTGGCGTTCCGAAAGGCACGTTTATTGAAATTGGTGACATAAAATTTCCCTCTACGTGTACTTGTGTCCCTCCTGATGGCGACTAATGGATGGAACAACTATCGAACATGCCCTAGGTGTAAGTTGGAGGCGATTGGAGGATTTGGAGCGAATTTACGGGATCTTACCTTCGGTAAAACCGTTTTACTTGGCGACTCGAGTGCCCAACCTGGTCTTATTTTTAAGAGAGTGGAAAAAGGGAAATCAAAAAACCCTTCAAATGGCCTTTAGACTCCCAAAATCGCTAGAGATAATAAAGGAAAGCACATTTGAATAAGAAGGTGAGTCTTTATTTCATATTTATCGATTTTAAAATTTACAAACAATTTTAAGTCAAGTTCATATACATATAGGGAGCTTGGGGTACCTGTGGTATATATGACATACCTTTTGTGCATGCTGGGATCAAAGGACACGGTAATATTGTAATTTTTAACTAAACAAAATCAAAACAAAAGCACAGAATGATAGATAATACCAATATGATAGATAATGATAGATAATACCAGCATACTGATACTACGACTTCAAGCAATAATGATTAATTCAAAATATCAAATATCAAAATTTTAATTACGAAGTATATGGCAGCATACATGTGTTTAACGGTAACTCAAATCAATCACAAAGAATGATCAATTCCGCAAAAATAGAGCTAAAGTACTGCGATCGGAATCATCATCACGGACGAGTGATGCCGTTAGATAGTTGAATTATAGCAGTATGAATATCAGCGTGCGACGTTTTTGTTTCTTACCATTTAATTAATAACATTTGCTCTAAATCAGTAATATTCATGTAATGTGCGTTTTTCATGTCGAAGTTCTGATTGAACTGAAGTTGCTGTTGATATCATTTCGTATATGAAGGTAAATCAAAGCTATATAGTGTCATTATTGAACCAATATCAATCCAAGGCCTTGGACCATGCACAATGCATACATGATATATTTTTATAGACTGCGACAGTCCCTCCTTTTCCCTCCATTGATAGTAATTTGCGAGCGGAGCGAGCGAACAGAAAATATGGCAGGCGTTCGAGCGGAGCGAGAGGAAGAATGGGGACGAGAAAGAGGAGAAGTACCCTGGATCAGAGGTTGGAAACCGCCTCTCCTAGATCACATTAGCTTCTTCATGCAGACATCACACAGAGGAAATGATTACCGCTAGGCTTTTCCACAAGTTGCTCGGCAACTTTTCGGCAACTTTTGCTCTTTCGAGAAACTTTCTGGCAACTTTAGTATTTGAGCAACTTTTTGGCAACTTCTTCCAATTCGAGAAATTTATCCTTTTTTAAAGAGACAAACCGCTTTTCTGCATGATCTCTCATGAAAAATTGAGGTGGATTCCCTTCCCTATTGAATGTCAATATCAAAATATTAATTTTGATCTTCTCTGCTGATGATTGAAGCTCAGTATATCGTTTTTTTGTGGTTACCTGTGTTTTGTGAAGCGGTAGATATATGGTCAGCGGTATTCATGTGAACACGCTTTCAAAATGGCGGCCAATGTCGAAACATATTCCAGCTCTGAACACTCTGAAGACTCAAGCATTGACCCAATCCAAGTGGCAAAAACACGTGGAGCAGATCTGAAGGAACCCGAAAAGGCTGCCATTTCAAGAAAAAGGAAGATTGAAAGGAATGAGGCAGGAGAAACGAGCAACTTCTGAGCAACTTTTTTAAAAATTAAGCAATTTATAGGCAACTTTTTAGGATTTATGGGGAAACTTTTAACAGAAATTCGAGCAACTTGTGGAAAAGCCTAATTACCGCCCCCTTTTATTTTTAGGATACATGCTTTCATCGAGTTGCCATTGTCCCACCCCTTTTCATCAAGTCGTCATTCTTAGCTCCGCCCCTTTCCGTGAAATCCGATGTAAACATAACATTGCTCCACTTGAATCCCAAAATATACCACCAAATGCAAACTCAGGAAAGCCCAATGTTGTCGACGACTCCGGTAAAGAGGCAGATAACCAAACCAATCTTCCTATTACGATTTCTGCCGTGTTTGCAGTTACTCTTTTAAAAACTATTACGGTAATTTTTGGGAAAACCGGGTCTCCACGGAAAATCTATTTTCAATTCCTGGCAAAGCTGGCGTGTTGAAGCTCGAGAAAACGATTGGTTCATCCTCCCGTGTTTGTGCAAAGTGCGCAACAAAGACTTGGAGAGCAGCAGATCTAAAATCGTATTTAGATGCTGGCTTGGCAAAAAAAATGTGCCCCACAAATCGAAGTCAACTCACCGCAGCGATTCAAACGTATGTTTTCGTCACCACAAGTTTCGGAAGCAAAGAAAAGTGCGAGAATTTACTCGCCTGGAGTATAGTATGGCGTATAACATGATATGTATCTAAAAATGACAAATATACGGCCATCTACAAAGTCGATACATCATGAATTAAGCCCGGTTACAATTTGAAATTAAAATTACATTGTATTTTGGTTTAGATTTTGGTTTAGATTGAGAGTGACCTACACCATAGCCTGCAATGCAGGCGTTTTATTTGTTTGGACGAGGGAAGAATGGCGCGAGGACAAAAAGGAAGTAGGGGGAGGGGAGGAGAAGGGAAGGGAACGCCTGTGATTTTGAAAAACGCCTCCTAATTAGTTATGCACAAATTACCAGTACAATTTTCGTCGCTGATTGTAGGCCTCATAAAATGTACATTACTATACACCCCATTCCAATATGGCGGATACACGGCCGGAGCGTTGGGGCGGGACACGAAAACGAGGGTAGTTAGGCGGAAGTCGATGTCAAAAAGGTCATGAGGCGGGAATTTCGCGCAAGTTTTGAAGCGAGTTTGTTTTTCCGAGAGGGTTGGAATAAGTAGATTTTATCCCCAGAGAGTTAGAAAATATGGTGGATATTCAGACTATAATTTTCACTGAGGGATATATTCTTCAGTGAAAACGATAGCCTGAATATCCACCATATTTTCTAACTCTCTGGGGATAAGATCTACTTATTCCAACCCTCTCGAAAAAACAAACTCGCTTCAAAACTTGCGCGAAATTCCCGCCTCATGACCTTCTTGACATCGACTTCCGCCTAACTACCCTCGTTTTCGTGTCCCACCCCAACGCTCCGGCCGTGTATCCGCCATATTGGAATGGGGTCTATGGTGTCCAATTTCCGCCAAAATCCCAACTTTGTATTCTACATTGGACTTTCTATATTCTTGTCAATATTTTGAATTTGACTTCCAATTTTACTTGTTTTAAATGGTAGTTTTCAAATTTGACCTCCAACATTTCGTGTTCTTCATGCTACTTTTGTTATTCGGATACCTTTCCAATTTGACATGCAAGTTTTCGTATTTGACATACAAGTTTTTTCATTTGACATCCAACCGCAATCCAATAGACGATCGACATCGCGGGCTCATGTGCCATCGTCCCCCCTACCCTACTATGGTGTCCAATTTTCGCCAAAATCCCAACTTTGTATTCTACATTGGACTTTCTATATTCTTGTCAATACTTTGAATTTGACTTCCAATTTTACTTGTTTTAAATGGTAGTTTTCAAATTTGACCTCCAACATTTCGTGTTCTTCATGCTACTTTTGTTATTCGGATACCTTTCCAATTTGACATGCAAGTTTTCGTATTTCACATACAAGTTTTTTCATTTGACATCCAACCGCAATCCAATAGACGATCGACATCGCGGGCTCATGTGCCATCGTCCCCCCTCCCCTACGTGTGATACCAAAATAAGCCCCAGCAGGGATGGCTAAGCAGTGGAAGTCCACCCTCACACGGGCAGTTTCAACCGAGCAAAATAAAATGGCGGATCTATGCAGTCGTCCCTAACTGAATTTTAACTCTATAGGAATCTCTATGGTAAGTATAAGCACTTATTTTGTTCAACTAGACGTGTAGTAGTGTGCGTTAGTCTAGTTTTACTATTGACTTATTTTTGTTTCTTAAAACCCGGCTCTGCTCCTGCTTCGTGTACATGCATATTTAGGTTCGTTCTAGATTTGTAAAGTTTTGCTTTCTATTGCATCACGGATGGCTGGTACTCGAAGTAGGTGCTAAACACTCTACATCCTAAATAAGTTAATACTAAGACAGTTATAATTATTTAAGTTAATACTAATTTAAGTTTATATTCAGTGTTAAGCTTTATTATTTTATGATTTAAGGATAATTAAAGATTAAAGTTTGAATGATTTGTTTAAAATATCTAATTTTCACTGATTCACGAAGTTTTTGTTTGAACTCTACATAAATATGAAATCAGGATTGATTAATCTAATTTGTTCTCCTTTCATTCTTAAATCCTCAGTGACATGTATGACATTAGCTATCTAATTGATGCTACTCATGACATCATCAATACCCTTGAGAGGCTAATAGATTCACCTGATCGAGCAACTGACTTTCAGCCATTAGTCTTTAAGCTTGACTACTTGTATAGAATTGTAGTTAGTCTCAATGTTGATGAATCTGTTATAGAGATGATTGGAATGGCATATAAGATGTTGTCAGAGATAGATATTTTACAAGACAAAATCAAATCTGCTGGATATAAGGCACCATTAATAAAGAGTGGAACATGCGGACGGCCATCTTATCATATAGATAAAGAACAGGTTTTGTTTCTACTTGAACAAGGCTTTAAAGTATGTGACATTAGCAGCATTCTTGGGGTGAGCAGTAGGACAGTGGAGAGGAGAATGTCAACCTTTGGGCTAAATGTATCAGGTAATTAAACATACATGTCATATTTATATACAGGACAATGGACCTTCAATCATTGCCAGAAGTGTTGCCACAATTTGGTTGGGATGTGCACACAGCAGATTTTCATGAGACTTGTTCTGTGAAATCTCCAGCACTGCTAAATACCAGACTTTATGGCCATGCACCAATAACAATGTAAGTGCTCTTTGATCAAAATGTACATTCTCCCAAAAATCTTTTATTTTCAAAGGAGAATTCAGTGTTTGATCAGAGATCACTTACGCTGTTTTTGCAGGGGTCCCTCTTCAATTGTATTTCAGTTTACGTCTCGAGTATAATAATAAACGTACGCAAATTGAAATTGAATACTCGAGTCAGTAAGATACTCCCGCCACCTCAAACTCAGCGCCTGTCACTACAAGCTCTCTAACTACACATAGCTGTTATTGAAAATGGTGGTTAACATATTACTTGTACATTTATTTACTTTATCCAGATATGTACAGCCCTATAGATGACAACCAGCTAGACGACCTTGTTGTCAAAGCCACAAAATATCATCCTGGGTTTGGTATTAGAATGGTGAAGGGGTATTTAAAAAGTCAAGGTTTTCGCATTCAGCGTGAAAGAATAAGATCATCACTATTGCGAACAGATCCAATTGGATTAATGGAGAGGTGGAAGAGTACTATCAAGAGGCGTCAATATAACGTAAAGTACCCTCTTTGCTTGTGGCACATTGATGGCAACCACAAACTTATCAGGTACCAATAACCATTCTTTATACATGAATAAATTTGAATTTCCTTGACAGTCTTTGAACTCACAAAAATTGTGAATGATATGTTTTAATTCTGTCCTTTTTGCCAACAGATGGCGAATTGTTGTTCATGGTGGGATTGATGGCTACTCCAGAGTTCCTGTGTACCTAAGTGCATCAAACAACAACAAAGCAACTACTGTTCTGCAACACTTTCTCCAAGCTGTATCAGAGTTTGGTCTTCCGTCTCGAGTGCGGTCCGACAAAGGTGGAGAAAATGTGGATGTGTCTGCTTATATGCTTTCTCATGTTCAGCGAGGACCTGGCAGGGGAAGCATGATAACAGGTACATTTTCTAAACAAATTCAAATCCCACTTTAATAAGGGTGCTCAGACAATTAAGTAAGTCAAAACGTTTCCACACTGGGGAGGACATATTATATAGCATACAAAAATCCTGACCATAGGGCAAACAAAGATTATCAAATCCCCAATTATAGTGTCCCACAATTATAGTGTCCCCACTTAGTAGACTACTCGTGGCCAGCCACTTTAAAGTTATTGATTGATTGAGCTCTTGCTTAGGCTTAACATTGGTCAAATTAATTTGGCATCTCATTGATAAAATGTTGATAAATTTATCTTTTAATTGAACTTAATTCTTCATTTATAGGGAAAAGTACACACAATCAGAGGATTGAAAGACTTTGGCGAGATGTTTTTAGTGGATGCCTCAGCCTTTTCTATGACTTGTTTTATGCTTTGGAAAATCAGGATATGCTAAATCCAGATGATGAATCTCACTTGTGGTGTCTGCATCAGGTTTTTTTGCCTATTATTAATAGGCATTTGAGCAATTGGAAAGCTGCCTGGATACATCATCCTTTGCGTTCAGAAAGGAACAAATCCCTGATGCAACTTTGGATTAAAGGGCTTCAAGAACCATGGGGTACTCAAGGTCCAGAAGATGAAATTTTCCAGGTAAAAAAAGTAATCCATTTTTATGATTCACAGGTATTAGTATGTAAATAATACACAGTATGTGTGGAACATTTCCCTTTGCACATTGAGCAACACTATCATGTTTAAAGGGGTACTTGGATCATATTAAACCTATCTACTACAACTCCCAATAATCACCATAAGCAACATTTTGTTCACATTCAAACGACACAAATGAACATTGTCAAGTTACTTTAGCATTTATCTGTGATAATGATCTTGAAATGCAGATTTTTTGGCAGAGAGTAGTTAATATTCAGTCAGAAAAAAATCAGTTTCCAATTTTCATCCAAGTGGGCCTTTACACCTATTTTCAAAATTATGCGACCTTTTCAGACAACACTTGAAAGGCTTTTTCAGTTTTTTTGACTGTCGTCAATCAAATTTTCCAGGATTCGTTTTCCATCAAACAAACTAACATTGATATCAAAGTCTGAACCGTTTCAATATTATGTGAAGAAAGTCAAGTTTGCTTTGTTTCGGAGTTCAGTAAGCTAAGATTTTGCAAATCCCAGCCATTGAATATTTGATTGACGGAAGTCAAAAACACCAGACGAGTTATCACCACTGATCGCATAATTTTGAAAATGGGTGTAAAATAAAAAAGATATTCATGTACTTATATAATTTCCTTTAAGGGTGATGAAATCCATTATGGTGTTGATTGGCAAGGGCCTGTACCACAACCACAACCACAATCTGTTGAAGTGCCTGAAACAAACTGTCCCTTTTCTGAAGACCAACTCCATGTACTACCAACAACAGAAAACTTGAACTATTTAGAGGGAGTCGAAGTATTCCAGAACATCACACTTTTATTAAACCCCAAGTAAGGCACTTCTGATATGAAGTGATGTACATACAGTGTGTATATTTAATTCAAACAGTAACAAATTCATGTTAGTATTTCCATATTATAGAAATAGACCATCTGGCCCATCTACATACATTGTATATTTCATTGTCTTGGAAATATATTAATTTGCTATAAAATCTAACAAATATCAATAAACACAAATAATTTCATAAAAAAATATAAAAGTTGTAACAAAAAATATTTTGAATTTTCATGTTTTTTTTTCAAAATAAAATATAGAAAAATTAAATATAGAACAAAAATTCTGTAAAAAACAGTTTTTACAGAAATTTTGCAAATGTAATATAAACATTAACTAGGTAAATCTACTTAACAGTAACCTTTAAAACTATTACTGTACAGTCAAGCTTGAAAACAGGAATGTTCAAAACATATTGTGGTGTTTGTGGTTTCCAGGTTTTGATTGTAACTGCTAACTTTGCAAATCTATTTAACAACATGTATGTATACAGTATTACCCAACTAAATATTTTTGAGTGCTCTCGTTGGTTCAAAGGGGGCATATTTTCACACAATGGATATCAGATGATGAACTGCTTGTGTAATTTGGGATTTATGACTACTCGTGCTAATTCCAAATTGCACTTGCATTTATGAGTCTTCCTATTTTTTCATCCTCAGACATTATCAGCCAATATTCCAGAAGGGATTTTGTACTAAATAGAACATATTACATCAGGAGAGCATAACCAGGAGACTGAGACTCCGCGCGCGCCCTAATAAAAACCTTAGGTGGCTGAATTTGACGTGTTGGTCCGCATTCGGGCTATTTTTAGACCTCGATTCAGAACGCTTTCAGCGCGCGCTGAAACCGAATGCATGGCAAATATTTAAAAATTTTCAGCGCGCGCAAGTGGATGGTCGTCTAAAAAAAACATGAATGTGGACCAACACGTCACATCACGTGACCCGCATGTCTCAGTCTCCTGGTTAATATGGTCTCCTGATTACATACAATGCAAAAAAAAATAAAAAAAATAAAAAACAGTAATTTTAACCAATAACCAATGGCAGCTCTGGGCCATTTACTCAACAGCCAACAGCCTGTTGGCAAATTTTGTAAAATAAAAAAATAAAAAAAATAAACTTTCTGATAGTTTAATATTATTGCTCAGATTTATAAAATATTAAAACTTCTTAAAATATTTTATAATTGTATTACCTAAGAGTCGCTGGCCAGCTTCATCAACATTACCATTTGAAGCACAAAGGGCCACTTCTATGTCTGAGTCACTTGCACTTGGACATAGCTCATGCAAAAGTTGACTGCTATTGGGTACATCCTTTGTACTGGCCATGGGTGTGGAGGTACTGTTCATGGGTGTGAAGGTACTGGCCATGGGTGTGGAGGTACTGGCCATGGGTGTGAAGGTACTGGCCATGGGTGTGGAGGTACTGGCCATGGGTGTGGAGGTACTGGCCATGGGTGTGGAGGTACTGGCCATGGGTGTGGAGGTACTTGGTGTGTCACTGTGAATGGTAAGTTAAGTGGTAAAATTAATTAAAATTGTTTATCATTATGATTTATAAATACTCCTAAAGATGTTTTGCACACTGTACCTTTCAAACAGGTCGTAATCCAATGTTTTCAGTCTCTGTGTAAAATTTAAAAAAATTACTTTAATAAAAATATTGAATTAATAAGTGCTAAAGTACATACTTCATCTTTCTATTTGATTGCTGCTATATTTACCTTTGTACGGTTTATCTTTGGATGCACTTCTTCTTGATGGTTATGCATCTCAGTCATTAAAATGGAATCTCCACATAGGAAGCACTCTATTACTGGAATGTTGCTTTCATCCTATACGTGACACATAGTACAAATAGCAAAGAGTTTGTCAAAATTGCTACTTTACACGTTAACATATAGAAATCTGAAGACAGAAATTGTGTAAAGCATTCTGGTAGTTGTAATAAGATAATGCCATCATGCAAATGTACTATTGATAATTTTAGGCTCTTTCTCAGGGTATCCCTTCCCAGATCCCAGTGGGCATTTGTAGCTTCATTCTACAATAGAACCTTTTGTCATGATTAACAATGATCGTTCTGTTGTAGAACAAAGCATTCAGGATTCAGGAAGGGATACCCTGAGAAAGAGCCTAATTTTAGATATTCAGCCAGGCAATAACTTTCTAAATAAGCCAGCCAGGCATTAACTTTCTTATACAGTAAAAACCTGCATAAAAGAACCTGTGATTTTCTGTGAAAGGATGAAATGCTTTTATTTAAAATGCATGTTTGGTTCTTATATATTTGGTGTTTAACTGCTCAATGTTCAGCCTTGGAGATTCTTAATTCTCAGTTTCTTTTATGCAGGGTTTTGCTGTTTTGAAAAATACAGACTTTTAACCTGTTTCTGCAAATAGCTGTATTTAAAACAAAGCATGTTGTCTGTCCTTTAAGTATCTCAGGCTTTATTAGTTAAAATGTAACTTAATTGATATTAGATAAATAAAAGAAAAACAAACTTACTTTCTCTTTTGATTCATCAGTGTCATTAAGTCGAATGTCTTCTTGAACAGGTCTTATGTATATTTTGGATTGACCACAAAGCTCTTTGAGGTGTGCTGGGGTGTGGGGAGGCTGAATTCTATGGAATCCAGCATCTTCTCCACCTCCCCTCTGACAAAGTAACAGGTCAAAACCACCAACATTGCTAAGTTTGGGGAATCTCTCCAGTATTCCATTGTAAACGGCAGAGCCATCCATGGGGAAGGATATACTAGCATCTCCCAGCCCAGCATTGGACAATGTAGTCCTTTCTTTGACGGACGATGGAGGTCCATCTGTTTTTTTTTTATGATAGACAAACAAATTTTAAAGCACATGTTTTCACATTTTTCCCCTTCCTTGACTTGGAGGGATGCATTGGTCTCTTCCCAAATCCATGATTAAACAGTCTTTTATGCTCTGACATTGCTGAGGTTAATCTTCCAGTCGAAGGCTGGTGTAGTGAGTGTGATACTCCAGACACTCCAGCTATATTAAGAGAAGGACCTTGGACAGTTTGGGATGCATTTAGCAGTGGGGAGACACCAACTTGCAATACTGCTGACTGTCTAGCTACTGAGTGATTTGGGGACGGAGACACTCCAGATTGTACCTGACTAGTACCTGGTAAATTAACCAACAAAACATTTTGATATATAACTAAATTATAGTGTTATTTTTTACATTCCACTAGTGTTAACAATTGCAACTTTTGTAACACCCATTGCAATAGTTTGTGCAACTTGCTTCACGATGCATATTTGCAAGACAAGTTGCTACTTTCATAAAATATATTTTCATTTACATGACAATAGAGCAAAACCAAATAGAGATCAGGCATTCAGCCATGAAGTACATACCCCAAGAACAGTCAACCAGGAGTACATACATGTGGCTGTCACATCCAATAATAGTCTGGTTTTACACAGGGATCCCAACTCGGACAAACCCCGTGGGGCATCCCAGAGTTTTTGATATTCTGAAATGCATTCTTACAGAGTTTCTGTTACTTTTCTTAGCACAAGTACTTAGATTTTATTCTAGAACAGCAATAATTTTTTTGATCACGTCGGGACCACTAACAGCGTCTCAGCATAGGAGGCTAGGACCACGAGTGGTAACCAAGAATAACCCCCTTTCCCATTAATACAACACAATCACGTTCCAAAATAATAATAATGGTTAAACCACTGAAAACGGCAAATGACAAGCACATATATAGTAATTTCTAATGTTCTTTCGTTCTGCATGCTATCTGATCTGACCAGTCACGTGTAGTTCACGGCATGTAATGCACCAGTCAATGTAAACCCCCGCCCCCCCCCCCCCCCCAACCCCGGGACTATGCGGGGATTAGCGAGGCATTTGGCACTTCATTCGTGCCCCGGTGAGCGGGGCATTAGACTTGTTTAGAATATCGTGGCGATTTGAGCGGGGGATTATGCGGGGTTTGGCCATGGAAGCCGCTGACCATTTTGGCTCATTTCACCTCGTGGTGCGAAATATGCGTATGTTTACCATCGTTTATTGAATGAAATAATAGCATTTTAGTTCAGCTGGAATGCTTCATGGATGACCTTGAAGCTTCTTTGCGGATTGACTATTTTTAAATCAATTTTGCCAATAAAAAAAAAATGTTTTCATATAAAGTAATATCAGGAGAGAGTTGGCGTTTTAGACTTTAGTTATTTTTGTCACAAGTGTAACGAGGTACATTGTTAATTCGTGAATGCACGCATGTGGGTTAGGTAGATTTCGATTCCAAATGTGCCGTATCCGCGTATCCTATTCCGAATGCCGTATCCTTTTTCGAAGATGGCCGGTCGATGTGACTGAGGAACAAATTTTTATCGGAAAAGACGCGTCGAAGCTTTCGAGAGGATTTGGTCAGTGCTGTAGATATGCCGCTTTCTAAGGTAATATTCCGAAATACCTTATAATTTACTGCTGTGAAGTTTCCCTGTTGTCTCTGTGTCTATCTTGCTACACTAATTCAAACCACTCGACATTATAGAAGTTATGTTTTAGATCGGGATATACTCGTACGATGTTCGGGATAAGCAATGGTTAACTTTTCCCGAACGGGGAATTTCCCGTACCTTTTCCGAAGATGTATGTTAACAAAATTTGTACCATGTTCGGAATCAGTATGTTTGTCAAATGAGATTTTCATGGCTAACTCGCTTACTGGCAGGTGGCTCAAACCTGGACAGACATGGTAGTGGGTCCCCATCAATCACTTAGTGGTGATGGCGTAACGATGAAGTCATCGGTCACATGATTTTTAGTATATGCCAAAATAGCTCACTGGAGTCACTGACCATCCGCGAGTTGTCATTAGGGGCCTATGTTTAACTTCATTATCTTATTATTAAATAATTTTGAGAAGAAGGCAACATACTTTACACTATTTAAAGTGTCATCCGAAAAGCGGGAAGTTGTATTGTATTTTGGACATTTTAAATCCGAGTTTGTTCAGGCAGCCAGCAAAGACAGTGTATTAAAGGAACCTCGCTAATACCTCGGCTGAAAAACAATATTTGCTCTCAAATGTTCCTTTTGGATGCTAAGTCTGTTGCCATGTTTGTCACTTCCAAATTGTACACTAGATATTATTTATGGGCCGATTTTCTATTTCTATTTGAATTTCCTGCGTGTCGCCATCATGGATTTTATAACGCCAAAGTGTTGCCCCTATTGTTACACAACAAACGAGCTATATTGTTTTCTGACAATAGAGGCAACACTGTGACGTCATAAGATCCAATATGGCTGCGTGCAGGAAATTAAAATGAGTTTATGGATAGGAAAATCGGTGCATATATGACATCTAGTCTACAATTTAGAAGTGAAAAACACAGCAACAGACTTAGACATCGATCAGGAACATTTGAGAGCAAACATTGTATTTTAGTCGAGATTTCCTTTAAACGATATGAACTGTTTTTCTAATTATCTCTCAGATGTTGTTTGTATATATCTAGGCCGGCGGAAGAGGGGCGTCTGGGGCGGCCGCGGCCGCCCCACTTTTTCGGCCAAGTTTGAAATTTTAGCTAACGTAATCATTTTAAAAATATGTAAAAATTCTCGGCCGCCCCACTTCCAAAATGCTTCCGCCGGCCCTGTATATACATGTATATATTACATGTCAATAATGAGTCCATTTAAAATCTGGAACTGTTGTAGAACAGTAAGCTAAGGAACACAGTTGTTGCATGCATGTATATATAAAATAATTTACATGTAATATCATTTCGATGTTTATCAACTTGACTGCCGATAACATAAAGAAAAGTTGAGTTGACAGAATTATGGTACACACGTCATTTTGAACAATCATCCAACCATTTAGGGCGGGGTATTTGACCAACTTAAATGCCCCGTATAGCGGGGCATTAGCTCTCATTAGAAACGCAAATACCTAATCCCCGCCTAATCCCCGGGGTTGGGGGGGCCGGGGTTTACATTGACTGGTGCATAAGCTTACATGTAGTTATTGCACTAAAAGATAATATATTAAACAGCTAATAACTCATTAGATTTACTTACTTGAAGGGATCGAGGTCTGCAAGGATGACAGCCGATCTGCCGCTCTAATGAGCACGTTTCTCACTTCATTCAAATTCAAATCTTTATCGCCGTCCGCCATTTTGTGCAAAGCCCACGTGTGATCTGTTGCGCTCCCGCAAGAGCCTGCGATACTCTTGGTCAGCAGGACCGAGCAGTTCAAGATTGAACTGCCCGTGTAAGGGTGGACTTCCACTGCTTAGCCTTCCCTGCTGGGGCTTATTTTGGTATCACACGTAGGGGAGGGGGGACGATGGCACATGAGCCCGCGATGTCGATCGTCTATTGGATTGCGGTTGGATGTCAAATGAAAAAACTTGTATGTCAAATACGAAAACTTGCATGTCAAATTGGAAAGGTATCCGAATAACAAAAGTAGCATGAAGAACACGAAATGTTGGAGGTCAAATTTGAAAACTACCATTTAAAACCACAGGTACCCCAAGCTCATTATGCGTAAAACCGTTATTTCCCGGATATTTGAAATTACAGTAAATGTATGGAGTTTTAGTTCGAACGCCCGTTTGCTCTAAAATAAAATTCAACAAATCGTCAAACTAGTCTTACCTGTCTCTTGTGTGTTCCTTTCAGTTTCTGTGAAGTTTCAAGCCATTCCGTTCAATTTTGAGGAAGTTACAGCAATTTTTCTTCCCTTAGTGTATATATTGGGAAGAGTAGCAAACTCGAGGCCGTTCAGCCGCCGATCAGCTCCAGAAAATCGCCTCGAATTCCAACAAAAATCCCCTACATCGCCAAAATTCCTTCAA
Source organism: Actinernus sp. WN-2022 (assembly GCA_030867875.1). Classification (NCBI taxonomy): domain Eukaryota; kingdom Metazoa; phylum Cnidaria; class Anthozoa; order Actiniaria; family Actinernidae; genus Actinernus; species Actinernus sp. WN-2022. Next base: position 80,889,962 of record JAOWCC010000577.1, on the reverse strand, counting down.
ATAACGGTTGCCCAAACACAGGTCCTTCACCATACTCAGCTTCACTTTCACTGGTTTACTTTAACGGCAGAAAAGTGCCGCGTAGTTTGCAGTTTTCGACTTTCGCGGATGTTCATCTCCATCTGACCTGCAACGAGGTGACAAACAGTAGACCGTCCCTACCCAGTGAATTTGACACTCCGTTGTGCCATTGTTACATCTACCAATCGGAATCGATATAAAAAAACGGTTTGTTACCCAAAAGTTCACGGGCTCAGACCTAATACATATATACCTTATTTTGAAAGTGTTGTTTCAACGAACGGTTCTATGGTGTAGTGGTTACGTTTTGGGCTTTTGATCCAACGACCGGAGTTCGAGTCTTCGCCCGGGCACTAAATATTTTTTTTTTTACTTCTTTTTCTCCTTTCTCAGTTTTATTTTTATCCTTTTCCTCTATTTTAAGCTATTAGAGGCGCCTTCTACGCTAAAATAAATAAAACATTGTTGTGTATTGGCTCTCAACCCAACAATTGGCTCTCAAGCCAACACGGTCACGACCTCGATTTTATAGTTGCGTAGAAGGCGCCTCTAATAGCTTAAAATAGAGGAAAAGGATAAAAATAAAACTGAGAAAGGAGAAAAAGAAGTAAAAAAAAAACATATTTAGTGCCCGGGCGAAGACTCGAACTCCGGTCGTTGGATCAAAAGCCCAAAACGTAACCACTACACCATAGAACCGTTCGTTGAAACAACACTTTCAAAATAAGGTATATATGTATTAGGTCTGAGCCCGTGAACTTTTGGGTAACAAACCGTTTTTTTATATCGATTCCGATTGGTAGATGAAACAATGGCACAACGGAGTGTCAAATTCACTGGGTAGGGACGGTCTACTGTTTGTCACCTCGTTGCAGGTCAGATGGAGATGAACATCCGCGAAAGTCGAAAACTGCAAACTACGTGGCACTTTTCTGCCGTTAAAGTAAACCAGTGAAAGTGAAGCTGAGTATGGTGAAGGACCTGTGTTTGGGCAACCGTTATTTGAAGGAATTTTGGCGATGTAGGGGATTTTTGTTGGAATTCGAGGCGATTTTCTGGAGCTGATCGGCGGCTGAACGGCCTCGAGTTTGCTACCTTCCCAATATATACACTAAGGGAAGAAAAATTGCTGTAACTTCCTCAAAATTGAACGGAATGGCTTGAAACTTCACAGAAACTGAAAGGAACACACAAGAGACAGGTAAGACTAGTTTGACGATTTGTTGAATTTTATTTTAGAGCAAACGGGCGTTCGAACTAAAACTCCATACATTTACTGTAATTTCAAATATCCGGGAAATAACGGTTTTACGCATAATGAGCTTGGGGTACCTGTGTTTAAAACAAGTAAAATTGGAAGTCAAATTCAAAATATTGACAAGAATATAGAAAGTCCAATGTAGAATACAAAGTTGGGATTTTGGCGGAAATTGGACACCATACATTTCCTCCAAAATTAACCGGGTTATCAACCTCTAAATCATCAACTGATATCAAGCGATTTTAATTAAACAATCTGATACGATGCGATGAAACCGCAGTGTTGGGTTCGTTCTTGCACATCATGAGATGGGAATATAACTCGAAAGAATATGAAAACAGCACTTTACTTTCGAAATAAATTCAAAAATAGAATCAGGCACCATCGTAGTTCTTACATATATAACAGGAAGTTCATAGTTTTAATAGAAGTGCTTGAAATAATTTTATTTATGCGCTTGAATATGGTCGTTAACTTTTAGGCTTCCGCCACGTTAATATGCCCAGAAAATGTTCGGGGTAAACGTATGTTTTCTCCAAAATCAGTCGGGCTAATATAAAAATCATAAACATAACTTCTGTATAATGTCAAGCAATTTGGATTGTTGTTTGTGTTGTAAATCTAGCCTTCGATTCCAATGAAGTCACTTGATTTTAGAGGGAAACAACGGCTTCGTCATCAGTTCAAGGAGTCAGTTGAAAATCAAACTTTTTCATAAAACCCGGGTGCTGAGACTTACTCGCCATTCTTCCAACCGAAAGGCAAGTCGTTGCTAACCTTACTTCTGTTCCAGCCTTCTTTAGAGATTTAGCTTTAGAGCAGGAAAATTAACCCGCTGTATAAGAAAAAATCGAAGTCTGCTTCGCCGAACTATAACCTTTCGCTGATTACGCTGAAGTTTTCCTCGTAATGCGATATGGACGATTGGTGCCAATCAAAATTGTCAGTACCACACAAATGAGAAGCCTTCGTTCGTGGACGAACGAAGTTTTTCAAAATCACAGGCCTTGCGGGCAGGCGTTTTCTTCTTCCCCCTTCCCCTCCCCCCTTCTTTCTTTTCCTCTCTTCCCCTCCCCCTTCTCTCGCTTTTTCGTCCTCGCTCCATTCATATTCGTCTGAAATTCATTCGCGAGCGGAAAACGTCCACGAAAGCGGGGAAAACCACTAGAAACGCCTGCATTGCAGGCTACCTACACCAAAGCAAGACACAGTGGTGCTTAATGCCGTGAACAGGAAACAGCGTGTAACAAACATGAATACAGGCCGCTTTGAATTGACCAAAAACATCTAAAATTTACAAAGAATGAATGGCTATCAGCAAAATTATGAATGAAACATCTATCTTCAGAATCAACCGGCAAAAGGTGCTTGTGTTAATTTTGAGATTTCATAAAAGCAATAAAGGCATAGTATGACTAAGTGGGATAATCAAATGAGCTCATTTGGAATTGTAATAACGACTGGACAACACAGGGGTTATAGAAGTTGATTAGGGTTGTTTAGTGGAATTTGACGAGGGCCGAAATTAAACAGAAGTTGAAGTTAGGTAATAAACCATATGTTTCAAACTCAAAGGCGCCTAGACTTTCTCCAAGCCATATATGAGATACGTTGATTTTTTACTTCGTCGCTCGCTGTCGCCCTCAAGTAAGCAGTTTCCAAAGTATTCAACTTGTGCCGCCATAGACCCATTCGAAAAATGGTGTCACCAAGCTTTGGTTGTAATAAAATGTTGGTACTAAAATAAACACTGTCACTTCAGAGAGCATGCAAAAATGAGTACGTTTGTAAAATTTAAGGAGCATAGCACCAAGTGTTGCGAAGTTACCGAGGTTCAAAATAAGAGAGTTTTGTACGAGATTCAGGACGTCAGTACTGACTAGCCTCGTTTTCATGTTTCTTCAGAGTTTCAAACGTTGATTGCTTTGTAAGGATATATTCTTCTGTTATCAAAGAGCTACATGTTGCTAACATGAACTCGCTCTTTCATATAGGCTAGTTAATTCTTCAGAAAATATTGAATATCAATATTATGCAAATTAGCGGCAGCCATTTTTCGAATGGGTCACCGAGCTCGCCATGTTGATTGATACTCTCAAGTTCCACTCCTGCTAGTTTGTGATTGATAGGTGTTAACACGCTGCAAACTCGTTAGCCAATGGGAATTTTGCGTTGTTCCGTGTGGATCCGTTTAAAGAAATATTTCTCTATTTGAGAGCCTTTTCAGTTCTCAATAGTAATATCTGAGTTCATGGTTTGTGGATGCTCCAATTCGTAAGGAAATTATGTAAGGAATAAATTGTTGATGTCATTAAGATAGCAAATATTCCTTCATAGACAATGTTCCTACGCTATAGGTTGCACTTTGTCAAGCTTCGGTGCGGAATTGAGAATAAAACTTATGTAATGGCTTTTCTTAACACTGTTTTGTTCGTTTAATTTCGCTGTCAACATCGTACATTGTGAAATCTCTTTTTTTTAAACATACATTATGCCATGGTACACTGCATGTATAATGTGTCCAACTCTTTAAAGAAACACTTTGGGTTGAACAGTGCTCACGATACTCGTTTGTAAGAAATTCATGGATAGAAATAATGGAAGACTTTGATGTATGAAACTCAGTTGCAGAGGCCAAATTTACTGAATTTATACCAAATAAGTTTAGGAAATTATAACTAAAGTATGAAGTCGTTACCTTCCATATCAAAAAGAGCTCTACGACATCATGATTAAGTTAGTGTTTCTCTTTTTAAGCAACATATGTTGCTATTCTGATACAGTTCAATAACGTAGCTTTTACCTGGATGTCGTGTTCTTTACGAAAAGAGCTCGTACGACTTAAGAGCGGCCGTCTGTAAATATCGCCTAAAGTGTGTAGGATGAAAAAAAAATGAAATTCCTCAAACTTTCTCAGAATAATGGCCTGGGTGGGTGATCTGATTTTTATTTTAGCCAAACGGCGACCAAATCGGTTTTACGGCTCTCAGACCGGTTTTTAGGAGCTCGATACCACACATCGTTAATGGCTCGCCTAATAATGAAAAGAGAAATATATAGCAATACTGTGCAGCTAAATACAAATAAAAGATAATGATTTCTGGGCTTTCACTCGGGCCACATGAGATTGAAAATGAAATACACTTTCATTTGAAATCCTCTTAGTAATCACCAAAGGGAAGAATTATTAGCTGAATTTAGCAGTCTTTAGGAGTGGGGAAGAATTATGAGCTGAATTTAGCAGTCTTTAGGAGTGGCCGGTAGCGCGGTGATATTCATTCTCTGCTCCCCTATTATATATATGTAATTTAATATTTTTGTTTTTCTCGTAGTTGACCTTTTACTGTAAACACTTCTTATTCATGTAACGCACGCTTACAATTTAGTCTGCTGTTCTGTAGGTGTCTAAAATGTATGTTTATATTTGTCCCATATTCTAAGTTGTATCCTGTCCACCTGTGATGGAGCTATCACTATATTTCTCTACAGTTCTTTCTACCCTGTGGCTCTTTATCGCAGCTCGCTGATCGCGTCCATATTGGTATTTGTTGGATTAAAGATTATTAACTGAAATGCCTGTTGGTTACTATTTAAAAGCTTTTACCCTCATTCCCAAAACTGCAGTCTGCAGTCCGCATTATATTACAGAACTATAAAGGGAACTGTTGGAAGCCTTTAATTTATCGAACCAAAATCTCGGCCGTGAGAGGATTATTGTTTAAGTTTACCTTCAGATCTGAATATTGCTTGGCTCATGATAATAATTAGAATTCCTGTCTGGCTTCGTGTTGGTGAGTGACAGTGTTGCTCTCACAGTCTTGCTCTCAGGAGTTCGGATGTCTTCAGATTTCGACAGAGGAGAGAAACTCATAACTGCTGAACCACAGTATATATATATTTGCTAGTAAATTGCTATATTTCGCTATAAATCAGCTATTCAGTATACCTGTATAGTATAATTAACGTACACCGTTATTTTAGTGTTGGCCTACAGATCACGGTGTTTGCGCTGGTATCTATTATGACCGAGAGTAAAATGAAATGTGGCATAAAACCTACGAAACGTACCTCCAAACAAGAATAGCGTCCGCGTCCGATGGCGAAATCTATTAGCGCCACGCGTTAATGCATAACTTAACGCATGCGCAGAAATTTTGCACACACAAAAAAAATTACAACCTGCAGATTTAGACTCGTGCCTGCCACAGGCAGCCCGAGTAATATGTTAGCGATTTTTCACTATTTTGTTAATTTTAGACATTTTTGGTACGCAAAATAATGACCAAATCGAGAAGCCAAAATCTCCAATGATACATGACCTGGCTATATTAGAGTATAACCTAGCGAAAGAGCAATGTTTCTTCTTCAAATACATGCGCAATAAAATGTTTGGGCAATTAAAACTACGAATTTTCAGGGCACCAAACGCAAGTGGCACCGACGTAAGAATACTCTCTTTTCTCACAGCGTTCGAATGCACAGAATCTAAGATTAACAGAGGAATAAATATTATATCTACTTCTATTGGGTTAAATTTAATACTTAGGAAGCCTGAGTACTTTCATATAGTTTATATATCGGTTTCTACCAATTATGTATTTTTTACCAATTATTTTTGCGATGACATATTGTTGAATCTTTACTGAACCGAGCAATCGGGTACAAAAAAATAGTTCTATCCTGGCGATCGCAGGAGCTCATAACCAGGAGCGTCCATATGTCCTATATAGTTGTCACAGCGTTTTTACAAGTTGGGCTATTTTTAGATTATTTTCCCCGCCAATTAATGGTTGCACTGTGGAGGAACAAAAGATGCCTCATTTGCTACTTTTGTTATACCAAACAACATCGCTGCTACGCTTTTGTGATTTGATTCCCTTAGGAATAATAACTCAACAATAGCGAAAACCGTTCTAAAAATAACCTAACTTGTAAAAACGCTGTGGCATAGGCCTAGTATGCGGAATGGACGCTCCTAGTTATGGGCTCCTGAAGATCGTAATCGCTATGATCGCTGGAGAGTAGATTCCATGTTACCACTACGATCGCTATAATGGACCGGACATTATTTAGCGGTGGTGGGAGGGCTACTAGATTTGTAGCCACCCCCCCCCCCCCTCCCCTACAAATCTAGGTAACGATTTTTTATGCTCCCATTTAGGGGAACAATTTTTAATATGCTCTTTTATAGGTTATCTATATTTATAGGCTCATTATTTTGTTGAGACCAGAGAACTGCAGGGTCACAATTTTTTGGGCAAGCCACAATGCAGATCTAGTAGTGAAAACGAACCTGGATTTATGTTTTATTATTCCGAGTCGTCTATAACCTGTCTTTTTGTGAAAAACTCGTACCCGAAAATCATAACCGCCACACAGTCCTCCCCCCACGGGCTCCATGGATTGACAATCGGCAGGATAGAACTACAGACCGGTTTCCATATTTAGATCGTTACGATCGCTATCTATGATCGCTGCGGTCACTGCGATCATAACGATCCTATGGAAAACCGGGCTTTAATAAAGTATGCCTCGTTATGTCTCCAGCAGTTCCAAACTTGCCGGGATTACGGGATTACGCTTGCCTATATTATTTGTTGATACTTAATAAACTGAAACTGCAACAGTATACAGAGTGGTCGAAAGAGCGGCTAGGTCAGTGTTATGTGAAGTTGATTTATTATAATTACTGGGAGCAGTTGTAGTAGGCCTTTTGCAGTAAACAGTCGTGTGCTGGTATAATACTTTGTTAATGAATGAATTGAGTTTGTGATCTCCATGGGAAAGACATTGCGGACGGCGTCGGCTCCAGAAACTGACCAGGTGTGCGGAAAGTAGCTATAAAATACTTTTTCCAAAATGTTGAGAAAAAAGTCTAACGGATTGCTACATTTTTGCTTCAGAACCGTACTCGGGTTGCGAATTAATCGGTCGGGCTCTGGTCATACCAAGAGAGTCAAGAGAGCATAACATGAGTACCCCCGTCTCCCCCCTGAGGAGATAAGGTTACGTTGATTTCAATTGGCGGACAAACTCAAAGACAAAAATCAAAAACAAATCCAGTGATACTGAGATCCTATATAAAATATAACTAGTCCCCCGGATCGGAACGTAAACCAGAATTCCATATAGTTAGGGACTTATGCATATTACGCGTCCATATTTCCTGATAAAGCGGGCTTCCTGTGTATAATGCAATCTCCGCTGTTGACAGGTGAACTACGGCAGTCTTGCATTTAACAACCTCTGTTTATACTACCGATGCTCTACGAAACCACATGAAAGGTACATATTAAGCCATTACTGTTTAACATTCCTAACATAACAATGAATAGTTCAACTGTAGATCATTCGGATTGACTTAGAAGTCTCTTAAAGTAGTCTATCAATTGAAAGTTGTCGGCGCTCCGGCACGAGTAAAGATTCAACAATATGTCATCGCAAAAATACCGCTAAAAGCCACTGATTTTGTACATAATTGGTAGAAACCGCTATATAATCTATCTGAAAGTACTCAGGCTTAGTATTAAATTTAACCCGATAAAAGTTGATATAATATTTTTTTCTTCTGTTCATCTTAGATTCTGTGCATGCGAACGCTGTAAGAAAAGAACGTATTCTTATGTCGGTGCCACTTGCGTTTAGTGCCCTGAAATTTCGTAGTTTTAATTGCCCAAAAATTGTATTGCATGCATTTGAAGAAGAAACATTGCTCTTTCGCTAGGTTATACTCTAATATAGCCAGGTCATGTATCATTGGAGATTTTGGCTTCTCAATTTGGTCATTATTTTGCGTACCCAGGGGACCTTACGCAACCAGGACGGCAACGTCTAGGACGACGGCATAAAACAATACCCTTAATTACAAAATACAATAACTGCACGTGAAAATGCACGCAGTCGACTACATTTCAACCATTGTCTGGAAAAACACAACGTGAAAACCCCAAAGTTTACGTATACAAGAGAGCGCAAACGTAAGAAAGTAAATCACTCTGTTTTTCGTTCGGCGTGAGCAAAACTTTATGCTTATCATATTTTTCGAAGACCTGGTTGTGAAACGTAATTAAAGGAACAGTGCCATGCTCAGTGCCCATGCGCGAATGTTTGAATTTTGGTTGGGTTGTCCAGAAATCAAAAGATGGGGAGAGATTTGATACGCGAAATAAATCCTCTTCCATCGGCTTCGCCTAAGTTTCATTTGACCTTATACCTATTTAGAACAGTAATTTAGTTTTGTAACCTAGGATTTATGATGTTATTTCGTTCGTGTCTATAATTTTTGCGAGTATGTTTGACTCTGAATTCAGTGCCCTTGGACGGTTCGTCAAGCGGAGGAATTAATGGCTACAGAAGAAAACTTCTGTCTCCTGGTAGTTTCATCCAAAGCATTGAGAGGGGGACAATGGACGGCCTAGGAAACTTGGAGACAGTGAGAATGTAGGGGAGACATTTACTCTGCTTGTAAGACGCTGAATGTTCGCGTGTATTTATTGTAGTGTCAACACGGCCTTCGCTCGGTACAGTTCGAGCTCGCTATTTAGCAAAATCGAACTCTTTTCTTCCCCAATGTTGTAGTGGAAGTGCTCTTATAATTGTACAACAACTATCATAAAAATCACAAAGCCCCCAACCTATGAAGTCAGAACATTAGTTTCCCCGTAGTTTCGCGAAGCAGTAGAATGGAATATTATAATTTCCGGTAATTCCCACAGAAGTTGTTGTTTGTTTATGTCAGTCGACATTGTCGAGTGGATTCCTAAACTATTAACCCGAATCCCATACATGCAGATCTTCGAAGTACTTATGTCTTGGTCCAGTGGGGAGATTACGATTCTAAATTCTGAACTTCTCAACTCAGATGCAAATCACAAAACTATTAACTCTAGATTTCGTGCTAGCGAAAATTCCAAAGGTCGTTCCAGATCAGTTGAGTTTTGACGTGACGTGACGTAACAGCGTGATTTTCTATTGTCTTTGACATTATTAACAATCACGTGTCACGCGTGCGCATTACCGTGGCACTGTTCCTTTAAAAGTGAATAAAGGAACTAGTAAACACCAGCTTTCGGGAGAAAACACTTCTCTACTTCCCGTCGTCACTGCCGTCGCCGTCCTGGTTGCATAAGGTCCCTATTAGCTTCGCCAGACCACCGGCACTTCCGGCGTCCAACTTCGTTGGCTGCCAACCTCGAAGGACTTGAAAATGGGCGACAAATTGTTTGATTTCTCCAGACTGTGGTACCGCTGGATCTTAAAATTGGGGTAGGGATGAGTTCATTTATCATTCTATGGCCTGCCGTAGTTTGAAGTTATTTGGAGTGAGCGAAGTATGATTTTCGTGGCAAAGATTACAGGTTATGCATCGTCTATTTGTCGGTTGTTTCCAGCCTTTTAGTATTATTAGGAGGTGAGGGAAAGAGGTTCGAAAAAAAACAGCGGAAACGACCCTAGAAGAGCTCAGAGGTATGAATAACCACAACTGAAACATTGTAGGATGAAGTCGTGTATTTATTTGTCTAACATACATGTTTTGGAAGGATTTATAATATGAACTATTCAAGCGATATTTGTAAGCGTATAAATACACAAAGCTTGAGATGGGGCTGCCTGTGGTTGCATTGTGGCAAACAGGAAAATATTGACGGTCTACCAACTTAGAATCGCTTTAAGCTTAAATCCTTGATCGAAACTGTTTCTTTTCTATAGATATTTGATATTCGAACCGATGACAGTTTTTTAATGCCAATAATGAATTAAGAATTACTTCGGTATAGGATAAACTAAAGGTGTGTTTGATATTTTTGTTGTACTCTTCGAGATGTCCATGCGTAAATCAGCCATACAATTAATTTGTTATTTCCATGTGGACCTATTTGAATAAGTGTTTCTTTATGTAAGAGCCTTTTTCTCAATAGTAAGATTTGAGCCTATGTTTCGTGTATGCTCAAATTCGTAAGAAAATATTTTTTCCTGTTGAGAATGAACTGACGACATCACAGGTTATGCAAAACAAAGAAATTCTTGTTGTTGCGTCCACTTAAGTATTGTTTTGTAGAATTCGGCACCTTCAATGGCAAAGTATTTGTTCGAAAAAGGAAAAATGTTTTCTAACGGCAACATATCAGTGAAATCTGCAAGTCTGCCTTCTTCCACATTAGGAACATTTCCCAAGTTCGCAGATATCTTAGTATTGAATCTACAAAGACCCTCGTTAACGCATTTGTTACGTCTCGAATTGATAGTTGTAATTCTTTATTGTATGGCCTGCCTAGCTACTTAACCCAGCGTTTACAGTATGCTCTTAACTCGGCTGCGAGGCTCATATCCTTGTCGCGCAAGGCTGATCATATCACGTCTTTGCTCATAGAATTGCACTGGCTTCCAGTGGAACAGCGCATAAATTTTAAGATTTTGTTGTTTACCTACAAGATAGTTAACGGTCTAGCACCAATGTACCTAAGTGAACTGCTTGTACCTTATGTTCCAAAGAGAGCTCTTAGATCTGCTGACAAGTTGCTTTTTTGCCAGCCATCATATCATGCCAAATCGTATGGGTCCAGAGCGTTCTCAGTTTGCGCTCCTTATATGTGGAACAAATTACCTATGGACATTAAGTGTAGTCCTAGCAGAAACTCAAGACACATCTTTTTAAATTAGTATATTATTAACTTTTTACTGTTCATATAAGTTCCGATATTTCTATTATATATAGTTAGCATTTATTATCGTTATTTATACTTTAACTTAGGTTTTTAGATTTGAATTGTATATATATGTAAAGCGCATTTGGGCATTTCTGGAGAGTGCGCTATAGCAAATAATAAAGTATTATTATTATTATTATTAACATTCCAAACTCCAATACTGAAGAGAAGGTTTCCAATGTACTACATAGTTCTTACTTTAAACAGCGTATATATAGGAGAGTTGCAAATACACCCCGAATTTCTTGTGGTACTTTTCACAAGTTTATATATCAACGGGTCCCGTTAATCTGTAAGGACATGCACGAGCTAGTTCACCCTTTGTGATCTACAGTCAAGAAATTTAAATAACCAAAACAATTGGCCGGTAACAAAACGAGCAGGGGACTGGGACCGAGTTTATCAGAATTACTCTAATTCTAAAATGAAGTTCATCACATGATAGAGCATGTTGAAATTAGCATGTGTGCCAAGTTTGACGTGATTCAAGTGAATCTTGTCTCAAATATAAGCAATTGAAATTTCTTTGTCCCTCCAAAATTTTACAATGAATGTTGGCTTGGAGGGACAACGTTAAAAAATAAGAGTTTGTATGGGAAAATTGACATATCTGATGCCTTCTAGCGTCGTCAATATTGAGCCAAAGTTCACCAAACTTTCCAGATTAGCTAAGTTTGATATGTTCTTTTGAAAATAATGCTCACTTTCACTAGTTATTAATTGGATTAGTTTTACTGACTCGGTTCCAGTCCCCTACTCTTTTTGTTGCCGGCTAATTAAAATGTTTGACTCCGAAGGAAGACACGAATTAAATATCATTAACAGAGAATCATAACGACTAATTATACAAAAATAAAAGTCAAGATTTACTGTCTAATATTAGCTATATGTATATCAAAGTCTGATATAAGTTCGAAGGTTTCCTGAAAACAATTATTATGTGTTGTTTGATTGCATCGGTGGCAAACCGGAAAAAAATATTGACTCCTACCAACTTAGAAACACTTCAAGTATTCAATTTTCATCGAATACTTGAATTCGAACTGATGAAAGTGTTATAATGCAAATAATGGACAACTAAGAATTACTTCGCTATAGGATCAAATAAAGCTTTGAGTTTGATATTTTTGTTGTGCTCTTCGAAATGTCCATGCAGAAATCAGCCATGCAATTAATTTGTCATTTCTGTGTGGGCCTGTTTGAACAAGTATTTCTGCATGTAAGAGCCTTTTTCTCAATTTTGAGATTTGAGCCTATGTTTCGTGGATGTTCAAATTCGTAAGAAAATTATGTAACGAATAAATAGTTGATTATTTCATTACGATAGCAATGATTTATTCATAGACAACGTTTGTACGCTAGGTTGCACTTTGTCAAGCTTCGGAGCAGAATTGAAAATAAAACTTATGAATTAATTGCCTTTTTAACACTGGTTTTGCTTTTCATCTTTGCAGGTTGATTTGGTTAATCCGTTTAGTTTCAAATAATATCGCATATTCAAATTAACATCTTAAACATGTTCATTATGAAAAATAAATAAATGATACATTATAGATGACGAACTGCATTGTGTCCGGCAACACAAACAATATTATAGCAGTATTTATTCCTGGTTTTAGTTCTAGGAATACGCGGAATACGCTGAACCTACAGTCTCTGTGCCCACATATTATTTTGTTCTGAATAAACTAAAGTCTTTGTTCGAAATCTGATCTGAAAATAAAGCTTTAAAGTGAGCTGACTCTTTCATACTGCTGGCGTACAATAAACTATTTAACTTCTCATAAGTTCGAGCACCTAACCTTTCTTAGATCAGTTTTCACATCAACTACCTCATTTTTTCCTGTTTACAATGCACCGACAACGTAATCGGATATTCAAAACAAAGAGAAACTTGCTCTTGCGTTCAACTCAAGAATTGTTTTGTAAAATGTGGCACCATCAACTGCAACGTCTTTGTTAGAAATCAGTGAAGAAGAAAAAGGAAAAATGCTTCCTAACCGCAGCATTCCATTTTATTGAATTTGATTTAAAAATAAAGCTTTAAAGTGAGCTATCAGTCATGTTGCTGGCGCAAAAGGCTATTTAATTATAGTCATACTTTCGAGTGCCATCAGATGGTATCCTAACGTGCACGAGAGAAGGTCCACGAACGGAAGGAACCCTTTCTTCTTAGGAGGGGCTTTTCAAAGCGATGATGTTGAAGACCCTGTTGCTAGTTTTAGCTTTGTCAGCTTTACACCACGCAAGAGAACTTCAGGAAGATGCAGACTTCCTTCCCACGAGTATAGAACCCGATGCCAACTCTGGAGTAACTCAAGATGTTGAAGGTCTCGCTCTACAAGACGGTATTTATCAGTAATCATTACGTTTCTTGGAAAGTATAGAAATCGTACTTTCTAGAGTCAAACGTACTTCTAAAGTCGGAGTGTTTTACAACTCTATTCCAGTGTCTTAATTATGTGTTTAAATCAGTTATAACAGTGAATGCCACACCTAGTAACTGAATGAGTTATCTGTCAATCTCTTCAAACATATATTTAATTGGTTTAGCAACTGGTAGAAAACTGGACTAAAGCATCTGGTAGTTTTTAAGTGTTTTAGTCTTATTTTAAAAGATGAAGTCTTGTTTACAGTAATTCACGCAGCATTTGTGACAAAGTCTGGCTCAAGCATTTACATTATACAACAATGAATTCCAAATGGGTTTTAACTTTAAAATTATTCCAGTGTTCATGGGCTGAGAATGTGATCTATTGTTTCCTTTTCCTTCCTTAGCCACTGAGTCTATCAAGGATGCCGATGATTCCCTGTCACCCGATTCTGCGTTAGAAGGCCAAAATGACATCGATAAGAAGAGTTCTGAAGCCAATGGTTAGTCTATATATAACATAGTTCTAAAAGTATACTCCCATAGACCCATTCGAAAAATGGCGTCCAATTTAAAAAGCTATTGTCCTGGTAACGTGAACACGAGGCTAGTCAGTCCACATAAAAGCTTTTGAACGTGTAAGCGAGGCTAGTCAGTACTAAACAATAGTTAGTTAAATTGGACGCCATTTTTCGAATGGGTCTATGCGCGCATTAACAGTAATTTGTTATCAATCGCATGTTGGTAGAAAAATCCGTTCCCATCAGACCTTCTTTCATCATTGGCTTAAACAATCACTTATTTAAAAAGAACATCGGTATATAATTAGGGCGGTTTTCGACTTAGTATCGAAAGTTAGTGATTGCTATGGTTTTGCGTTTGCTTAGGAAGAGAATCAAAATTAGTTATGATTAAACATGGTCAGTCTATTGCCTTCATTTACATTTATAATATTTGAAAAGCAACTCAGATAAGCACATAACACCGTTATGGATGAAACTCCTTTCATAGAAATGTTATATAAAAAAAGGTTAAAACGCAGTGATTATAATTTAAAATTATCATTTAGGGAGCGGTTTTCGATCGATTGTCGTAACAGTAAAACCACTGTAATTACAGATCAAATCACGGGAGCAATTAAAATGCAATGTGCCAATCACGAACTGAGGTAATTCGTGATTGGTTTTACTTGAACCAATCAGGGAGTGAAGTCCAAATTGAAGCACCACTTATCGAAAAACGTTCTTATTTTCTTAGTTCTTGAGTATTTAAAAACCCAAGCCGGACCATTACGCTTTGCGCGCTTAGACGCTGGCCACCATCTTTTGTCAGAGTCGAAAAATGAACTCTTTTCAATCGCTCTATGCAATCCACTTCCATCGGCCGTTTTTTCAATCTGACTTTCAGTTTATTTATTTTCACATGTTGCCAAATCGTAAGGCATCATTTCTGTGGCATTTTAAAGACACTTAGGCCGTAACGTAGGTGAAATTTATGTTGCGAAGAATGTCATGTATGTTTATGAAGAGAGCATCATGGCGGAACCGACGGTAGGAAGACCACGTTAGCTTGGTTCTGGTCGGCAAATAAGACTTTGTTCTTCTGTATTTGACCGTCGAAACGAGAGGAAGCCACATCTAGGTTTCGCAGGGAAAAGTATCAGTTTTTTTTTGCGTTGTGCTGTGCCACTCATCAACGGTAAGCAGTCTTCAGTGATCTTATAAACTGATCGAGTGATTCACCGCAAGAGATTCCACTGGATGGAATGGTCAAAGAGGAAAGGGATCATTTTACTATCCTGATACGTTGCAAGTCAATGCTGGAGAACGGCAGTGGATTTTAGAAGCGTTTTTTTGATGGGTCGATGGGCATGATGCGGGAGTTTGTCTGTGTATTTATTATACATGTATGTGAACTTTCGCCTTCGGCGGACTGAACTGAAGCATTTACCAAAGACTTTTCTAAATTCACAAGTAAATTATTTATTATAGCTGAAACATGGTACAAAAATATGCACAAATGAATGAATTTTATTGTAAAAATATTGTATACGAGAAAGCGAGAATACTTCCACCTCCCTGCAATAATACAGCCCAAACATTTTGATACATGCATTTCAGTGACTGTTGGGAAGTACAATATTAGAAATTTCACATTATAGCAAAGTAGTTTTATAAAAATGTTGATTCTAACTATGGAGTGGCAAATTGGAAAAAGGATGCAGATTTTAGAAGAAAAAACTAATAAGTTATTGTGGTTTAATGAGGTTGAGTAGTGCATTTCTAACTTATAATATTAGAGTGCAGAATGACATGTTGTACCAAAAGAATCAGGATCTTCAGAATTATATTGCTTCAAAGAAGAGCTTTGCTCTATAGTTTTCCAAGTTTTAGGAGAAAGGGATAAAGTACTCAAGTGAGATTAAAATATGACATGTTGATCTTATCCATAAAACTTCAGTTTTTAATTTTATTCTCCCCTCTTCATTTCTGGCCTTGTAGTCATGTAATACATGATCCCAGCTACCTATTTAGGGAGGGGGGATGCACAGCAAGAATGGCCGGTATATGCAATTTATTTTGGTATTTCAGTAGTTCTAAACAGAAAATAGATCAGAGAACAATAACTAAGGTAACTAAACATGGCAATTCATTAAAGTTTTGGTAAAAGTGCTGAAATTAAAAAAATACCTAGTTTCATACACCTACACCCTTCTTACTACCACCATTTCAATCATTAATCATATCTGAAACATGTACATGTATGTTATGAAGGTAACTCCAGTAGAATATTGGCAAATAAATGTTGCCTGGTTCAAAAAATACTATTGATTTTGAGGATGTGTTATCTTCCCCCCACAGTTAAAAACCACCAGTGTTTTTTCGTGGTCCAATATTTCACTGGCAACCAATTGGCTATCTTAGGGCCAATATTATTTCTTTGACATATGCTGCTATTTTACCTCTACTTTGCATTAAGCATCCAAAGATTGTACCCAACCTGACTGAGGCCTGTCCACAGGCCCAAGTTTAGCCTCAAATGAGGTTCTTGTTTGTATATTTCTGATTTACCAGACAGAAGGGCCGGGATATAGATATATACCCCATGCCAAAAATACAGTCAGTCAGTTGGAAATATGTTGCACATTTGGCAGTATCCCACAGGTTGTACATGTGCTGTACCTATACTCATCACAATATTTTGGAAGGAAAACTGGAATCTGTGATGCAGCACATGTGCCAGGTGCATGAGGTTCTTTATTTAGATTGGCATGGGATAAAATAGTTAATATGTTTTCTCGTCCTATGCCATGAATATTCCACTCGTGGCTATTTTTTCTTTGTATATATATACACACGCCTTATATACACACACACCTAAAGGCATGTGTATACTGAAAAATCAAGTTACTAGCATTTCGTGATTAGTATGTAATAGTCTGTGTGTGTCTGTAACAAGCTAAAAATATTCAATACAAAGTTGGTAATCACTGTTTTGTATTCAAAGTGGAAACAACAAATATAGATGATATTGATCACTAATTTCTTAGTCTAATTTGTCCAGAAAGCCATATAGCTACTGTGCTGTAAGGGGATACCCGGACTTCAAACACAGGTATGGCATTGGACTTTCAGCCATCTGATCAGCCTTGCAGTCTTCATAATACAAATTGACCTTCAAAATGTCCCAATCTACACAAAATAATGGTAGCAAAAAATGTGCATGTCATACTCTTAGAGCAGACAATTCCATTTATTTGAGTGCGTATATACCACAGTGGTGAATCTGAAGGTGGGGACTATTTATTGTCAATTTCTTGGCAAAGTCCATATTCCTCTTCCCACACTTATTAACAGATTGAAGAAAACAATGCATGCCCTTTTCCTGAAACAAATAGAAGAATATTTCTTATCAAAGGTACAATAATGTTGTTTGTAGAAATAAAAAGAGGAAAGCAACCTAAAATATGACGCTGGTAGCCTGAATTTCAGCCGTCTCCTTTGGTTCGTTCATCCTGGGAGGAACGAACCAGAGTAGACGGCTGAAATTCAGGCTATGACACTGGAGGTAGAGTGTTCAATTTAAACTACCACAATGTATTAAAAGGTGGTCAATTGGACAAAGGGGAGTGGCTATATTAAAAAGTTGTGTGGGAAACTGGGGAAAACATTGCCGAAGAGGGGAAGTGCCTAGTCGACAAATATATATACACATTAAAAACAATTCTGCATTCTTACTGAGTGACTAAAAATGACAATTTGTGCAAGATAAATATCCCCTAACTATTTATAAATGATTAACAGCTGGCACAAAAATAATTTGCTAGAAAAAAAAACTAAAGGATGTATTATTTTGCCATGCAGCTATGGAAATAAATAATCCTATCTAATATAGATCTAGAGGGTAACCTGTACTGGAATAATGATGTACTGCCGTGTTGAGAAAATGTGTGCTGCTCATTGTCTCATCAACAACCTGAGCACTTTATTCCATTCTGGACAACATGTACGTCATGTTCGAACCGCAAATTCCCATAAAGGATATTTCTATTAGGACAACGTAAAAATGGACAGATTATGCTTAAACAAGTTGCCATAGGCTTAGCTTACCTTACGTTTACATTTGCTTCTATCAATGTCATAAGCTCGAAGGTTTTGATACCGATTTAGCCTTGTTCTCGCGAAACTTTACAAGCACCCCTTCCTCCATTCATGGCACACTGACCTTGGCACTGCACTTTTCTTTGTTATTACGGGTTCTTGATTAGTAAAAGGAAAAAGTGAACACCGACAGCGACCATTACGAATCAAGAGTATAATTGGACCGATACTGTTCTCGATATTTTGCAATGATTTGCCCAATACAATTTCCAATTACGAGTTCGCTAATCTATATATGTACGCAGACGATACCACCGTGTCTGTGACCGGGGCCACCATTGACGAGGCAATTAGCACTGCAAACAGTGTACCTGCGATAATGTCTGACTGGTGTATGTCAAATCGAATGACAGCTCACCCAGAAAAATGTGAATATATGCTATTACACAGAGGCTCTTTTACGGGACCCATTGCAGCCGTTAGGTTTGGATTTTCCAACTTAAGAAGAGTATCCTGCACACGCTGCCTCGGGTTATCTATAGATGACAAATTAGGCTGGTCCAAGCACTTAACTGACCTAATTAAATCCAGACCTAATTAAATGTCCAGAAGCTAAACGTTCTAAAGTCCCCGTATTTTCTTTCTGAGCCGCATGCTAAGTTAAACTTCTACTTCAAGGTTATTTTTACTGCTATCACTTATGGATTTCTATGTTGGGGATCGTGTAATATAACACTTCTAGAATCATTAAACCGAATTCATTACCGAGCTGCAAGGATAATTTTTGGACTCTATTGGCTAATACCACGTGAGGACGTAATGGAAGCCACTGAACTATTACTATAACCTAAGACTTGCCTGTTTTGTACATAAATGTGTTCACAACCTAGCTCCTCCTGTATTTTGTAGTGCCTTTCCTAAGAGAATACTTACATACTCCTTACGTAACACTCACTGTATCAGTCTACCCACACCGAAAATCAACAACCTGAAGTTTTCAATAACATACAGAGGTACGAGGCTTTGGAACAGTCTCGGTAACGACCTAAGGTCAACTGCACATTTAATAGTTTTAAAATTAATCTTAAAAGAAACACTGAACTACTGTATCGATACTGTAAATAACTGAATAGAGTAAGTATAAGTTAATTAGTTTTATTATTACTATTATAATCATTATTATTATTATTATTAGGCTAGAATAGCGTAGTTATAAGCACGACCACATCAGCAACGCTGTAAATTTATCGTGGTTAAATAAATATTATTTTTAAGAGAAAGAGTAAATGAAACTTTTATTTCTCCGGCCTGATGCTCACAGAGGTTTACTTCGCCTGCAATAATGGAGCCGTAAGCACTCTAACTATGTTGTTAATCTTCTATCAACACTCAATTGATAACGAAGAGTTCATTTCCGTGTTTTGCAGACATACAAACAAATGAAAAGGATAGTAGAAGGACGATTTTCTACTTCACATCTGAGCCGAGGGAACGCGCGCGAGGCGAAAACAATAGAAGCCTCGGTTTCATAAAAATCAAAACAAAAACAGAGGCGCGCAAAGCGTAATGGTCCGTCCTGGGTCTTTAAGAAAAAAAAAAAAAATTTGCTGTTGATCGAATCCTGTTTTTATATTTCTTTTACTAGTTTTCTTTTAAATATTGAGGATATTTACAGGAACCATTTGGTTATGGATGTCACGCATTAATGTTGTCTTATTTTATTCGTTACGCTGGGTTAGGTAACTACCTAATGAATAGAGAAATCCTACTGAAATAATTGAGTAACTGCTTCCTTTTTGTCAAGCAGAGTTTGCATCGGAACAGCATCCATCTTTACCAAAAGAAATCAGGGATCAAGACAAGGCAGCTGAAGAGGATCAGCGACGTAAGTTTGACATTTTCTTCAATTATTATATATGTTACTTTGAAAGTTAAACACAAATATTGGTAATCGGATTAAATCTAAATTAAATTGGGAAGAAACTCTATGACGTAATAAGTTCATTAGTTAGGGCCAGTGATATTTGGGACATTTAAGAACGGTGCCTACTAATTACAAACCATTTTTTTTTCTAAAAATCTATATGGATTGTTTGAACCCCCTAAGGAGCTATCGAAATCATAAAAAAAATTGGCGTACCCATACATTTAAGAGAAATAATTAAGGATGAAAATCGAAAAAAGTGCTGACTCAGCAGTTTTCTTTGTCCGAGAAAATAGTTTTTAATTCTATTGATATTTTGGATTATCTGCCAAAATATTAGGGCGAAAATCGTTAGACATAGCGTTCTTCACAAAGGATGCCAATCAAACCAGTTATCTTACAAATAACTATAATTTTTTTACAAAGTTTGCTTTGTAAGCCTCATTAGTGACCATGAACATACAGATATTATTTTGCTGAAATGGACATCAAGTTTCAATTATATGAAAACAAATAAATTATGTGAACGTTATTTAGTTTCTATATTTCAGATTTCGAAAAAAAAAATGGGGGTATCCACGCGTTTTAAAAAGTTATGGGGACAGTATACCTCTTCTCGCTAATTTTATTTTCAAAAATTAATATTTTTGACCAAGCCCTCCTTGGTAAGTCTGAAAATTTGTTTCTTCTATTGCATTCTGGGATAGATGGCGGCGGGAAACTTTCGACAGTCCCGACAACCCAGGGGCGGATCCAGTGGTAGGGGGTGGCTAGTAGGGTCGAGCGGATTGTGCTCCTAAAAGTGGCATATTATGCCGCTAGCACTGCTCCAAATTTTGTCGAATTATGCCCAAATTATGCCAAAGTTCAAAAATTATGCTCGAAGATTGCACAATTATGCTCACAAAAAACGTTTTTCGAAGACGGCCGGCATTGTTGACGCCCCAGACATGTCCTAGACTTTTTAGTAGCAACGGCACAGAAACCAATCAGGCGTGACTGTTCCCACGTTCTGAACAAAAGACGGCTTTTTGGCTTTTTTCACGTTTAACGCACACTCGTTAAGTGAAATTCAGGTATTTGCTTTGGAAAAATGTAGAATCTAAGCAAAATATACCAGCTAATAATTAGGAAAGGCACTATAAAAGCAGTAATAGCATTGCTTTTGGCTTTTAATGCTTCAAATTATGCTTCAATCTGGTAATTATGCTCGAGCAGTGCTTCTTTGAAAACTTATGCTCGTTTGCTCCAATTATGCCAAAAATTATGCTAGCACAATCCGCTCAGGCCTAGTGGCTAGTCCCTCCCCCATTTGGAATGGCAAAAATATTTCTGTAAAGCTGGGGTGATAAAATACAGCTAGTGAACACGTTTTCTTGGATTGATAAAGTTTCGCATTATTTCACGGTTCACACGAATGACCCTAAAATCGATCACTCTGCCATATTTTCAAACGTTTCCAACGGGGAAGATTGAATTTTTGTGGGAGGATGAAGACCGATGACCAAAACAAAATCCGATGATTTGAACTACCGTATACATCTTGATTACGTCACAGTTACGTCATGTATCCGTTTATAATAGGTTTCTCGATGTTTTCAATTACCTTTAACATTAGTATTTTTTTATATTTTCGATTTCCCATCATGTTTACAACAAAGTAACCGAAAACCCGAGTTCGATTGGTTAAGAGGGAGAAAAATTATGAAATTTGTGAATTTCGGTAAATATACAATTCGCCACTTTGGAAAAGAGTAGGGATTGGGGCGAGGGTGGTCTCGCAAAGGCGCTTGGGATCGTTACAGAGGACACGCATCGTACAGAATACAAACAAACACGGCGAATATCGCAATTAACTCATCGAATACAAGCAGAGAAAGTGAAATAAGCTTGAAAGAAGACACTGTACCAGAAGTCATTATGACGTCATATATTTTTGAAAACGTCTTTAAAAAATAAATATTTGAGTATTTTTCAGGTTTTAAAGAGGAAATGTACTTATTGTACACTGAATAGCCGCAATATGGTCTTTTTATGTTTCTTCAATTTAGGAAGCACGACTGATGTCAGACCCATGACATCAGAAAATGTGACGTCACAGGAAACTTCAGTTCTTAATAACTCAGCATATACTTACCGTAGTACTTTAAAATTGCGGCAATCAAAAACACATATTTAAGTTGTTGTGGTGATAACATGCTTTATTTCTAACAAATAGGTAACGCATAATTTGGCCTTAAAAGGAGTTGTTCATGATGACGTCACAATAACGTCAATATACAAACGTGCTTGATCCTTGATTCATTTGAATATTAACGTACGAAAATTTTATTAAATTTAACATCGAATTAAACTCGCTTCGAAGTGATCGATTTTTGAGGAAACTTATGCCATGCGTGATTTGTTTATTTTATATTTGACACCCGAGGAGAAGGATTGCCTCATCACTGTTTTAACATTCTTAATTATCGTGATCTGTAGAACATTTGAGGGGGAAAAAGAAGAAAAAAACATCGAACTTTGGTCGGATACACCTTAATATTATGAAAAACAAGGGTGCCGAATACTTAGGCAAACAATGTTGGTTCCAGGACCGACCGGCAGTTCGATATCGACGATATCGTGAAGTTCCATCTGTCGTTAGTTCTCATCTTAAATCGCACAACGGGGATAGAGATAATCTCGTGTTAACTTATTTTTGCGGTTAGTGATTACTTCAAAGCTAGTCGTAAAACATGATAGAGGGAAAACGATAATATTCATATTTTTTTATATAGCGGGTTGCAGCCACCTCGCCTTTCAAAATCCTGAATCCGCCCCTGCAAACCTAATACAGTCCTTCCTTCTTCATTCTTCTTTGGATCTCCAAGAGGTTTACCCGTTTTCACTAAACTTATTTGACCGTATAAACATTGTTTATACTGCCGAGTCCATGTTTGGATTCTTCGTTGGCGAACCTCACGAAAGTATTGAAAGGTCTAAGGCAAAGGCGCCGGGCAAAAATACATCAGTGATTCATGGTAGTCCAAAGAACCTTCACTTAATTGGTGGGGTAAATCTCCTAAATCTCCTATTCTTCGAGCTATTTACAAGTATCAGTGTCTGTATATTTTGATACAACACTCAGTGATTAATAAACATCAGTGTTGCATGTATCATATATACAGATACTGATTAATAAATCATCAATATCTGTATCACTAATACTCTAGTGTCACTGTTACTGATGTTTTAGTAATCAGTTCTGTATCCAACAAACACTATGCTAGTCTCTATAAGGGGGAGGTCTCACAACCGATCGTTGATTTTTCCTAACCCGGTTGCGTAAATTTACGAGGTAAAACTCCAGTATTGATGCATAAAGACTGTCTAATCAATGTGGGACCATTTTCTGTGTACACTGCGCATGTCCTTGACGCATTCTCGTTCCCAGTGCCTCCTCGACTTAACTGAAAAATCGGAGGCTCTGGTAAGCCATAAATGGGGCAAGATTATGATTGGTTGTTGAACAACGGCTGCGCGGCACCCCGACGGTTGCCCTGTATCTCGATTTCCATTGGCCGAGAAAAACGAGACGGTAAACATTGTAGATTTCCTATTGTTAACGGCAAGAGACAAGAGGACGCTGCGAAGCGAGGAAACTAAAATAAATTCCCTTCTTCCAGGGTAAAGATCAAAGCTTTCTTTAGTATAAATTAAGGTAGATTTATTGAACGGTAACTCAAGGTCACCAAAATAATAAGACAACGAAGCCGAAGTTTTGAAACCGAAACGGTCAATATTTTGAATCAATATAAATCTTTACTTCGCAAGCACCGACTGAAGGCAGATAGAAGAAGAGATGCAAACAATGCCGTTAAGTAAGCCCGAGTGTTCGATACGTATCATTTTCTGGAATTTCCGTTCTGTTTTTGTTTGTTCAAAGTTCACTGCATAATATTGTTTTGTGAATTGCACTGTAACGGGCGGAAGTAAAATTTCCTACTGAGCTAAACTCTGATTGTTACGTTTTCCTTCAAAATTTCATAATTAAAAAAAAATAGATAGTTTCATTTCAGAAGCTATTAAAGGAGCAGTGTCACGATTAGTATTCATGCCCAAAGTTTTGAAAATGTGTCAGGCGGACAAGAAATCAAAAGATGTGACAGAAGTAGAAGTCCGTGAGTAATCCGCTTGCATCGGCGTATTTGCACGATATCTCGAGCCGAAATTGCTTTAAAACTATACTTCAGTATTATATGGTTAGGTTTGATGTTATATTTTTATAAAGCAGCATTTTATTTATTTCAATCGAAAGGGAAATTTGCAGCGGCGCGTGATTTTGCCATTGTCTATAACAACCAATCAGAATCGTGACATTTCTCCTTTAATAGTCTGATACAACACTCCCACTTATGTTGTAAGCATTACATATAATATTCATTAATAATTCATAAGGCTGCTATAAACCAATCTCAACACAGCATTCAAGTCACATGGATACCCCTGTAAACCCGATACAAGATTGTAGTTAGCTCTTTTGGTATTCTGTATGTAATATATATATATATAGCTGAAGTTCACCGGTGAAATCAAGATAGTGCTCTACAAATGAAGGAGCAGATTAAGCCAATGTGCAGACTACTTAAATCTATGTACTGAAAAATTGAGTAGTCTGCACATTGGCTTATATATATACAAAATGAGTAGTTTGTAAATCTATCAAACGCCTAGATGTATCGAGAGTCGTGTTTTTCAGTTATTTTGGCGGTACGACCTTTTCGGCCAAGAAAATCGAAGCAAAAGTTTATGCAAATCAGGACGAATCTATGTCAGATTTACAAATCACTTATCGCACATTGATTTCATTTGTGTTTCCATCATGAATTGTTAATGAGTTTGATATATTAATAAGCCCTATTAGTATTCTGTATCCAATGAGACAGGATACTAACTGGACTATAGCGTTAGTATTAAGGAGGTCCACTCCTGTAATCGGGGCCAGCAAGAAATAATCCGGCACATTGGAGAACGAAAACAAGCGGCAACGCTTAAATTCTATAGTGTATAAATAAAGATTATTGTGTTGTGTTGTATGTACTAGTTAAAATACTGATGAACGATCAAATTATAATGATCGGATATACAATATTGTAATGTACATATGATATGAGCTATATATAATTGAAAACAATTCTGAAATTGTGATGAAAGGTTACGTTACGGGCACAAAATCAGGTCCCATATTGGACTGACGGTCGGTATGCAGCAAGACATGAGGGGGAGGTCAGTGATCGGTTGTGAGACAGTAACTACTTCAACTACATATCATTAATTGAAGTCACTCGAATACACACAGAACAAATGCAGTGTAAACGCGTGGGAGGGATAAAGAGTTTAGTATTAGAAGCTAATGAACGAAATTTTAGTTCACCTTTCAGCCTTAAAAAGTTCGAATTTACGATTTAACGAAAACTAGAAAAACTCAACATTTTGCCATTTCCGTCGAAGAAACCTCCGGATTCAGCAGCGTAATGGCTACGAATGGGACAAAACTCCCGGGGGGGGGGGGATACTCCTGCTTGTGACGTATTATGTATGTGCCGCCCGGGTGGGACAGGGTTTTGAGCTCAATTTGGGCAGGTACGGTCAGGGTTTTGACCTGATTTGGGCAGATCAGGGTCAGGATTGGAGTATAATTTGGGTGCAGTCAGGGTCGGGGTTCAGTATTTTTTAGGCAGTTAGGGTTCAGTTTTTTTTAGCTACTATGTCGAAAAAAATACATTCTGTTGCCGCATTTTGATCGCCTGTCCACATGCAAGCACTGAGGTTCCCTTACATCGTGATGCCGCTAATTCGTACTTCAGTACTTATCTATGTACTCCATCTGCTGATTTTTTTACCCAATACCACGTCCCGACTTGAAATGTTCCGTATTTTGCATGCAATCCCGGTACGCGGTATACCGGCCGGGATATATTTCCGACCGTGTTTTGAAAACAATTTAAAGAAGGGGCAATAAGGTTTTTTTCCCTAAAAAGGGGGCAATCAGGGTTTTGGAGTTCGGATTGGGTCAAACAGGGTCAGGGTTTGAGTCTCTTGGCCTCACATACATACCCATTTTTCATGTAAGTATCCCCCCCCCCCCCCCCCGGGACAAAACTTCGCTCACGTTTTGGTCATCGTGTAGTCGTGGTGCTCGTCGTTAGGCCTTTCCAGATTGCGCTCGGCAAATTTTTAGCGCAATTTGGCTTTATGAGCAACTTTTTTGGCAGACAGCAACTTTTTGGCCACAGAGCAACTTCTGGCAACTTTTTGGGAAACGCGCCATTTTTTAGCCATTTTGAAGCAAATTACTGGATTTTTTGTTTTATATTAGCAATTTCAAGTTCTCTTGGCAACAAATTATTTCCCATCTACACTAAAACTGGTGATTTCATCTTTGACTGGGTAGCTTGTGGACTGTGATTGGGTAGCCTGTGGAATTAGTTAATGACTAATCTGATGCCTAATATAGAAGTTCTGTCTGACCAGATCAAAATGGCGGACGCTTCGTCGACGTCGACTGATGAAGAAATGGAAGAAAACCCCATCGAAACTGCCATAAGTAGAGGCGCTTCATTAACAGAACCGGCAAAAGAATTTATTAGAATTTATTCTAGAAGTTGAGTAAAGCCTAAGACAGATTATATAAATAAATAAATTAATTAATTAATTGATTAATTAATTTTATATTTATATAATCTGTCTTAGGCTTTACTTAATTTCGAGAATGAATTCTAGTAATGTTAGCCAGAGAAGCAGATATTATAGAGAAACGGGTATTATAGGAATGAACATTGGTTTAACACATTAATAAAAGTACGTTTGTTTATTAATTATTTGTCCAATTAGTGACTTTTATTCAACAGACAGTTGCCTTAAACCAGTTAAAACTATAGTCATTTAGTTGCAAATGTTAATTGGGAAGCAACTATTATTAAAATAAAGACCAGTCTATAAAAAATCATTTGAGCAACTTTTTAAAATATGGTAGCACTTTTTTTATTTTTGAGCAACTTTTGAGCAACATTTTGGATTTGGAGCAACTTTTTAGCAACTTTTGGGCATTTTTGGGAGCAACTTTTTAGCTTTTTGGGAGCGCAATCTGGAAAGGCCTACTCGTCGTGTCGAATAGAGACTTGAAAACTGCTTGTTGTAGAATTTTACTATCATTTCATCCCGCAAAATCACTACAGATCGAAAGCTCCTTCATAGGTACTCAACACCAAATTACAGCAATAAACAGGTGTCGAGATGCTCAAAATTTTATCATAGTTTGTATGGAAGTTTGTGTTTGAAGTTACATGTAAATTATGAGACGGTATTTTAACAATTATCAATTGCCTCGTTCGATTCATTTTCTAAACTGTGTTGGTTACTATAAAATAGTATTCTATCAAGTTTAAACGAATAATTATGGCTTCCCAAGCTGTAATAAAATGAACTGCTGTCACTTATGGCCTCCATTTTACTGGAATCACCTTCTCTAGCATGTTAAGGCATAGTTTGAGCATGAAATCGAGGCTAAAGCTATTTTATTGAATAGAGTGGCTTATGTTTGCCCAAATTCTACAAAAATAGCGGTTATTACTAATCTCAATGTCATCAGTCGTTTGAAAGGATTTTGTTTTAAAATGTCTGTCATGTGACAAACCACGTGATTACAAAATCTGAAAATTTCATCTCAAAGTGCATTTTTAAAGTAACGATTACTTGCTTGTCAGAGATGTAATATATAAAAAACGAGAGCTAGTGTTTTACCAGGGGATGCAAACATCGAGAAAGATGAAAGCACGAGGCCGCTTCGGCCGGATTCTCTGGTGAAACACGAAGCTCGAGTTTTTTTATATGACTTCTCAATCGAAAACAATACCTGCATTCATAAATCATTATAAAGTATTGTTTGCCTGGAATGTTATTGCATGTAATTAAAGACTACAAGGGTTGTGATTGTTATTTTGTCACGGTCATTTCAACAAACGGCCTGATAGCGTAGTGGGCAAGACAGCGGACTAGTAGCCAAGAGCAGCCATGAGGATCATGGTTCGAGTCATACTCTGGACACCGATTTTTATTTTCTTCTTCTCCTTCACTTCTCCATGTAAAGTCATACTTATGCTGTAATCCTTGTAGCTTAATTAGGTCCAACACATGCATGAATGATACCCAATGAGAACACAGATGGACATCTAGTGTTTCATTGGGTATCCAGATTCATGCATGTGACCAAATGCAGCCCTCTGATTGACTAAAAAGCTCATGAATTAGTAATGAGTTTGAGAACTGTTTAGAATAGTTGATCCTGATAGATTGTTGAGGCGAAAATAGAGACCTGTTCTTGGAACCAGTTTTCCCCAATTTTCTCACGTACATTGGCAAAATGTCATCCAAACAGAGCTTTAGAAACAACCAGAAGTGAAATCAGATACTCCAGAAATCGTTTCTTTAAAAATGCACTGTGACCGGCCCATTTTTGATTTCTTTGTTCTACAAGCCTTAAGATCACATGACCACCAAATACCATAATACCCAACTTCAAATTTAAAGACATACCGTACTTATTCGACACCCTAGTATAAGCGCCCACCCTCAAGGTCCCAAAATTAAATAAGCGCCCAGGGCGCTTATTCGAATAAGTACGGTATGACTACTGCCTAATTACAGATTTCTGTGGTATTTCATTTTAAAATGACAAAGGTAACGAATTTAGAGTGTTCAACAGAATTGCTCAATAAATCATGCCTTAATATGCTTGAGTTCCTTTCAGTTAGTATCATGGTTCCTTTGATCAACTTGACAGTATAAAACTCGAGCGGTTGTTATTTTGCCCCGCCATTTCATCACATGTTATCCAAATGTGGCTTCATATTTTCCCACGCTCCCAGCGAGGATGGATACGAGTGAATTTGAGGTTTCTGTACAGCCGCATCTTGCATGAACAGCATAAGTGAGTCCCGTAAAGACATATTCTTTCTTTCTCCTCTTTGCCAGAGCCGGTCGTTCGTCCATCTTTACTAACTCGATTTGCCTGTAAAAGCCTGGTAACTTGTAGAGTCTTAGCAGCTGTATGGTTGGTTGTTTTCTTGGAGTAAAACAATTATGGGAAAATTAACATGATTGATTACCTCTAAGAAGTCACGGTTCTGGCTTCAATGATGATTTACGAAGGGATTTCTAGCTGGTGTATTCCATAATGACAATACTTCTGGATTATTTTCCTAAATTCGTAGTCAAATTTGTGCCTAAATATGTAATGAATGGGCCGCAATAACTGAAAAATCTGAGTATACTTCGAGTCTACCATGGCTTAACTCCGAACACACAGCTAAGGCATGTGTACGGCAGAAACCCCTAGCTGGATAGTCTTTCTGCTGGACTGAGAGCCCTTGTACATCTCTATTAATATGGGGAAAGCTGAAGAAGTTCAATTTGACGGCAGAAACCTTCATTGAGCTTTTAAATGAAGGAATACCAAGCTAATTATTTGTAGTAGCGTTTTAAAGAACGCCACTTTCTAAGAAATATTTTCTCATATCAATTAGGCAGGGGTCGCACTTAGAAAAGTTGATTGAGTGTCTGTTTGCATTTCCAATAAAATCTGTCAACACATGTCGTTCTGTGTGCGACCCTTGAATTTTCGATCTGCCAAAACTTTGCGGATTGACCAAAACTTCAAAGAAACCGAAGTGTATGGGTGGGGCAGGTATTTTGAGCAAAAATTAGAGCTGAACAATAGGAATCGCTTCTGAAGTGTCGGCACTTGTCAACTGAAAGTTGCGAATGAGCCAAAATCACGGGAGTCTGTCACGTTTTCGCAGGAATTCTCTTGAAAGCAGCATGGACGGGCAAGGGTTCAACAACTCTCATTTTCTTCCTCGATTTCATTCTTTTAACCAAGAATTCACTGGACGTGGAACTCTCCAGGCATATGGCGCACGATTAATCCTCCTTTCACGTCGCCTTGCCCGCCTCATAAGAACAGCAGTCAAGACAAAATGCGAAAAATGAATACCTGCTGAATTTGAAGTTGCAAAAGAGAAAGAACACGCTTAAAGTTATAGCTAGTGCTTCGACAGGCCGCATGGTTGCGCTTTGTTTACAAAAAAATGGTTCATGTTACGGATAAAGTATAATCCCGTCTGTTTTTTGTCACTGTCAGCACGTGCTAATATACTCGGTCTTATACCGCTAGTGCGACCCTACGGCGCGTCAAAGATGTTTGGATTCGCTTTCATGGCTGCAAAATTTTACCAACTGATGAAGGCCGATCGAATGCCGAAACGTTTTGATTAAATTTTTAACAACAGTCATGGGTTGCTCCTGTTCAAGTTTTTCATATACAGATTTATGTATTCACATCTTTTCTCTTTCACGTCTATTCTCTCTCTCTCTCTTTCTAAATATATATGAAATACCTATAAGTAAACAGCAACGAAAATAAACTATTCTGGGAGAGACAACCTATCTGACCTGAATCTTGATGAAAGATATTTAAAGGAATTTGTAAGGCGAAGTGAAAAACAATGTAATCTCGCAAAAAAATATGTTTGCATATATTTTATAGATGTAAAAAAAAAATGTTCCATATTTTGTATACATAGAAAAAACTATTGCACTTGCGTAATATATAAATCTCTTTTCCTCTCTTCCAGCTATCGTCACCAGAGGAAAACGTCGAAGCCGTCGACATCGCTGTGGTAGAAGATGGTATTACCCACGCCACCAAGTGTGCTGCTATGGACGATATGTCAGATCGAGAAGATCAGGATGCCGTCGTCGCTGTGGTAGAAGATGGTATTACCCTCGGCGCCAAGTGTGCTGCTATGGACGATATGTCAGATCGAGAAGATCAGGATGCCGTCGTCGCTGTGGTAGAAGATGGTATTACCCTCGGCGCCAAGTGTGCTGCTATGGAAGATTTGTGAGATCGAGGAGATCAGGATGCCGTCGTCGCTGTGGTAGAGGATGGTATTACCCTCGGCGCCAAGTGTGCTGCAATGGACGATTTGTGAGATCGAGAAGATCAGGATGCCGTCGTCGCTGTGGTAGAGGATGGTATTACCCTCGGCGCCAAGTGTGCTGCAATGGACGATTTGTGAGATCGAGAAGATCAGGATGCCGTCGTCGCTGTGGTAGAGGATGGTATTACCCTCGGCGCCAAGTGTGCTGCAATGGACGATTTGTGAGATCGAGAAGATCAGGATGCCGTCGTCGCTGTGGTAGAGGATGGTATTACCCACACCGCCAAGTGTGCTGCTATGGACGACTTGTGAGATCGAGGAGATTAGGCTGCCGCCGTCGCTGTGGTAGGGGATGGTATTACCCACGAATCCAAGTGTGCTGCTATGGGCGATTTGTGAGATCGAGAAGATTAGGCTGCCGTCGTCGCTGTGGTAGAGGATGGTATTACCCACGAAGCCAAGTGTGCTGCAATGGACGATTTGTGAGATCGAAAAGATTAGGCTGCCGTCGTCGCTGTGGTAGAGGATGGTATTACCCACACCGCCAAGTGTGTTGCTATGGACGATTTGTGAGATTGAAAAGATTAGGCTGCCGTCGTCGCTGTGGTAGAGGATGGTATTACCCACGAAGCCAAGTGTGCTGCAATGGACGATTTGTGAGATCGAGAAGATTAGGATGCCGTCGTCGCTGTGGTAGAGGATGGTATTACCCTCGGCGCCAAGTGTGCTGCAATGGACGATTTGTGAGATCGAGAAGATCAGGATGCCGTCGTCGCTGTGGTAGAGGATGGTATTATCCACACCGCCAAGTGTGCTGCTATGGGAGATTTGTGAGATCCAGAAGATTAGGCTGCCGTCGTCGCTGTGGTAGGGGATGGTATTACCCACGAATCCAAGTGTGCTGCAATGGACGAGTTGTGAGATCGAGAAGATTAGGCTGCCGTCGTCGCTGTGGTAGAGGATGGTATTACCCACGAAGGCAAGTGTGCTGCAATGGACGAGTTGTGAGATCGAGAAGATTAGGCTGCCGTCGTCGCTGTGGTAGAGGATGGTATTACCCACACCGCCAAGTGTGCTGCTATGGACGACTTGTGAGATCGAGGAGATTAGGCTGCCGCCGTCGCTGTGGTAGGGGATGGTATTACCCACGAATCCAAGTGTGCTGCTATGGGCGATTTGTGAGATCGAGAAGATTAGGCTGCCGTCGTCGCTGTGGTAGAGGATGGTATTACCCACGAAGCCAAGTGTGCTGCAATGGACGATTTGTGAGATCGAAAAGATTAGGCTGCCGTCGTCGCTGTGGTAGAGGATGGTATTACCCACACCGCCAAGTGTGTTGCTATGGACGATTTGTGAGATTGAAAAGATTAGGCTGCCGTCGTCGCTGTGGTAGAGGATGGTATTACCCAAGAAGCCAAGTGTGCTGCAATGGACGATTTGTGAGATCGAGAAGATCAGGATGCCGTCGTCGCTGTGGTAGAGGATGGTATTACCCTCGGCGCCAAGTGTGCTGCAATGGACGATTTGTGAGATCGAGAAGATCAGGATGCCGTCGTCGCTGTGGTAGAGGATGGTATTACCCTCGGCGCCAAGTGTGCTGCAATGGACGATTTGTGAGATCGAGAAGATCAGGATGCCATCGTCGCTGTGGTAGAGGATGGTATTACCCACACCGCCAAGTGTGCTGCTATGGACGACTTGTGAGATCGAGGAGATTAGGCTGCCGCCGTCGCTGTGGTAGGGGATGGTATTACCCACGAATCCAAGTGTGCTGCTATGGGCGATTTGTGAGATCGAGAAGATTAGGCTGCCGTCGTCGCTGTGGTAGAGGATGGTATTACCCACGAAGCCAAGTGTGCTGCAATGGACGATTTGTGAGATCGAAAAGATTAGGCTGCCGTCGTCGCTGTGGTAGAGGATGGTATTACCCACACCGCCAAGTGTGTTGCTATGGACGATTTGTGAGATTGAAAAGATTAGGCTGCCGTCGTCGCTGTGGTAGAGGATGGTATTACCCACGAATCCAAGTGTGCTGCTATGGGCGATTTGTGAGATCGAGAAGATTAGGCTGCCGTCGTCGCTGTGGTAGAGGATGGTATTACCCACGAAGCCAAGTGTGCTGCAATGGACGATTTGTGAGATCGAAAAGATTAGGCTGCCGTCGTCGCTGTGGTAGAGGATGGTATTACCCACACCGCCAAGTGTGTTGCTATGGACGATTTGTGAGATTGAAAAGATTAGGCTGCCGTCGTCGCTGTGGTAGAGGATGGTATTACCCACGAAGCCAAGTGTGCTGCAATGGACGATTTGTGAGATCGAGAAGATTAGGATGCCGTCGTCGCTGTGGTAGAGGATGGTATTACCCTCGGCGCCAAGTGTGCTGCAATGGACGATTTGTGAGATCGAGAAGATCAGGATGCCGTCGTCGCTGTGGTAGAGGATGGTATTATCCACACCGCCAAGTGTGCTGCTATGGGAGATTTGTGAGATCCAGAAGATTAGGCTGCCGTCGTCGCTGTGGTAGGGGATGGTATTACCCACGAATCCAAGTGTGCTGCAATGGACGAGTTGTGAGATCGAGAAGATTAGGCTGCCGTCGTCGCTGTGGTAGAGGATGGTATTACCCACGAAGGCAAGTGTGCTGCAATGGACGAGTTGTGAGATCGAGAAGATCAGGCTGCCGTCGTCGCTGTGGTAGAGGATGGTATTACCCACACCGCCAAGTGTGCTGCTATGGACGACTTGTGAGATCGAGGAGATTAGGCTGCCGCCGTCGCTGTGGTAGGGGATGGTATTACCCACGAATCCAAGTGTGCTGCTATGGGCGATTTGTGAGATCGAGAAGATTAGGCTGCCGTCGTCGCTGTGGTAGAGGATGGTATTACCCACGAAGCCAAGTGTGCTGCAATGGACGATTTGTGAGATCGAAAAGATTAGGCTGCCGTCGTCGCTGTGGTAGAGGATGGTATTACCCACACCGCCAAGTGTGTTGCTATGGACGATTTGTGAGATTGAAAAGATTAGGCTGCCGTCGTCGCTGTGGTAGAGGATGGTATTACCCACGAAGCCAAGTGTGCTGCAATGGACGATTTGTGAGATCGAGAAGATCAGGATGCCGTCGTCGCTGTGGTAGAGGATGGTATTACCCTCGGCGCCAAGTGTGCTGCAATGGACGATTTGTGAGATCGAGAAGATCAGGATGCCGTCGTCGCTGTGGTAGAGGATGGTATTACCCTCGGCGCCAAGTGTGCTGCAATGGACGATTTGTGAGATCGAGAAGATCAGGATGCCGTCGTCGCTGTGGTAGAGGATGGTATTACCCACACCGCCAAGTGTGCTGCTATGGACGACTTGTGAGATCGAGGAGATTAGGCTGCCGCCGTCGCTGTGGTAGGGGATGGTATTACCCACGAATCCAAGTGTGCTGCTATGGGCGATTTGTGAGATCGAGAAGATTAGGCTGCCGTCGTCGCTGTGGTAGAGGATGGTATTACCCACGAAGCCAAGTGTGCTGCAATGGACGATTTGTGAGATCGAAAAGATTAGGCTGCCGTCGTCGCTGTGGTAGAGGATGGTATTACCCTCGGCGCCAAGTGTGCTGCTATGGACGATTTGTGAGATTGAAAAGATTAGGCTGCCGTCGTCGCTGTGGTAGAGGATGGTATTACCCAAGAAGCCAAGTGTGCTGCAATGGACGATTTGTGAGATCGAGAAGATCAGGATGCCGTCGTCGCTGTGGTAGAGGATGGTATTACCCTCGGCGCCAAGTGTGCTGCAATGGACGATTTGTGAGATCGAGAAGATCAGGATGCCGTCGTCGCTGTGGTAGAGGATGGTATTACCCTCGGCGCCAAGTGTGCTGCAATGGACGATTTGTGAGATCGAGAAGATCAGGATGCCGTCGTCGCTGTGGTAGAGGATGGTATTACCCACACCGCCAAGTGTGCTGCTATGGACGACTTGTGAGATCGAGGAGATTAGGCTGCCGCCGTCGCTGTGGTAGGGGATGGTATTACCCACGAATCCAAGTGTGCTGCTATG
The DNA here is from genome assembly GCA_030867875.1 of Actinernus sp. WN-2022. Lineage (NCBI taxonomy): Eukaryota > Metazoa > Cnidaria > Anthozoa > Actiniaria > Actinernidae > Actinernus > Actinernus sp. WN-2022. Next base: position 80,855,054 of record JAOWCC010000577.1, on the reverse strand, counting down.
GGCGATTTGTGAGATCGAGAAGATTAGGCTGCCGTCGTCGCTGTGGTAGAGGATGGTATTACCCACGAAGCCAAGTGTGCTGCAATGGACGATTTGTGAGATCGAAAAGATTAGGCTGCCGTCGTCGCTGTGGTAGAGGATGGTATTACCCACACCGCCAAGTGTGTTGCTATGGACGATTTGTGAGATTGAAAAGATTAGGCTGCCGTCGTCGCTGTGGTAGAGGATGGTATTACCCACGAATCCAAGTGTGCTGCAATGGACGATTTGTGAGATCGAAAAGATTAGGCTGCCGTCGTCGCTGTGGTAGAGGATGGTATTACCCACACCGCCAAGTGTGTTGCTATGGACGATTTGTGAGATTGAAAAGATTAGGCTGCCGTCGTCGCTGTGGTAGAGGATGGTATTACCCACGAAGCCAAGTGTGCTGCAATGGACGATTTGTGAGATCGAGAAGATCAGGATGCCGTCGTCGCTGTGGTAGAGGATGGTATTACCCTCGGCGCCAAGTGTGCTGCAATGGACGATTTGTGAGATCGAGAAGATCAGGATGCCGTCGTCGCTGTGGTAGAGGATGGTATTACCCTCGGCGCCAAGTGTGCTGCAATGGACGATTTGTGAGATCGAGAAGATCAGGATGCCGTCGTCGCTGTGGTAGAGGATGGTATTACCCACACCGCCAAGTGTGCTGCTATGGACGACTTGTGAGATCGAGGAGATTAGGCTGCCGCCGTCGCTGTGGTAGGGGATGGTATTACCCACGAATCCAAGTGTGCTGCTATGGGCGATTTGTGAGATCGAGAAGATTAGGCTGCCGTCGTCGCTGTGGTAGAGGATGGTATTACCCACGAAGCCAAGTGTGCTGCAATGGACGATTTGTGAGATCGAAAAGATTAGGCTGCCGTCGTCGCTGTGGTAGAGGATGGTATTACCCACACCGCCAAGTGTGTTGCTATGGACGATTTGTGAGATTGAAAAGATTAGGCTGCCGTCGTCGCTGTGGTAGAGGATGGTATTACCCACGAAGCCAAGTGTGCTGCAATGGACGATTTGTGAGATCGAGAAGATTAGGATGCCGTCGTCGCTGTGGTAGAGGATGGTATTACCCTCGGCGCCAAGTGTGCTGCAATGGACGATTTGTGAGATCGAGAAGATCAGGATGCCGTCGTCGCTGTGGTAGAGGATGGTATTATCCACACCGCCAAGTGTGCTGCTATGGGAGATTTGTGAGATCCAGAAGATTAGGCTGCCGTCGTCGCTGTGGTAGGGGATGGTATTACCCACGAATCCAAGTGTGCTGCAATGGACGAGTTGTGAGATCGAGAAGATTAGGCTGCCGTCGTCGCTGTGGTAGAGGATGGTATTACCCACGAAGGCAAGTGTGCTGCAATGGACGAGTTGTGAGATCGAGAAGATTAGGCTGCCGTCGTCGCTGTGGTAGAGGATGGTATTACGCAAACCGCCAAGTGTGCTGCTATGGACGACTTGTGAGATCGAGGAGATTAGGCTGCCGCCGTCGCTGTGGTAGGGGATGGTATTACCCACGAATCCAAGTGTGCTGCTATGGAAGATTTGTGAGATCGAGAAGATTAGGCTGCCGTCGTCGCTGTGGTAGGGGATGGTTTTTCGCATATCGGCGGGGTTGCTGCAGAAAGCGCTATAGTTACAGCAAGTTGAGCTTCAAGTGTTGTTACGGCAGAATTATCCCCAAGTGTGTTCCGTGTCGTCGTTTGAGAAGGTGCGGTGGACGACTTTACAGTAACGTGCTCTACAGGTGTTGTGGAAGGCGTTATGTGTATCGTTATCACTACAACAGCTGCTGCTTTGGACGAGTGATTAACAGAATGGCCATCTGCAGACGTCGTGGGTAAAAATGAACACATGAACAGTCGCAATTTTAATATCGTAACACTTAAATGATAAAATAAGAAATACCTCTATAGACACCTTCTCGTTTTTGCGTGGCATCAGCTCAGAGTGAACATCATCCGATAAATTCATTTTTTACAAAGTTTCCATAATTTGCAGTGCGAGGCACACAGTTCGTATACGTTAGTCGTTTCAAGATATGGGTTAAGAAAGGCATTTCAGTTAAATTCGAGAATTTCAGAGAGACGTGATAAATTGGGATGTATTTTTGGACTAATTGCTCGTCAATGTTTGCGTTTTATTAGAAAGTTGTTTATGTTTATAAATGTGACAACTCCAGATACTGTTAATTAGTATATACCACACAAGTGAGTAGTCTCAAGTGTATTAAGACTGGTTTGAACATGAAAACGAGGCAAAATTCTTTCTTCGTGTTTTCTTGACCACCTTGCAAGTAACAATTATAAAATTTTACAGAATTGCAGAAACTGGTTTCTTAAACCCACGAGTGGTACCATTGCCATAGAAACCACTGTTGTGAAAATTAGGCGTGAAAATACAATACAAATATGTATACGACGAACTTTTCAAAATGGGGTGTGGAAAGAACTCTTGTCTTAAAGTATCGGGAGCCCTTCAAGAGCGCTTCTCGGAAACGTTTAATTGCGCGTGTTAAATTCAAGGAAACCTCTACAAAGTATACATTTTCTGAAAGCTTAATAAACACATATTCTAGAAAACAAATTGATTTTCCTAATTATGAAATACCCTTTTATTTATTAGGTATTTAATCCAATTTGGCCATACCTTATACCTGGAGTTCCTGTCCCTCGGGAATTTGACGGAAATCCGCCATGAAACCACCATCACAAAGTAGCGATATTGATCTAAAAAGGGTGTCTCAGTTTTCTGATATCTTATTCCGTCACGAAAATTATCAACTGCAAAGATTTGGAATACCGCATGCGATTTTGCGTTCTTCAGTGAAGGACTTTCAGACCACGGTTCGGTTAGCTCTTCAGTGCAGTGCGATATCTTCGGTTTTAATATTGCAGAAGACAAGTTCCATTTTAGCGTTACGTACCATCGTCATGGTATTTCACAGAAATCATGAGTGCACAGCGAAGGGAAAGACGTAGAAAGCATAAAGAAATATACCAATCTAGTACAATAACTGTTAGTAGTAATGAACCAGATGAACTTGTCTGGTTTCTGTTGTTTTCGTCTTTGGCTATCGAAGGCGAAGCTACAGTCGAAACGGGGCGACGTTTATGGGCACTTTCATTCTTGCAATTTGGAATTGTCTGTGCAGAATTTTCAACGCTTTCCGCCAGCGTTGACTTTCGTTTTTTTTGCGGAAGAAAACGGACATAAATTTTCGCTTTAAGCCTCCCTTGGTATCTTGAAATCACGAATTGTCCAACATATATGGGCCAAGATCGCTTTCCGCCAGCGTCGACTTTCGTTTATTTTTGCGGAAGAAAACTGACATAAATTTTCGCTTTAAGCCCTCCCTTGGTATCTTGAAATCACGAATTGACCAACATATATATATATATATATATATATATATTATATTTTAGATTTGATTTCTAGATGAAATGTAAACGAATCTTTGCAACTCAACGGCTTCAAGACGAGTGATTGTTCATAAAAGCATCACTAACCCTAACCCTTTGCCGTTTCCATGAGAACGCTTCACAAGTGCTAATACGCCGATGACAGCCTGCTTTCTCGTCCATATTTCCTTTCGGGGTAATTTCTCGTTGAAGATAAAACGCTTTGGATTTTCATTTTCACTAAACTGTAGAATTCACCTGGAACATTCTAAAATATCAATAATATTTTCCCCCCAAAAATGATTGCTTAAAGGGCTCCTGATACCTTAAGTTTATCCTAACTTAATTTTAACCAATAGCGATGTAGGTACACGAATTAGCCTTTTTTGTCTGCATTCAACATCAGCCAATATTTCTGCTAACAAGGAGAAAAGGCTAACTGGTGTATCTACATCGCTATTGGTTAAAATTAAGTGAGGATAAACTTAAGGTCATGGCTTTTTCAACACCCCGTTTTGACAAGTTCGTCATATACAAATTTGCATTGTATTTTTCCGCCTAATTTTTCGCAACGGTGATTTCTATGGCAACGGTATCACTCGTGGGTTTAAGCAAAACTTTACAATTCTGTAAAGTTTTGTGATCTTTACTTGAAAGATGGTCAAGATAACACGAATAAAGGATATTGCCTCGTTTTCATGTTCAAACCAAGCCTTCATAAATGAGGGGTGCTTTTTGCGCGCTCTAAATGGCTTCTCCGGGGGTGAATATCCTTTCTTTGGTATTCACCTCCGAGCGAAGCAGCGATCACCTCGCGTGAGTTTTTGTCCATTTGACAGAAAGTAAAATAACCATTTGTTGCTGGTAATTCACTTGTGTGGTATATACTACACGAGCTTCGCGGCTCGATAAATATCCACCACTATTCACCTAGCTCCACTTCGGTGGATAATTGTTCATTATTATTGCACGTTAAGGAAAAATAGAAATAAAATAATTGGTTGCGATGAAAATCATCTTTTAAGTTGTTTTTACTGTTTTAGCCCCCAAACTTCACCGATATGAGTGCAAACTACTTATAATTGATATTTAGTGCCAACTGCAAAATGCGGGTCCTTTTAGAGGGTACAATCACGTGATTGTACTGGATGGCAAAACGTACCTGACTTTAACATTCTGACATTTATTTAAACGTATTTGTACGAGATCGGTGATGTTATAAGCAAACCCGTTTGTAAATGCTATTTTGGACCTCCAATCGAATGTCGATCTTTCAAAAATTGCATTTCTGAAGTTGTTGATTAGGCTTGTTTCAGAGAACGCTCCACTTTTGTGTCCAACGCAGTGGTAATGAGATATTAATTATTATTTAAGCTCCGTATACGAAAAAGTTGTTATAAGGCCATAAATTATAAAGACGTTCGCAGGCTAATCGCTATCATAATGTTCTCAAAAATGGGATCCATGCAATAGGTAATTGCTTGTTTCTAAGCGAGTAAAACGAATGAGTATTATCATCAAAATACGCGGTCAAATAGAAAACAGGCCTCGCGAAAGCTCTCAAACTAGCGGGCCGATGACGAACCGAGCGGGCTGCAAACACATTTACCGCCCGTTCAACTATTAGTAAGCTGATTATGTCGAATGATAATTCAGTAAAGTATTTTATCAGTTATTTGGCCTTGTATATTGATGATAATGATAACATGACTTTTTTGTCGGGACATCTTGTTTATTTGTGTCTCTTGTAGTGTCATTTGAACGCGGGCCACAAATAAACAATATGCCCTCCAAAAGCCATGTTATTCCTTTATTTACACTCGCTTTCGCCTGTACGATAAATTACTTACGCTTGGTTGCACCTCAGTAATTACCAAGTAGGAGTATTGACTGGTTTCTTGCTAGAGATACTGTTAGATAATTATTTACCTCAGTCACACCCGAAACGAGACAACACCTGGAGAAATCATTGTTCGCCATTTAAAAACAAACAGACTAGCTGCAACCGAAACTTTTAAGAGAGTTGAGAAATTTTAGAAGACGAATGAAAATAGATTAAATAAGCTGCCATTCCGCGGACTATAAATGCAAAATCATGCGACATCTCTCCAGACCATTAAATCCTGTTTTTGAGTGAAGGGAATATATCCTCAAGGGAAAAGAAGAGGAAGAAGAAACGAAAGATTACAGATGTTGTTGTCAGTTGTTTTAAGCCAAATCGTTCTAATGCGAAGGATAAGAAGGCTACCTTGCGGGAATATACAGGACAGTCAACTGGCATCAAATTGTATCAATATATTAGTTATTGTATCAAACACAATACTATAAACTCTCCCCCATGTATAGTCCCCATCAGTTATCATTAAATACACGGGGGTATTATTTACAAGGGAGTTAATCACGGGGTCTTATGACTGGAAAAATGGAGGCGAGGAAAACACCCGGCACACGCATAGTTTAAAATGACCATAAAAAAACTAAAAAAAAACAGGACAGGTTAATGATATGGAGTGGGAAGGGTAAATTTAAATACTATCTACAGGGAGACAATACATGGGAGTCTACGGAAGTGTTTTTAAAATGACACTTCAACAGTTCAAGCTTGCTACATAGCGTCGGAAGATGGATGGCAAAATAAAGGACCTCTAGGGGTAACCTTTGAACAACCGGCCCCAGAACTTGAAATTTTGCGAAGCATTTTGATCTAACAACTTTTAGATTTATACATCAATCGGTCAACTATTTTAATCCTTTGTTAAAGTATTCAAGAATGAAAGAAATCAGTATGTAGTCGTTTTACGGCTTTTTAAAGTAGAATTTGCATCCATGAAACGAGGAGGAAAAGGTTGGTTGAAAAGGTTGATTGCTGTGAATTTCTACTACTAACTTTAGCCTCAAAAAGTATAGTTCTTGGAATTTTCATTGTGAAACTGTATTAGAACTTTAAGGGAACCTCGGCTGAAAAAAGTTTGCTCTCAAATGTTTGTTATGGATGTCTAAGTCTGTTTCTGTATTTGTCTCCAGAAAATTATACACTAGATGTCATTTTCCTGTCGATAAAATGCATTTTATTTTCCTGCGCGACGCCATATTGTTTTTTTTTGACGTCACAGTTTTGCCACAATAGATCTTTTGTTGTGCAACAACAACTCGTTCCCAGGCGTCTTTACGCGCCTAATCCAAGATGGCGTCGAAATAAACCCTGGTACAGGCTGGTCATGTGACCCAAAACTATGCCCAATATATGGGCATATTTTGAAGAACATTCATCATCGCTGAAGAACGGTTAGCGGTTGAAGTTTGATCCCATTGAAGCGTTAAACTTGTTTTTTTTACGTTGTGTTTTTGCAGTAAACAGTTGAAAGACTTGAAATGTAGGGGACTGCGTGCATTTTCACGTGCAGCTATTGTCTTTTGTAATTAAGGTTATTGTATTATGTCGTCGTCCACGACGTTACCGTATATAAAAATATTATCTGTCACGAGAAAACGGGTTAGGTTATGGGTTATTAAAACATGACTGAAAAAGTGACCTGAATTCAAGTAATTTTATTGTAATTTCTATTTAAAAAAGTAGTGGATATACTACTCTGCTTTATAAACTTTATTTTACATTCAGCTAAACAAATGATCTAGTTTGAGAAAACGAGAAAGGGTATCTTCGCTTAAAATACATAAAACTATCATATGGACTGTCCAACCACCCAAATCAGTGATATAAAACCTTTTTCATAACAAAATACATAAAAATGACTTAGACTAGCAGAGTATCCTTTCTTGATTTGCGAGTGAAAACAATTTCAAAAGCAAATTTCTGCGAGTAGATATTCCTCGAAGTACAACGAGGTACAACTTGGAGCCTGAAAACTTCGAACAATCGTGGCATATTTACAAGAGTTTAAAAGCCTAATTCTTACCCGATGCACGATCAAAAGCACGAAGTATCTAGTGTAGTGGCGGTGTAAATTATATAAATACATTCTTGTATTAATATACTTCTAACAAACTCAAGTGAACGTATAGAATGTCTGAGTATGTATCATTCTATTTTTCCAGTACCCTCCATGGACCGGGGTTAAATCGCTAACCCGAGGTTAAAACTGTACAGATTACGGAGTTAGTTACCTTTGCTTCGAACAACCGGGCTCTGAGTTTTGGTTGTGTAAAAAATCCTAGTAGCAGATATTTGCTAGCGGATTTAGAAGTTAAGTTCGAGACCTGGCATATTGCTTTGTACGGCTTACATTGTTTTATATGTATATTTTAATTATTATTAATACGCGTGATCGGCAATATTGCTGGCTTTCACTTGACGTCATAGCCGCCATCTTGGTGCCCTCAAACAATAGATTCCTCGTTAGCTTCTTTTGTTCTGTACACAAACATGGCCGCCATGCCCTTTGTCATTTGAATCTCTGGGGATTGAGTGAAAACCAGCAATTGAGTGGCCTGATGATTTACAAACAGTTTGGTAATTTCGTCTCATTTCTACTTTCGTATTTATGATGTATTTCATCTAGACTGGATCTGATGCGTTTAAAGTGCATGAGCCCATTTGTTTATTATTAACATCGATTCTACATCACGTAAATAGTTGAATATAGTAGGCTGCATGCACACCGCGGCAGGACGTTACGCGCATGCGTATTTGCTATTTCTTGTCGGCGCGCGGCCGCCCCCAGTTTCCCGCAAAAACTGAAATGAAACAACAGGCACATACCCGTGATTTTAAAATTTCTGCTTAAAAGCATCCATTTGTGAACTGTTTTGTCAAAAAATAAGAAAACTACTTAAAAGCTAAGCCTAAGACTTTAACAGGTTGAAGTTTTCTTAATTTGTAATTCACTGTGAGTTTACTAAGTTATAAAATTATTTACAAAAAAAGTTGAAACCCTCGGTAATTTGTATTTGATAGCAGAGCCTTCGTTCGTTTGGCCAGCGGAGCATACCGTTTTGCCGCGGTGTGGGCTGCATGTTGATTTGAGTATTGCCAGCGTTTTGTATAAGAAATGATGTCCTGTTGACGTCATATCTGTAGCATATTCAAAATATAAACCTTTATAACTCATAGAAGCAACATTCAAATCAAAAGATATTGAACTATTTACTTGATGTAAAATCGCTTTTAATGATAACAAAACTGCGCTCCTGCACTGATTTAGTCCAATGCCCAACTAGCTTTCCAAGGGACTACTCCAAATGAGCTCGTAAGAATTCATTATAGGATATCTTTCCTAACATGTTCTTGTCATAGAAAGAAAAAACATGAAAAAATTCTTCTTCATTCAAGCTGATCTTGAATCGCCTCAGCATCTGTCGGAATTCCACTGGTGAACAAGTTCCTGTGCCATCTTTATCAATCGCCTAAAGAAAAACAACACAGAAAGATGTAAAGGGCTGTATCACGGTGAGAGGTCTTTACTTAAGCTGTCCGCGCCTGATACAATTATTCTCAGCGATTTTCATATGAACTGACGAACGTGTGGGATGGTTTAAACCAAAACAAATATGCAAAAATGACAAACAAACTGTATGTAGACATAATGTTCAAGGAAAATATTGCGTATCATTTCAATTAAGCTTTAACTGTTTGTAGGCAATGAACAGCCACCAATCGAACATTGACACTAGACATGCGCAGTACCACGACATAGCACCTTTAACCGAAGAATGCCATGCAAAGAAGAGGTAATAATATTGTACAAGACAAGCCGTATGCGAGGATGAATGGAGAACTACGACCAGAAAAACAATTGGGGATCGACGAGCAAAACGAGGTAAAGTGCCACTACGATGAAAATTAATCATATCGATTTGCAACCTTGTTAGTGTCAATAGGTCAATCAGTGGTAGGTATATCCAAATTATTCAAAAAATATTCCCAAATGGGCAAGTTAAACCAAAATATTTAGGAGAGTTTACCGGTAAAATCCTGTCCGCTATTACTGGAGGCCGCCCCTTTATTCAGCGGAAGTGATGTCACACGCGCAACACGACAACTAGCGTGTCTATCTTTTTGTATGCACGCTATTACGCGTATGACATCACTTCCGCTAAATAAAGATGAACGAAGGGAACGGCCTCCACTAATGGCGGACGTTTAGATTCAATACTCGGAGTTAAAAAATGGAACATCCCGTCGTCGTATCGAAAAACAGTTTGAATATGCAAAAACACTGAGATGTCAAACTTTTATCGTAGTGGCATTTTAAACTTATGAATGGTCTTGCTGTAATGGCTCACAATCGATAGCTGTGACTGGTCAAAGCCAACATGCAGAGAACTATCATGAACACTGTAGTGTGAGAACAACATAATATATAATACTCTCGCTAGCGAAGTAGGAATTTGTTCAACGAGTCATGTAGGATATAAACTTGGAATGGCAAACTTGCAGGAATTATTTGACCTTACCATCGTTTTTTCCCCGAACTTTATACTGTTGAAAATGTTCAAGTAGAAATCGTAACCAGGGCTTGAATTTAGAGGAAAATCAGTACCTACAGAAGTCCATAACCAGAAGTGTCCATCTGGTATTGGGGTAGCGGCCCAACAGTTTACAGAGTAGTCTATTTTTAGAAATGCTAATCTCAAATTTCGCGGGGAAAATCAATGGCGGACATTGGATCAGATGCGAGAGTCATGGCTCCGGGGGGGGGGGGGGGGGGGGGGGGGCACTCATGTACACGACGTAAATGAGATGTGCGGCGGTACCGGATAAAGGTTTGAGCCCAATTTGGCAAACTAAGTCTTGTTTTGGAGCAAATCAACTATCAATTCGGGTTTATTTTCATAAATTTTATTGGAAATTCTGGTTAATAAAAACACCTTCATTACATTTTATTTTGCAAACTGGGTCGGGCTCTGAAGACGATACCTCACATACCTCCCCTTTATTATGCAAGCAGTGCCCCCCCGGTTTGAAGCTCAGTACATACAGGTCGCCAAGCGGTGCTACAAACTACAAAGCTAAGTACGGTGGCAAATGTCGGGTTAGATATTGGAATTGGAATGAAACGAAATGTATAGACTGATCATCTGTGCCTCTGCTAATGGATCTTGGGGTGATTGAGAAAGTTAAAAGTGATTTTCAAGTCTTCAAGTGTTGACTAGCGACGAGTATAAAAGTTTGAATTATGACAATGAATGAAAACGGAACCGAAAATTCACATTCATCTGGCCAGGAACAACTCACATTATACCAGGACAAAATTAAATCAAAGTAAGCCAAGTTTACTTTTAATTTTTATTTAATTGTTTTGTTTTTAATCCATTGAAATCGGCCTTGGAAACTCGGTCGCATATGGATTATGACCCGTTGCCGTGAGGCAGTTGATTAAAATCTTCTAATAATCTTGTTCACTGGTTGCCTGAAGAAAGAAAACCTTGTTTGTACTAATTTTAATAACTGGAATTTCATTTCCAGCTGCGATAGTTGCGTTCAGTTTTCTAGTTTTCGATTGTAAAGTTTATTCTTGGAGATGTATAACAGTTAGCCCTAGTGTCTTTAATAAAACAGCAAAGTGACAACTGTTTCATTGTTTGATTGCATGTGCTTGATGAACTGTCTGAAATCAAACTTCGCTTCTTGCTAGTGTTAAGTGTACCAGAAATTGACTTTTTCACAGTTTATAGCTATTTTCTTTCAGTTCCAGTCGATTATTAAGCCTTGCCTGGAGATTTGCCGGGCTGTTCTTTTATCTGCCAAACGCAAATTACTTACAGGATTTTCAAATGTTCACTTGAGCTCAAACTCAAAGTAAATAAACTCGGTGCACTTAATTACTCTTGAGAGAACATGTGATTGTCTTTTTCAGTACATTTCTTAGGTCATATCATAAACAAAAATAGCATGATTTGTATGTGATATTTATCACTTGCTGTATTTATGCCAAATATCACTACAAAAATCTGTGTTTATGAACCAAAAGACAAAACTTAGCTTCGTTCCGTATACATCACAAGTGCTGTAAACACGAAGTCTGAAACGGATGAAACGGGAAAATAAAAGGTTACAAAGGAACCACATGTTCTGGTTTATAATGGTCTTTCCTGAACATGTGGTGCTCACCAGTTCTTGCCTGTTATAAATGAGAAATAGCTGATTATCAAGAAGTTTCTACACTAGCAAGTAGCATTCGCTCGCCTTGTCCGTAAAAATTTTGTCGCATATATAATTAACTGTACAATATTACAAACAAAGGAAATCGCTGTATTAGCCAATCAGGTACTGCAGATAAATTTTCGAAGAATATGATTGGCTGCGAGATGGCGGGAAAAGCTTTCTATAAATAGACTACTCTGTAAACTGATGGGCCAAACCCTATAGTGGGAGATGGACACTTCTGGTTATGGATTTCTGGTACCTACTATTGTTTACTTGCAACATGGTCTAAGCCACTAGAAACAACAAATACTTCAGTATAAGATTCTACTAGCAACAGTCCGAGTTGTCATAATATTTTACTCTCATTTGGCGAGTGCGCGAGCCTAATTTCAAGCCATGATAACTAAAAAGTTTATATTTACCAAGCCATGGTAACTAAGAGGTTCTAGTTACCAAGCCATGATAACTAAGAGGTTTCTACCTACCCGAAATGCTCGTCTCATCTCTTTCCAGTCTTCCTGGACCTTGGCGCGAATTGTTGCCATGACTTCAATGAGTTCTTCGCTCTTGATACCAGGACTCGACTGGTAAAAGGAAAAGGAATGAAGTGTAAAGTTCCGGGCAGAACCTAGTGCTCTGAACGAGCTACACCAATGGCGAATGAACAATTATTAACCTTATTCATAAACGCATCAAAGCGAGGCCAGTTTTATCAGCTTGTCACAGGAAGAGAAGAATCTACAGTCGATGGTGGAAAATAAAGCTAGTTTCCTTATGACACAAAAGAACACAATAGTGCTGTAAGCCAGAAACCAAGATCATTCCCGACTGGCTCCAATTTTGCGATCTATGGGACAACTCGCCTCGCTCTCATGCCATTGTTACCCCGCGTGGGGATGAGATATGAGTAAGGTGCAAATGATAACAGAGCATAAGTAAGAACATGGCTTCCCAAACAACACAACAAACCCTAGACAAACAATGGGCCTTTGGTAGAAAACAGTCACGTGCTGATATATCACTCAATAACCAATGAATTGCGCTCGTGATCTCATGGGAAAGGATTTACTGGAAACAGTCACGTGCTGATATATCACTCAAGAACCAATGAATTGCGCACGTGATCTCATGGGAAAGGATTTACTGGAAACAGTCACGTGCTGATATATCACTCAATAACCAATGAATTGCGCTCGTGATCTCATGGGAAAGGATTTACTGGAAACAGTCACGTGCTGATATATCACTCAATAACCAATGAATTGCGCTCGTGATCTCATGGGAAAGGATTTACTGGAAACAGTCACGTGCTGATATATCACTCAATAACCAATGAATTGCGCTCGTGATCTCATGGGAAAGGATTTACTGGAAACAGTCACGTGCTGATATATCACTCAATAACCAATGAATTGCGCTCGTGATCTCATGGGAAAGGATTTCTGGAAACAGTCACGCGCTGATATATCACTCAATAACCAATGAATTGCGCTCGTGATCTCATGGGAAAGGATTTACTGGAAACAGTCACGTGCTGATATATCACTCAATAACCAATGAATTGAGCTTGTGATCTCATGGGAAAGGATTTCTGGAAACAGTCACGCGCTGATATATCACTCAAGAACCAATGAATTGCGCTCGTGATCTCATGGGAAAGGATTTACTGGAAACAGTCACGTGCTGATATATCACTTCAATAACCAATGAATTGAGCTCGTGATTCCATGGGAAAGGATTTACTGGAAACAGTCACGTGCTGATATATCACTCAATAACCAATGAATTGCACTCGTGATCTCATGGGAAAGGATTTACTGGAAACAGTCACGTGCTGATATATCACTCAATAACCAATGAATTGCGCTCGTGATCTCATGGGAAAGGATTTACTGGAAACAGTCACGTGCTGATCGATATATCACTTCAATAACCAATGAATTGAGCTCGTGATTCCATGGGAAAGGATTTACTGGAAACAGTCACGTGCTGATATATCACTCAATAACCAATGAATTGAGCTCGTGATTCCATGGGAAAGGATTTACTGGAAACAGTCACATGCTGATATATCACTCAATAACCAATGAATTGCGCTCGTGATCTCATGGGAAAGGATTTACTGGAAACAGTCACGTGCTGATATATCACTCAATAACCAATGAATTGCGCTCGTGATCTCATGGGAAAGGATTTACTGGAAACAGTGACGTGCTGATATATCACTTCAATAACCAATGAATTGCGCTCGTGATCTCATGGGAAAGGATTTACTGGAAACAGTCACGTGCTGATATATCACTTCAATAATCAATGAATTGAGCTTGTGATCCCATGGGAAAGGATTTACTGGAAACAGTCACGTGCTGATATATCACTCAAGAACCAATGAATTGCGCTCGTGATCTCATGGGAAAGGATTTACTGGAAACAGTCACGTGCTGATATATCACTCAAAAACCAATGAATTGCGCTCGTGATCTCATGGGAAAGGATTTACTGGAAACAGTCACGTGCTGATATATCACTCAAGAACCAATGAATTGAGCTCGTGATCTCATGGGAAAGGATTTACTGGAAACAGTCACGCGCTGATATATCACTCAATAACCAATGAATTGCGCTCGTGATCTCATGGGAAAGGATTTACTGGAAACTGTCACGCGCTGATATATCACTCAATAACCAATGAATTGCGCTTGTGATCTCATGGGAAAGGATTTACTGGAAACAGTCACGTGCTGATATATCACTCAATAACCAATGAATTGCGCTCGTGATCTCATGGGAAAGGATTTACTGGAAACAGTCACGTGCTGATATATCACTCAATAACCAATGAATTGAGCTCGTGATTCCATGGGAAAGGATTTACTGGAAACAGTCACATGCTGATATATCACTTCAATAACCAATGAATTGAGCTCGTGATTCCATGGGAAAGGATTTACTGGAAACAGTCACGTGCTGATATATCACTCAATAACCAATGAATTGCGCTCGTGATCTCATGGGAAAGGATTTACTGGAAACAGTCACGTGCTGATATATCACTCAATAACCAATGAATTGCGCTCGTGATCTCATGGGAAAGGATTTACTGGAAACAGTCACGTGCTGATATATCACTCAAGAACCAATGAATTGAGCTCGTGATCTCATGGGAAAGGATTTACTGGAAACAGTCACGCGCTGATATATCACTCAATAACCAATGAATTGCGCTCGTGATCTCATGGGAAAGGATTTACTGGAAACTGTCACGCGCTGATATATCACTCAATAACCAATGAATTGCGCTCGTGATCTCATGGGAAAGGATTTACTGGAAACAGTCACGTGCTGATATATCACTCAATAACCAATGAATTGCGCTCGTGATCTCATGGGAAAGGATTTACTGGAAACAGTCACGTGCTGATATATCACTCAATAACCAATGAATTGAGCTCGTGATTCCATGGGAAAGGATTTACTGGAAACAGTCACATGCTGATATATCACTTCAATAACCAATGAATTGAGCTCGTGATTCCATGGGAAAGGATTTACTGGAAACAGTCACGTGCTGATATATCACTCAATAACCAATGAATTGAGCTCGTGATTCCATGGGAAAGGATTTACTGGAAACAGTCACGTGCTGATATATCACTCAATAACCAATGAATTGCACTCGTGATCTCATGGGAAAGGATTTACTGGAAACAGTCACGTGCTGATATATCACTCAATAACCAATGAATTGCGCTCGTGATCTCATGGGAAAGGATTTACTGGAAACAGTCACGTGCTGATATATCACTTCAATAACCAATGAATTGCGCTCGTGATCTCATGGGAAAGGATTTACTGGAAACAGTCACGTGCTGATATATCACTTCAATAATCAATGAATTGAGCTAGTGATCCCATGGGAAAGGATTTACTGGAAACAGTCACGTGCTGATATATCACTCAAGAACCAATGAATTGCGCTCGTGATCTCATGGGAAAGGATTTACTGGAAACAGTGACGTGCTGATATATCACTCAATAACCAATGAATTGCGCTCGTGATCCCATGGGAAAGGATTTACTGGAAACAGTCACGTGCTGATATATCACTCAATAATCAATGAATTGTGCTCGTGGACCCATGGGAAAGGATTTACTGGATGGCAAACAATCTTCAAAACCGCAGTTTTAGAAAGATCGACAATCGATTGGAGGTGGAAAATAGCATTTACAAACAGGTTTTCCTAATAACAATACCGATCTCGTGCAAGTGCCTTTAAGGAAATGATATCAGATTAGTTTTGCCCTCCAGTACAACCATGTGATTGTATACTGCAAAAGGTCAATTGAGGTGCGAGCCCGATCCGTGTCCGATCAACTACGATCTTACCGCAAATTTCTAAATAAGTAAAGAATTCTTCAGACTACAAACTCCAGCGTTACAGTGCATCAATAGCCCATTTTCTCAGGTCTGCGCACGCAATATTGGCCCGCCAAATCGCTTTTTGAATAGCCGCCAATTTTTGAACAATAGTCGATAATTTGAATAACAAAGGCTGACGCATCAGAACGAGTCTAACAAAAGCTAACAAAACTCACGGCCCGCCAAGAAATACTTCATGTAGGCAGCTTGGATTTAGTATTGGTTGAAATAATAGGGAGGGTTATAGGAAACCACTACGTGATTGCCCAAGTGAAGTATTTACCAGCCCGTCAAGCCTGTTGCGTGCGCATACTTGAGAAAATGGTCTATTATTATAATCATATTAGCAATAAACTAAAGTCTTTCATTTTATTACAAGTTTCTTTGTGCATTTTGACACTATATTATTAATACAACCATAATTTAATTATTATCATTATTATCCCAGTTTCTTTGTGCAGTTTGACACTATATTATTAATACAACCATAATTTAATTATTATCATTATTTTCATTATTATCCCAGTTTCTTTGTGCATTTTGACACTATATTATTAATACAACCATAATTTAATTATTATCATTATTATCCCAGTTTCTTTGTGCATTTTGACACTATATTATTAATACAACCATAATTTAATTATTATCATTATTTTCATTATTATCCCAGTTTTCTTACCGGTACTTTCGTAGGCTGTAATTTGGGTCTGGTTAACCGACTGTCATCTTGTGACTTCATCGTCAACACGAAGTGTCTCAGGAAATCCTTGTAAACAATCCTAAAGCAGATAACAAAATAACTTATGTTTAGTATTGGACGATATCTGGCCTTAGCAAGGCTTTCTTAAGATCTAGCGCGTGCTCTCATTGGTTAATCTGGGGTCACGTGGCAGTCGTCAAAATCCAATGTTCACATCGTGACAGAAGATGGTGTATAAATCTATATAGGGGTCACGGGCAAAGCGCTCAAGTACATCACGCCAGTCCGGTGTGATATGTCGTGCGTGACACTAGCTAGTAAAGGCGGGAAAAGAAAACAATGTTTACCAAAACACAGGGAAGAGGAACTTTATAATACGCCTTTTGCAAGAAACTGTCACGTCATCACTGCGATAATGAATGAATTGAGCTCGTGATCCTATGGGAATGGCTTTACTGGATGGCAAACAATCTCAGTCAGAAACGCAGTTCTAGAAAGATCGACAATTGATTGGAGGTGGGAAGAAGCATTTTCAAACAGATTTTGCTAACGACACTACCGATCTCGTACAAGTGCCTTTATTTTTTTGCCACTCAGTACAACCCGTGATGGTGTCCTTCGAAAGGGCCCATTTTTGCTATACAACAAAACTGGCCTCTTGGGAATCAGCGAATTTCGTTTCCCTTCGATCCTTGATGTCGAAGACCTCGGGCAACAAATCTCACTTTTTCCTTCGAGGCCAGTCATTTTCCACCTTCTTCGCACTAAGACATAAGCATAAGCAACATACGCAGACGCAGTGCCGTGTTTATCATTAGCGGCACTTGTACTACTCACAGGTGTGAGATAAGAACAGGCGTCATTAATGATCAATGTATTACTGCGTCTGTGTATGTTACTTGTGCTTATGCTTATAATGTAGAATTTGTTTATATGCTAAATTAAAGCGTGGTGATAAGCTTAACACTATTTCAACGGTAAATTGATTTGGCTTCATCGGCCTGAACGTGGTCATGCAATAAAAGGGTTATCAAACTCAATATTAAGTCATGATGGAAAAATAAAGGAAATTAATATGTGATCTGTAAAATCCGATATAGATGTTACGCGACAATAATCACGCAACTTATATTTTTATTATTTTTATTATTGAAGTCATATCCTAAATTTAATCTACTATGAATATCATGTTAATTAATTGTAGACAGTCTTCAAGTGCTAGTGTCTCAAAATGAGCAACCTCTGGACCTAGCAGAAAACTTGCTGACAATGCTTAGGTTGTACTTAATTTACACTTTTGGCTAAGCAGTTCATTTTAGGCGTTTCAATGAGCTTTCGTGATTAAGCAAAACGACTTCGTGACACCATGAGTCTTCAGTCACGTTTATGAATTAGTTGCCTATTCTCAGTTATATTTTTAGGTCTATCCAAAACATAATGTTAAAAAGTTGGAAATGAATGATTGACGTTTTAAGCTTGTAGCCTCGATGCCAGGATTGTACCATTGGCCGTTTCAGGAACAGACAGTATCACACAAGCGTGCGTATCTACATTAAATTGGCATCATTGACAACTTTATCAAAACTATTCAACCTTATTTGGTAGAAAATTATGAAAAGAAAAGGAGATAGCTCCTCAAAAATTACCCAATCTAAGGACTCCGGCGGGTATACTGTCCAGTCCGATAGCTTAAAAGAAAGCCAAACAGTTCTGTAAATTATAGTTAGTATATCGTTAGTCTGTAGTTAGTCAGTAGTTAGTCAGTAGTTAGTCCGTAGTAGTAGTGTAATGTCATGTGCAAGAAGAAAGTAAAAAGAAGCCAGAAGTGAAGATCCCTGGTCGTAATCATCTCGTTACAATATATTCGAAAGCAAAATGTCATTTGTAAAAGTCTAAGTTGTTTTATATTAAATTTACTGAGTGCACTGACTACAAAAACAATCCAATTTAGGACTTAACCATGGATTCTTGCAAGAACTGGAGGAGATGAAGTGTATTATTTTTTTGTTTGTTATCAAATTAATAATAATTAACAATAAACTCGAAAGTATTAAAATAGCGTAAAAATCAAAATTTCAAATTTAGGTGTGTCTTGGGCACATTTTGATACAATTTTAGATATGATGTCAAACATAACTAAATCAGATTTTTAATACTCATATTGTTAGTGTCTTAAACTAATAGAAAGCAAAGAATTGCTGTAGCAGTAGAGTGTGCCTGAGAAGTTGTAGAAGAAAACCGTTTAATAAAAGAAGTGAAGTGAAGATCCCGAAGTCTTAATCCTCTCGTAACATTGGTGGAGAATCAAGGTAGTGACCGGTTTCGTTTAATGGGTAGAGCTGGACGGCGCAGTTGGGACAGGAAAGGGTAAATTGGTTGTATATTTGCTACTAGACATTCTTCGTGTATCCTACTTCTACAACAGGGTAAGATAATCAGGTCAAATGTTGATATCGGATCAGTACAATCCATTTGGCATCGGACCATCTGTGAATGAATCAAATTGTCATGATACGACAATGTTATGAGTTTAATATGTCCATATTTCCCTTGTTGATCAGTTAGTGTGAAGTACTCTGTCTATCATTCTTTCTTGGGAGTTTCCAAGTGTTGAAACATTCATTAAGTATTCAGTTTTTATAACTCCAACACGTTGTTTTGAAAATGTCTGCCTTGTTTTCTTTTAAAGTTCTTGAGGAAGTTGATAATTGTGTGTTCCAAGGTGTAGGTGTTTACAGGAACTTGATGGTAGTTGATAGTGTGGGTAGCTCAATCTCATGCTTGGACCCCAAGGGAACCCTAGACATTCAATATCACTTACTAATTAATAAATATTACACTTGGTTGTTAACAAAGTACTTATCTACAATATTATGCTTTTAAAGTGTCAGTATATGATTAGGGCCACTTCAGTTTTCACTACAGGTTTTGTGTAACACAATTTCAATCTATTATGCTTAAGTGGAGTCACTGAAGTGATCAATGGTACAACAATTCTGTATTAGTTATTTCTGATCTTTGCAGTACATTATCTCTTTTAATAAAATAATAAGTTCTGAAGACATGAATCAAGGCAAATCAGATACATCAAATAACATTTTGTTTTTAAATTGTTTGTAATTTAAAAAAAAGTTTAATTCAATGAAAAATTGGTTAGATCTCATATAATTAATTCGGCTTTGCAATCATTTGAAGAAATACTTAACATGTTGACTAAAATGACTTTTTTCTTGACTAACAACTCAAAAACTGTGTATATTTTCTATGCATCGATGTTGTTGTGATAAAAAGGCGCCATTGGAGAATAATGCATTAATGAGATGACGTCTACCCAGGTTTCGACTCAGGCTTTTACTTACGCGGTCATGGGTCAGGAAAGGTCACATTTACACGATTTCAAACAAGTGTAGAACATAAAGCATTCACTCAAAACCAAAACTTTCTTTGCAGAAGTACTCAAAACGTTTCGGAGGTTCGTAAGCTATCAAAATTTCAAAAGGGTTATAGGCACTTTAAACATTACTGCTACGAATCTTGGGTTTTCATTTCGCCGGCAGCCTGATCCTGTTATTCAATCTCTATATTATGCGCAGCACGCAAATGTATCATTTAAGCTTGACAGTAAGAGCTGTTTTACGAGCTTCATACTGTGATTGGTACAGCGTAGATTAGACAATTTCAAGGAAACTCCAAATGAACACGTTGTTGCAGATGTACCAGAATTCGTACTGCGGAGAGATGATGAAATTCCTAATGTTTTCTAGGGAGCAAAATAAAATCACCAGGACCCACTACTCGGACATTGCAAGTGGTTAACACGTTTGTTTTTAACCTTCGTGTATGCCATGTTTACTTTACGATAATATGTTCATAAAATAGCGTTCTTTCCAGGAGTAGATGGAGAACATTTTGTGTTTCCCAGGAATTGCAGGAGCAGTGCGCACCCTGATGTATGTCCATTGTTGAATATCTTACCGTCCTTGGCCTTCACTGTCGTGTTTTCGCCATAACGCAAGCAGTTCACTGTTGCTAATAACAAAGCGATGGTTCACAAAAATATCTGTAAGATAAGGAAAGACCAGTGAGTACACAGTTGAACGGCAACCACAATTGGTATTCTAACGGACGAGCTGGAACGAGTACTCAATGGACGCCGAAGCGCTTCACCTCTCACCTCTGTGGCCCAGGTTCGATTCCCGGATGCGGCGCCATATGTGAGTTGAGTTTGTTGGTATCTCGCCCTTGCTCCGAGGATTTTTCTCCGAGTTCTCCGGTTTTCCTCCTTCCGCAAAAACCAACACGCTAAATTCCAATTCGATCTGTGGATTTCCCGGGTCCTGACTTTGATCAGCCCCCATGGTTGTTTCAGGTATCGTTAGAAATTAGAGGTTAATAGGGGCGCATCTTTTCTAATTAACAATTAGACCCGCAGCCCGAATGGGCTTGGAGTCAATAGCCTATGAGGCGAGCATAAACTAACTAGTCGGACAGTGGAAAATTATAGAAAGAAACAAATTGAAGTAGAAAAAATGTTATTATTTCGTGAAAATGCGTGCGGTTTTTCTCTCACAAATATACCTATAGTAGGGTAGCCAATCAGAATTATAATCTGATAAAACATTGCTGCTCATTTTATTCAAACAGTATATTCAGACCATCTGATATAGGTTACTTGTGTTTCTATACATTTTAATATAATGACTTCAATTTTATTCTTCTCAAGTAGAAACTAGTAATAAATTAAATGTAGACGCCTCACGACCATTGTCATGTTGTTGAAGTAAATGTTGATCAGTGTTTGCCCAACCTTGCATGCTCATACAGATATTGATGCTTTGGTTCAATCTGTTCTTGAATATTGTCAGTTTGATTATCATTTCAGCGCATGGAACCATGCAAACACGGGTCAAGCGTGCTCGCGGAAAACCAAACTGCACTCAATCAAAGTCTCGCGAAGTTTGTGCCGAACATTAGAACACATGACAACATACTTGCGTGCGCACAACACGTACACATGAACTATGACATAGTATTGAACAGACAATCCAAACTTGAGCAGTTCCCGATAATTAGATGACCAACCAGAACACTTGGTTTTCAAGAATAGCATACTCGGGATTCCGATGTTTAACCAACGTATCCACCAAATTTCGATCTGCCAACACAGGGAACCCAAGTGGGAATCCCAAAGTTTGCGCTGGGTCGTGAGGCAATAAAGAAATGTTGTTCGTTTACCTTTTAACTGTTGAAATGTGGCCATGCCAGTATTTTCGCTGTCAATGTTTCTAAACGATTTCTGCAGCTGCTGCCAATTTCGACAAACCTATAAAAAAATAATGAGTAAAGTAAAGGACTTAAAGGGACTGTCAAAGTGAATCTTCAATTTTCTTCAATACAAAACTACAAAAAAAAAACCCTGAGATAGAAGAGAAATACCATGTGAATGTCCTGATATGCTTTTCAATTTTTTTCTATAGAGGATGGCAACGATTAAAGTGGATTACAAAAGCTTATTCTAGGAACCTGATTTCGGTTAGAGTGAACCGATTCCAAGTTGTTCTAGTATTTCTCAAGCACTCGAATCTCTGCCATTTTTCATAAAAATTGTCTCATATTTTCTCCAGTATACGGTATACCTGGAAAGCATACTCGTTTTGATCTCAACTCCAAGGTAGCGATTTAGAGGATGGGGTTATAGTGGAGAGACTTACCGTATGTCGCACTCTGCAGGCCTATTGACCGTTTTGACATGGCGGCCATGTTAGCTAGTAACAATAGGTTTTGCAAGGTCAGCCTCGAACTGAGCAGTTTCAGAACGAGGTTAGCCTAGCAAAAACAAAGGTTGTTATCCTCCTGGGAATCAACATGACCGCCGAGTGAGAAGAGACAATTAAATTGTGTCCTTCCTTTGGCATATTGGAGATTATTGGACTAATTTTATCTGTATTGATATACAAATAAATACAATATCTCACCTGATTTTTTATCTTATTTTCAACGTCTGTGGCATTTAGAGGAGGCGTCAGAAGCTCCGGAGACATTTGTTTGATAGGCGACATGGGCGACAGCAGAGGATCAAGGGAAGACTGAAAACGGAAGCAAACATTGTTAAGTTGTGTAACGGTGAGAGGTCTTTATATTCACAGTCCGGGTCAGACAGACTTTCATATGAACTGACAAACCTCACGCACATGTGGGTTTTTTGGACTTAAAACAAATATATATATACAGTGCTCGACCTTAGCGGTAGTCCACTAGTCCTGGACTAGTAATAAATGCTTCTGGACTAGTAAAAATATAGAGCCACTAGTCACAGGACTAGTAACTATTCTATACTTTGTAATGTTTAATAAAAGATAAAAACAAAAACATGTGATTGTTGTTTGAACGCGTTTCTTCGCAAACGTTCCGAACACAATCGCCAAAAGGCCGAGAAGACTGAACAAGGCTGAGGCGAGGACTGGGCACTAGTCAGATATTGGCATGCCGGAGCCAGTCGGGACTACCAGGAATTTTCTCTGGACTAGTAAATTTTCAGCTCTACTAGTCCCAGGACAAGTGATTAAAAAAGTTAAGGTTGAGCACTGATATATGACGAACAAATTGTGTATAGAGTGTCTTCAAGGAAAATATTGCGTATTTTTTAACCAAGCATTAAGGGACGCGGCTTTAAATCTCTTTATAGACAATTCAAAGCCACCGATCCAACACTGACTCCATACGTGCGTAACACTATGACATAGCCCCATCACGGAATGTTTATAACTTCGAAAGAGAACCAATATTAGCCTGAGAATATAGCCATCTCACTTCATTCAGTGAGTCCGCGACGAGGCGGCTGTTTCTAAGCCAAAATAAGGGACAACGAAATTAGCTCCAGTCCCTAATGTAGCATACAGTAACCTTGTGTTTAAAACTCGAGTGCTATCATACGGTACGCATCTAGTGTGGGATGGTCGAAATCAAAGTAAATATGCCAAACTAAATTAGTAACAAACTGTGCGTATATCTAGTCTTCAAGGGAAATATTGCATATCCTTATAAGGGGGAGACTTTAACTGTTTGTAGCCACTGAACATACACCAATCAAACATTGATGCCATACATGTGCAACACCACGACACAGTTCCTTTAACCACCCACCTTTCGTTCCTGTGTCCTTGGAGGAGTGGCCGAGTAAGCCCTTTCCACGTCAGTTCTGGCCGAATACATCTTGAGGAATTCTCGGTACTCCACATTACAATCCGGGGCTTTTGGGAGCGATTGCCATATAAGGTCAAACTGTTGATCATTCATGCGGAATACGTGTTGGTCGAGCAATCTTCTCAGCGCGCTGTGGCTGACTGTACCATGGTGGTTAACGTCTTGTTCCGTGAAGGCCTACAAGGAATATGATGTTAAACACTTAATGACTGGTCCCGAGGGAAACTAGACTTTCACTCGGGAAACAAAACGGCCGGATCAATTATCAGGGTCCTAAAATAACTGAGTAGAAGGTGCTGTCTTTACATCGTACAGTAAACGGTTAGACCTTCACGTCTTCTCGGACAAGGATGTAAAATCGTAGAACTAGTGTCCCCAATTAGCTGCAAAGCTAAATACACTGACACTTAAATAAAGTCACTTACTTTACTTTGCTTATATAACACGTTTTCAGTGGCGTTTATTAGAATATGGATGCTTATTGAAATACGACAGGGGAGGTCTGCATATCGGGGCGCTTATTAAAACAAAAATTGGAAAGGGGCGCTTACTGGAAGGAGGGCACTACATCGAATCATTATGGTAAGAACACATTCCTGTTCGCTTGTGTTACCTTCGCTAGACTGTAGAACCTCGCCATCACCACCTCACCGACTCTCTTCACCACATCATCGTCTGTCATTGTGTGCTTGTGTTCAGGCGAGCGGTGACGCTTGTGTGACTGCGGGAGTAACCGATCGAGCCACTTCTGACTTGCCTGGGTTTGGAAATGGTGAAGTCAAACATAAAGATTCTTTTTGTTTTGCAGGCTATGTATTTCAGCATAGTTGGTGGGGGCCTGCTTTCAACTCCACACACACTCCCCACTACATTCGTATATTTTTATACATACTACTCTCAAACTCACATATTGATTTTTACGGAGGAAGGAAATTGAAGAACCCGGAGAAAACAACACAACAAACAGACTCAACTCACATAAGGCACCAAGTCCAACTCGAACTCAGGCCGCAGCGGTGAGAGGCGAGCGCTAACACACATCGCCACCCATGTCATGATTCTGGAGCATTCGGTAAGAGATATCCTCGAGTACCCAGGGGCAGTGCACGAGGAGCCGGGGTGGTACAAGCGCTTTGCCTCACACCACGAGGAATTTGAAACCCCCATCGAATCCGGTGACTCACATAGGAAATATTACTTCAAGTACAATAGCCCACTTGCGCGATATGCTTTATTTGTCACGCACAAAGATTTCAATACGAGGCTCTGTGCTAAATTGAATTTAGTCTTTTCTCTGTGAAAAGAATAAATTTAATTTAGCACGGAGCCTCGTATTGAAACCTTTGTGCGCGACAAGTAAAGCATATCGCGGAAGTGGGCTATTGAAGGTATCATATTTCGTTCAATTTGGTTTGATTATATTTCCGTTCAAACTTGTTTAAACTTGCGATTATAATCGGGCTCAGTAACAACAAGGGGTTCTAAAGATGGTTTTCGTCCAAGCGTGAGGTTCGAGACCCGGTAACATATTAGTTGAGTTTACTGGTATCTCTCCCTTGCTCCGAGGGTTTTCCTCCCTCCACAAAAACAAACTAAATTTCAATTCGATCTGAGGTTTACTGAGCCAGGTTATGACTTTGATCAGCCCCTCAAAGATGACGACTAATGATGCAACTGTCATGAACTTTTCGTCACGTTCTCTTCGAGGAGTCACTATAATTCCCAGTAGCACAAGAGTCATTTAGTTCTGCTTGAATACGAGGATTTATGTCGTTCTATAACTGCCGCCAGCATGAATACGGTGCGTAGAGAGAAACTGATCTCCCCGCTTTTCAGCCTGTAGAGTCCTCATCGATTTCGAATACTGAATACTTCATACAGAAGTATTGGAGGCGTCGTAAAAAGGTGTACTTGGTATTGCTAAAGCACGAAGAATAGAGCGGTTTTCAGTTGAGTGTAGTAAAACCAAACGCAAATTACCCACAGCCAGCCAATCATAGGAGCGAGTAATCACAAGTAACTCATAAATGGCTTCCCTGTGAGCCAATGACAAACCAAAGCAAAGCCAAAACCAATTTGCGTTTGGTTTTAGTTTGGATTCTGATTGGTTGGTTTACTTTCTCAGCCAATAGGAGAGCTTAGTAAACGCACAACCAAAACACTTCCGACACTCAATGCATTTTCACATGCTCGATGACCCAGCCGTGTTTTCCCTGGCTTATTGAACTCTCGAGCATGGCTTTTTCAATATTTCCCGCCATCCGTGTCTGAGTGTAGGCATCTGCGCATGACATTTAGTCCGAAAGCGTAGAATTGTGGGTAATACATAACTGTGTATTAGATTCGGCACGTGAGAAGACTCGACGTTTGAATCAGTGTCGAACTTGTGTCGTTTTATTCGACTGGCCCAGTCGCATAAAACGACGTGTTGCATTTAATACAAATCTGTCGAACTTAATTGATTCATGCGTCGAACTTTTCGTGTACTTAATACAAACATTAGGTTCGGCATATGAGAAATTCGACGTTTGAACCTGGTCTAAGTTTCTATATTTTTGTAAGAGGCTAAGAAAATAGACTGGTAACTAGCAGCTGATGAGAGACTGGACACGAGTGACTGATGGCATGGGAACGGTGTAACTACTGCTCTATACGGTAGACATATTCTCTTGTTCGACCGACGCAACGTGAATAGAATATACGTTTAGAGTTAGGTCATATATGACGTATAAATACTTGGCTCAATCCCGGTTTCTGGGAAACTACCCACCCACCCCTCCCTGGATATGCATCGTTCTATTAATGATTAACCATAGGTTAGGGTGGAGTGTGGGGTTTTTCTAGAAACCGTGATTGAGCCATGAATACAAGTCGCTTGCTGTAGAAGTAGTTAGATTGGCTAGCTTTCACTTCTTTGCTAGTCAGAAAGTATTCTCCTTAAAAGAACACACGCTGAATAACATCGAACTAATTCTTTTTTTCCAACAAGTCGTTATATATCCGAGAACCATTTGCCATCTGAATTTCAAACAGCGGCTATCGACTCTCTTTTCATAGAGGTTATTAGTTGGCTAAACGTCTAATACGGCTGTGTATTTTTACGAGTCATTCATATTTTGGCGAGCTTTTAGGCTAAAACAAACTATTTCCATAATAACCAAAACCCTTGCGTATTCGCTGGAGAAATGGAATTTCCCATGACGATGGGGAGCCATTTGAGTGTAACTACTCGAGATACAGTTTCATATTTGGTAACGTCTTATGCATATTTCGTGCGTTCTTGGCAGAATTATATAATAAAGCAATGGATTTAGCAAACATTCCTTCAAAAGAAACCATAGAAACCTATTCGTATTTCAATGACTGCGTGTTTCATTTTCTTTACTAAGTTGCTGAGAGAGTAGAATGACCTATTAACCAGTACTATTCTTACCTCTGTATCGGATTTCTGGAAGCTTTTCAAGAAATCTTCATACGACACCAAACCATCACGTCCAACTACAATTTGCTTAAGAAGTGCCTGGCGAGAAAACAATTCAACAATTAATATTCCTGTACAAACAGCTGAGACATGTAAACACAGACACAGAGATCACTTAAGGTGCAGTGTCAATCGAATTCAACCTTCAAGTTTTCTTTAAAATAAAACTACAAAAATAACACCTTGAGATCGAAGAGAAATACCATGTGAATATCCTGATGTGTTTTTCAAACTTTTTCGAAATGGATGGCAAAGATTAAAGTGGATTGCAAAAGCTAATTCTAGAACCTGATCTCGATTACAGTGAACCGATTTCACGATGCTCTAAATTCCTCTTAAAGCAGTATTTGTCATCCACTCGAATCTCTTTACCATTCTTTCTCAAAATTGTTTCAAATTTTCTCTAGTATCTGGAAAGCATACTCTGCTATTAATCTGAATAGTTATTTTTGTCTTTCGTCGTGAGAAAGTTTATCATTTGGGGTTGACAGTTCAGTCCCCTTTACAGACATGATCAGCTCAAAACCCTGCTATGAATTAGAGAATTCAAGGTTATAGTATTTGTTTCTAATCGGCGTTAATCAGGAATTGTTGTTGAAAGAGGTTTTAGCAGAATAAATTAATTTTAAATTTGCAAATCTTTATTTGCCATAGGATTAAAAACTATTCAATTAAAGTTGGACAGCGATACAGCTTCTTTAAAGGTATTCCCGCTTTTGTTCAGTATGTTCAGCAAAGGAAGTAGAGCATACCTTGAACTGTTTTTCCGTCATGTAGAAACAAAACGCGTTGATAATCTGGTGAAGATCTTCTTTCGTGATGAGCCCCACGTTGTCGCGATCAAATGCACTGAATGCCTGTCAGCAACAATTCATTAGTGTAACATATAACTAATTATTGCATAGATTAGCCTGCGTAATGGCTTATACGTCCCTGGGCAGGGACGTATGAGCCGTTGGCCTTGTCTCCTTCCTCTTCTAATCTATACGAGGGGGACGTGACAGAACCTGTTGTGTATTTCGAGAAAGAGTAGGGGATTGTCTCCCAACACAACAGCCTGGTATTCTAAGGTACTAGCAATCACTAATGATTGTAAATTGCACAATGCATGCAGTCCGTATCACAAAAAATACCATTTGCGAAGCGCATTTGAATATTTTCATATATAATTTGTGCTATATAAATGAATACCTTTACATGTTTTACCCTGGTTGTGTGTTGAGCGAGGGAGATTGGGAAACAAATGAAAGCGAGGTCGGTAACATGAACGCGACGTCACCTCAACCGTTCAAAAATTTGCTGGGACAAACAAAAGAAAAGCAAGCCTCTCCATAGTCTATTATTGGATTAGGGTGAGAATGATATCTAAAACTGTAAAGACCAATGGCTGTTAGTTTAGAGGTTGCTCCGGCTTTGTGGGTTCTATGTGTATCGGTTGTCCTCGATAAGTTTTTTTTCTCCAGGAACGATATTCTTCGGAAGCCATTTTCACTGTCGTTTCTCCCCGCCTTTTGTAAAATGCCACACGCATGCTTTACTATCTTTAAGAAATTACCTTCCGTAGTGTGTCGTAATTACTTCCAATCTTTTCCCTCAACTTTGCAATTGCGCGGTCTGGGGGTAGTGTTGTGTGACTCTCGAACAACACAGGGCTGTTGCGTTTCACGGTTGGCGCGTCGAGCGTCACGCGACCGTAGCCTGCGTGACGGTTGTCCTGAAAAGCGCTGAGGAATCTCTCGTACGATAACTTACTTCTGCCAGAGAGACCACACCTATGAGGAAATGTATCCAGTATATTTCTCCATCCAATGAATAATTAATTACATTAAATGTAGAAGCCTCACGACCATTGTCATGTTGTTGAAGTAAATGTTGATCAGTGTTTGCCAAACCTTGCTCATACAGATATTGATGCTTTGGTTCAATCTGTTCTTAAAAATTGTCAGTTTGTTTATCATTCCAGCGCACGGACCCGTGCAGACACGGGAAACCCAAGCGTGCTCGAGGGAAACCCAAATCAGAAGTTCGCGCCGAACAATTACTAGGGACCTTACGCAACTACGACGACGACGTCTTGGACGATGGCATTAAACAATAATCTCAATTACAAAATACAATAACTGCACGTGAAAAAGCACGCAGTCGCCTGCATTTCGACTGTTCTCTGCAAAAACCACATCGTGAAACCCTCACATTTTACGTTATAAAAGAACGCGAAGGTAAGAACGTAAAATACTACCGTTTTAGTTCGGCATGAGCGGAACTCTATGTTCATCATATTTTTCGAAAATGTGGATGTTAAAAGCGATAAAAGGCGAATAAGGAAACGATAAACAGCTAATTTCGTGAGAAAACACTGTTTTACGTGTCGTCGTTATAACCGTTGCCGTCCTCGGTGCGTACCCCCCATTATTCATAATGGCATTGAAGCGAGGCTAGTTGTCCTAGGAAGAGAACAAAATCTACAGTCGATGGCGAAAAAAGAACGTTACAGTTAAAACAGGTCAAGCGTTCCTCCGTAGAGCAATAAATAAAGTTCGTTGTTCGACTTTCATTATTAAAACGAAACTCGAGTCCCAATCAAATTTTAATTGTATCAGGAGTATATTACAGAGGAGTGTTCCTCTTTCCACATTATATTGTCACACAACACTGTAGACGGTAGAGTTATTTTTAGCACAGAGTTTCCCGGCAGAAGAAACAAAGGCCGTCACTTTTAACCAATCAGGATGCACTGAGAAATTGTAATTAACACGATTTAAACTGCTAAAAAATTCTAAAGCGCAAGAGAACAAAAGACAACGTAATCGCATACTAGAACTTCGCGACACACCATCTACTGTATTAGGGACCAACGCAAGGGCACTGGAACACTCCTGTATAATATACTCCTGATTGTATTTATGTACAAAAGGCTTGTACATATTATTCCATAGCGGATTTGAATTTTAGTCTCCTTCGCAGCCGTTCTTAGTGTTGTCACACAAACGCTAGCCCCAATAATGGCTGGGAAGGAGACAAATTTGAATTTAGGCTCATTTTGAATTTTGCAAGTTTTATTTCAATGGAAAATTGAAACGAATAATGAAATCAAATTTCAAATAATGAACTTTATTGCTGTCTCTAGGAAGGAATGCTTGACCTGTTTTGGCTGTAATTTCCACAAATGAACACAACCGTCATAAATGTGTTAGTTTCCGTCGTATCGCACCGGCTCGAATTTTGCGATATTGGGACAACTGACCTCGTTCTGATGCCATTGTTATCAGACTTCTTCCCGCGCGGAGGTGAGAGATGAATACGATGAATAGTTGGGTGCGGACAGCACGCACACCTTGACTATGACGTAATTAAAAGACTATCCAATCGGAGCACTTGAGCATTTTCCGATAATTGACTGATCGATGAAAACACTCGGATTTGAAGATTAACATACTCCGGAAACATTGTCGGATATTTCAGATATTTAACAATCAAATCCAAGCGGAAAGCCCACAATCATTTAATCAGAAATGTTCGGCGCCGGATCCTGAAGCAATAATAACGACATATCCAACAGCAATATAGCTGTTTACCTGTCTAACAGGTGTGTTTACATGTCTAGCACGTCTGTCTACCTGTCTAACCGGATTGTTTACCTGTCTAACAGGATGTTGAGCTGGATCTCGTCTAAGAAGTAATGAAAGTCGAAGAGGATTTTCTGTAGTTCAGTCCTCGTTATGAAGCCATCTCTGTTAACATCTACTGCTTCGAAAGCTTTACGAAGACTTTCATAGCCATCGCGAAAACGATCCCTGTTGAAAGAAAATGGAGAACTGATTAAGTGAATAACATAAAAACACTGTTATTTACCTCATCTCCAGTGAGAGCACCCGCGGGTGATAGAGGGCATTCAATAAGGTCATTGGACAATATCGAATAGTAGTATCTAGTTAGTCAAAGTAAGCAAAAGAAAACATTCGAATGTGTCTACCGTAAGTGTCCAAGGTCTCTCACCGTGACACAGTCCCTTTACAAGGGGCGTAGGGAGATCCTGAAAATTTGGGGAAACGGGGGACGACGCCGGCAACATGATCAATTCTGGGACATTTTCATTGATGACTTCTGTCAATCTCTCTTCTGGGCCTGCGCAGACCCCCTCCTCCCTCCCCACGCCACTTATATAAAGTTACCCTAAGGAATGTCAATCCTCATGAAATATATACATCATCATCAATGAAGGATAAATAAAATAGAGAAATACTAAAGCAAACTAATAAAGTTGACTCTTCTGAAAAAACGTAGCTTCACAACATATTCTATTTCTTTCGTTTGATAAACCCAATCTAAACAAATAAATAAGTTGAGAAAATTTAAAACGATTGGACTATTTTCCTATAGTTCTAGGAAATAAAAGTACTAACAACAGAGTGAGGAACTACACCACGGCAACACGTCACGCGCAGTACACTCCTGCCAGTTTCCTGCTCAAACTGAAAGAAAACAAAAGCAATCACCCCCTACCCTTGTTTCTAATGTAAGCCGGGTACGGATGTGAATGTTTCGTCAAAAGCAACAAAACCACTTGAAAGCTATAAGCCTGAGATTTTACAAGGTTGAAGTTTTCTTAATTTGTAATTCATTTACTAAGTTAGAAAATTATTTACTGAAAACTTTAAGTCCTCGGAAAATTATAGTTGAACTCCAGAGCATTCGTTCTTTCCGCCAGCGAAACATAACGTTTTGCTGCAGTATGGCGGTAAGGAGCCTGGTACAGTACCTGAGCTGCTGCTCAACCTCCAGTGCAGACAGGAAGGAGACAGCTTGCGCCTGATTCACTGTAGCATTTTCATGTATGGCCTGAAAAGGTAAACGGACAGAACATTGATCATCAACATAGGGAAATAAGTGGGTTTAAGGGGTTCTATTGGAGAAGTGGTATTGTTAGGGATGGAGGAGCAGAATCACCTGGAATCAATAAGATATATTTGTTACTATTTCTTGTCTCCTCACAAGATTATGTTCCTTCCTCTTTCTACCACGGGTATGCAGTACGCAGTAAAATATATTTCAGTGCGTACTGCGGAATAGGATAGGTCCACCAGCAGAAAGAAGGGAATACATAATATACTTTCACTGTCCAAACCAGCGTTCCCATGTACCATTCTTTATTTGTAACTGTGCAAAGTACGTATGCAATATGAACTGCAAGAACGTACAAAATACGAAACCTTATTTAACAGAGGTAAAACTATGTAGATTAATTTGCTCCTCGCCTTTTGTCGTTCGTGGAATTGCTGCATTTGCTGGTTACTGCCGTGGGTTATCTGTGTGCTGGGACCATTAGTATCCCCAGGAACGAACTCGCCACTGAGTTTTACTACGAACTCGCGGTGGTCAACGTATCCATTACCGTCTGTGTCGTACCTAACGAGTACAAGAACACGGTACTGTTTGCACTTCAAATTGTAGGAGAAAAAAACCTTAGATTTTAGAGTAATCGATGGAAAGGTTACAGTATATACCTTCAGGGTACAACATATTCATTTAAAAATTGTTATATACTGAATAAAGTAAGGCTGTACAACCTATAGACCAAAATGATCACTGATAAATTGTCTGTACGAATTTGTTAGGTGTTGTTATGGTCACATGAGTTGGGAGAATTTGCATTCACATCACTGAATTTCACATACTTTGAATTAATCGCATATGCGACTATACCGTATCCATATCAAACTTTGCACAATAACGTAGACATTTGATATTTTGTTTTAAACGAATTTTATGAACAAAGCAGTGGAAGGCATTAAAAAGTGAACAAAAAAATGCCATAAAATACATGTAAATGATTTTTTTTTATCAATTTAAAGTGTATAGGGGCATGTTAACCTCAAAATGTTAAACTTTCTTAAGACAAAAGACAAAAGTAACTACTCAGATTAGCAGAGTATGCTTTCCAGATAAACTGGAGAAAACTTGAGACCATTTTGATGATGGCAAAAATTTTAGTGGATAAAAATTCTGCTTTTAGGGAAGAGGTCAAAACAATGGTACTCTGGCGGGACCCAATTTTGATGGAAGGGGGGTTGTACCCGGAACCCACCACCTATTTTGGCAAAATCTAGATTTTCGACCACAAATATCTTCTTGAATAAAATACTTATTGAAGAAGTAACTATATTTCTAGTTTCTACAGGCAGAGAAGAACGTGTGTCTGCATTAAAATCAGGTATCCCTATTTTACAAAGCGAGAAAATCACCCTTGAAAAAAGGGGTAGGGGGTATTACCCGCCACCCACCACCTCCCCTGACAAAATTGGGTCCCATTCGAAATCCATTGTTTTGACCTCTTCCCTTAAAGAATGCCAATCTGGAATAATGCTTTGCGAGCTTGAACGATAGAAAACCGTTGCGATCGCCATTTTCGTACTGTACGAAAATGGCGATTGTAACGGTTTTCTATTGTTCAAATGTAAACACGGGCTCGCAAAGCATTAATCCTGATTGGCATTCTTTAAGAGAAATTTCGAGTAACTTGAAATCAGTTCAGTGTAACCGAAATCAAATTTAATCTTT
The DNA here is from genome assembly GCA_030867875.1 of Actinernus sp. WN-2022. NCBI lineage: Eukaryota > Metazoa > Cnidaria > Anthozoa > Actiniaria > Actinernidae > Actinernus > Actinernus sp. WN-2022. The sequence goes on along the minus strand of JAOWCC010000577.1, from coordinate 80,821,154 downwards.
GCCATCCTCTATCGAAGAAGTTTGAAAAGCATATCAGGACATTCACATGGTATTTCTCTTCGATCTCGAGCTGTTATTTTTGTAGTTTTGTTAAAAAGAAACTTGAAGGTTAATTCGATTGACAGGGCTCCTGAATGGGCCTGCTATTTTCTAACAGTCAGTTGAATAGAAAGTACTGAGAAATCTTTCAAAAGGAAAGCGTTGCATTGCAGACTGATGCAAATACTGCAAAGATCGTTTCCCTCCAAAGACGTGTAGACTTTACCAAGAGTCGACTTTTCATATGAAATACTTTGATAAGGTACTCTCGGTGAAGCCAAGTTAGTTGTACCAGAAAATTTATTTCAGTCATGAACTTAGCAGAATTCACCCACTCACTTTGCCCACAGAATTTTGAATTCCTCCTTGTTGACTGGAATTTGGAAACGATAGAGAACTTTACGCATCTCCTTCTTCGTCACGATGCCATTGCCATCTCGATCAAACGTCAGGAATGCTTTAGTGATATCATCAAACTGCTCAAGGGATTTACGTTTGATGATCTGATCGGCTCTATCCGCGCTAAGGTATTGAAGATCGTTCGTCTCGTTGAAACTACAAAAGAAACAAACATATTGGTTTATTTAAAGCCACGTTTGAAGACATGCTTTCAGAACTTTTCGTTAAAATAATATAAATAATGGTCATATTTCTATAGCGCCATATCACCAGTCTCATATCCTGTCAAGTGATTTCTTTCGGACTGCTTACGGCGCTAATAGCTGCCACGCAGTTTACAATGTTGAGTGCATGTGTGGTTAGTGCAATGGCCAAGCTGCTGTACCTTCTCTTTTTCGAGTAGTACAGCAGGTTCTTTCACGTCCCCTTCAAACACTGATTAGAAGTAGTAGGAGACCAGGCCAACGGCTTATAAACGTCCCTGCCGAAGGTCGCGGGCGGGATTCTAACATCCGACCTCCCGTACTCTAGACCGTGCAAATGTATTCGCAAATTTACTTGTCCTTAGCTTTTCATCAGGAAAAAGAGAGCCAATAAAAGTAACGGGAGAATATATCCAGTAATCCACGGTAAAAAAAATTGCGGCGGCTTGTACTTGTACCCACAACCCTTTGCACACGAAGAACTTTAAATACGTTATAAAATCGTGCCGGGTAGAGGGGCTTTTAATTAAAAATTAAAAGCCAGAACAAGTGCTGTTACCAATACATTGTCATTTAGGAGATTAGAGGATTTCTACGTGTTATTTGGACTGTCAGGTTCGCTGAGGACTATGTACAGCTGCCATATTTTAACGGACAGTGGATTGGCTTCCCTCACGATTGTCTCAGCTAATATGGTGTGTCATGGAGGGGAGGGGGAGAGGGAATGGCTGAAATTTCCAGTTTCGAGACTATGGAGGTAAAGTCATATTTTGTTGAATGATAAATCAATTATTATAAACTCGGCTATCGCAAAATGTCATGATCTCGCCACCAACAAATCATATTTTGCAGAAATGATATTTTGATCAGCCTTGTCCAATAACAGATTAATCACTGAAGGGTGCAGTCAAACGGGACGACGAAGGGACAAGCTAACTCAGACAAGAGGATTTGATTTGCCTGTGAGGCTTTCCTCCAAGAGTTCGAACTTTCCAGTATTACAATTCAAGTAGCTGTTGCTCAGTAATGTAACTGCAACGTAACCAAGTGACTACATAAAGGCTGCGTCTTCATACATGGAATTCGATTTAGCGGAGCTCTATACATATAGAAAACTACCAAGAGAAAGAAGGGAACACGGTAATGCCCGCGCACGTGCACGACCGTACCCCACCCGCTCGCACTACGCAAGGTATAATTACATTATTTAGGTAGTGACATCAAATGCGTGCGTGATAGCCGAGTGGCGTGATAGCCGAGTGGTGTGATAGCCCGCGATGAAACTCCATGGACGTGGGTTGGTCTTTTTTTCTTGTTTGTTATTGCATACTGTATCTTTCTCTTCCGTATTCTTTCTCAATAACAATTGTTCAATCACTTCAACGTTGTGAAGTTTGAGAAACAAACGAGCGAGTCTAATCTGTTTATTATACATCTCACGAGAATAAACGATAATATGTTTAATACTTCAACGTCTCAAACTAGCTAAATGCAGTTGGTAATGCATATTGAGTTTGATAAAAGTGTTTAGAATGTACCTTTAGTTTTCAGTCAGATTCAATTCAGTCACTATCAGATTGAATCACATAGCGACGGCAACGCTTTGTTGACTTTGGAGAACTAGTAGTCAGCAATCACATCTCTCTGTGTCTTGCTAAGAGTATTTTTGTTATTTTGTTGATCTATAAATTCATCTAAAGACCAGTCACAACAAACAAAGCACGAAGTGCCTTCACAACCTTCAGCTATTTTTCAAAAGCAAACCGAGAAGCCATTCGACTGCCATTCACGAATCTCATTGGTTGAGTCGCTGTTTTCTTGTCGCTGATTAGTTATATTATTCATATGTGAAAAAGCTATATACGCGATGGCGATTGGACGTATAAATATATATGTGAAAATATAGGATATAGATTTTTACGACCGGGCTTTATGCAATGAAATTCTCGTGATATGTATAATAAAGGAGTATATTGAAGGTCTTGCAGACTCAAATAGCTATATTTTTTACGTCGAGTTTTCTTTTTTGATAGCTTTCTGAATTTGAAATACCTTAGAATTGACCTATTGAATGTGGTTGGGGAAAAAACTATTGAAGGTGAAGCAATAGCTACTTGGAGCCCCGCTTATAGACTCAACTATACTTTATAAACAAATCCCCCTTACGTATGATTGGAGTAGAGCCATGGATGTCCTTCTTCGACCTTCTCCACGTGTTCAAATCTCTTGAGGAACTCCCTGTAGTTGAGTTTGTCACCTTTCTTCAGATTCAATTTCACCATCAGCTTCTCAAACTCCTCGTCAGACATGAACAACATCAGCGAGTCCAGGATGCGGCGGAACTTTGACCGCGTCACTAATCCATTCTTGTCGAAATCAATCTTCTGGAATGCACCACGCAGATCCTAAAACGTGAACGACAACAACAAAATTGAAACACACATATCTATCTGCCGCCAAACTATTTGGGGGGCCGGGCCGGTGGGGGGGGGGAGGGGGGGGGGGGGGGGGGGGGGGGGGGTTCCTCCGGGTTCTTTGGTTTTTCTCCCTCCACAAAAAACAACACGCTAAATTCCAATTCGATCTGTGCATTAGCCGGGTCCCAACCTTGATCAGCCCCTATATGGTTGTCTCAGGTCCCGTTAGAAATTCAGAGTTGTTTTTTAGACTCGAAAAGAAGTAAATACCATTTTCGTTTGATACAGGACATCGAGAATAACCATCTGAACTAGTCAACAAATAGATACTCATAAATTCCATTTCAGGATAGTTTAAATTCCCGGTTGGAACTATTACGTCAGTTGAATACAACTACCAGAATCCTTTGCGAATTCTTTTCTTTTCAGATTTGGAACTCTTCTGAGAAGAGCAAAACACTTTATTTTCTGGGTGTAGTTTGGACTGTGACATCTCGTACTGCACTGAAGGCATAGTCAAGCAACATCGTATGTGTAGATAGAGCAGATTTCGATCGAGTGTCGAAAGCAATCCGTGATTGCTTTGGTTTTGCGTTTGCTCAGTTTTCCTAAATTAAAACCAAACGTGTTTTGGTCCATCACGCCATCCACAATTGCGTTTACTTTTCCTCGTGATTGGTTCAAGTAAAACCAATCGTGAATTACTTCAGTTCGTGATTGGCTCGTTGTGTTTATATTTGATGCCGTGATTGGTTCAAGTAAAACCAATCGTGAATTACTTCAGTTCGTGATTGGCTCATTGTGTTTATAGAGCGGATTTCAATTGAGTGTTGGAAGTGTTTTGGTTTTGCGTTTACTAAGCTATCCTATTGGCTGAGAAAGTAAGCCAACCAATCAGAATCCAAAGTAAAACCAAACGCAAACTGGTTTTGGTTTGGTTTGTCATTGGCTCACAGGGAAGCCATTTACGAGTTACTTGTGATTACTCGCTCCTATGATTGGCTGGCTGTGGGTAATTTGCGTTTGGCTTTACTACACTCAATTGAAAACCGCTCTATTTGATGCCGTGATTCGACACTCAATCGAAAACCGCTCTATGCTCATTGCCGTAACCTATTGTCTTTTGCTACAGTTCTTACTAGCTGAACCATTATTTAAGTCTCTAAAAAACTAGTGTTGGCGGCGTTGGCGGAGAAGTTCAACAGTTATAAGAAGTTGGGGTTATTCTGCTAATAAATGACATTGTTAAAAAAACATTTTGTATTTCCTAACTGAAAATCCCTTCCTGTTTTATCAAATGAATGTAACCACACATACCGCAAATCCATCCCGTAACTTGTTCCTTAGTTTGGCTTCAACGGCTTCAGCACTCATAGATTGTTCGAGAGGAATTGGTTGATTGTACCTTAAAATAATATTTCATGTGTTACATTCATATCTCTATTTGCATTCGCGAGCCGGAACAAGTGAATAGCATTAATTGTATATCGTAAAGAGCTCTTTTCTGACGCTTTTTACCCTTGGCATGGTTAGTAAGAATCGAAGTCACAGAACAAAACCACCCAGAGAGAGAGCGCGCGCCCGGTAGAAAACACGTAATAAATTAAACGCAGAAGCCTCATGACTATTGTCATGGTGTTGAAGTAAATGTTTTCCAACCTTGCTCATACAGATATTGATGCTTTGGTTCAATCTGTCCTTGAATATTATCAGTTTGATTAACATTTTAGGGTCGGACCCATTGAAACCCAAGCATTCTCTCGGAAAACCCAAATGCACTGACTAAATCAGAAGTCTCACAGCGCCGAACAATTATTATTTATACTTTAGTAGAACACATGGCATTATACTTGCGCCCGGACAGAACGCACACCTGGAGTATGATATAATGAACACACTTTACAATCGGAACAGTAAAACACTTTCCGATAATTGAATGACCAATCAGAACACTCGGTTTTCAAGATTAACGTACTCCGGATTTCCGGGAATTCTCGAAGGGAATCCAATATATAACAACGCATACGCCAAATCTGAATCCGCAAATGCGACTACAGGAGACCTAGTACGTGGAAAGGCTAAATCTCTGTTTGATTCTTACTTGTTTGTCGAGGATAAAAAACGCCAAAGAAGTCTCCAGGACTTACGCCTGCCTACCTTTTGCTCGGGTATTCTTGTACTCGCTCGCCGATACCAAATGACCGCCGATCCTGGAAGTTATCCAGGAAATCCCTGTAGGTTAACTTGCCCTTGTGAAACCCGAGCCTGGCGCTCAGGATACGATACTGATCATCAGTCATGTACAGACCAAGACTGTCGAGCACCTACCAACAAAGAGAACTTCAGCCAGTACAACACCATAATTGAAAATAACTCGATTTGTGTAAATAATACCATGGCTCGTACAACTTCAGCCAGCTAAGCTTCAAGGACTTGAGAAATAGACCTTTTGCAACAACTGGTCACGTGACCTGGCAATAAAAAAATTTGGTGGTAGCTCAAAATGGATGCCAGAAATGGAAAGAGTGAGCCAAAATTAGTAACCATTGCAATTTGAGGAAGGACACATTTTTGAAATCTCTAAAGTTTATGAGGTTGTAGTGCCCATAAACTCTGTTAAATGGATTTACTTTTAAAATGTCCTTGCTTAAATTTTGAAGATATGGGGAGGAAACTTGCACTAGTTAGGAATTTTGGTTTGCTCTTTCCATTTCTGGCATCCAATATGGGGTACCACCAATATTTTTGATTGACAAGGTCAGGTGACCAGTTGTTGCAAAATGCCCATTGAAGTACGTGTTGGCTGCTAGACGTCACTATAGTTTGTTAATGCCATTAAACCATCACATTGTATTATTTTTCCTTAGTTACATTTCTGGACAAATTTGTTTAGTAAGAATTCAAGGCCTTTTCCAGACCTTTTCCGAGAATTAAAGTATTTTTCAAGGACATTTTTGGATTCAATGACTTTTCAAGGCGAGCAGTCGAATTCAAGGACTGTACGAATCATGAATAATATAAAAGGACGTTCCTTATACGCACCAAAACACTTTTCTATAGTTCTTATTCCCGATGACATGTCAGTTTACCTCTCGAAATTCTTTCCTGGAGAGTTTTCCATCTCCATCGCCATCAAACTTGACAAATGTCTTGCGTATGTCAGGAGATCTTTGAGAGATGTGCTCCTGAAAATAGAGAACAATGTAGGTTTGCCACGTTATGAATGATTTTCTAGTTCTCGAACGTGATATGATTTCAATGTATTGAGGGGCCCTGTGCTACAGTCAAGAGGATGTAACTCAAATGAAGGTAACACTTTGCTACAATGTACTTAGATTATTAGAATAATAGGGTGAAAATGTGGGAGAGTACATGTAATTTCATCCGAAGTACAATTACCACTGCATTGAACTTTCACTTTTTCAGGTAAAATTTCACTTTCCCTGTTGAAATATTTTCGAACAGTGCCATATTTTAAAATGACTGACCATCGAATTATAGGCAAGTTATTATTTCGTCTCAACGATATAGCACTGCGCATACTCGTCATAATCGGACTAACCTTTAGTATCTCCATACATTCATCCGCTGACTTCTGTCCTGTGAGATCGAGGGCGCGGTCATACGCAGCAACGTGACGGTGAAACTGATCACTTCTCATGAGATCCGCCTTAGCCTCGCTTTCATCATGGATACGCGTACTCAGACCATTAATGTCTCCACTTACGATATCGACTCCCTGAAATACAACGGAACTCTGTATTGAAACTACTTATATATTAAACGCAGAAGCCTCACGACCATTGTCATGTTGTTGAGGCAAACACTGATCAACATTTCATACCGATGATGCTTTGGTTCAATTGATCTGTTCTTAAATATTGTCAGTTTGATTATCATTTCAGCGCATGATCAGGGTTTTCAATAACATTTGAAGTAAGTGGCAAAACTTGAAGAGTAGGCGGCGAGCATCGAGCGCCATTGGCGCAAATATCTAATTTTTGGGGAATTTTTCAATCAAAGTAGGCGGCGATTTCATGTAAAATACCCGGCGAGATTCGCCGGCTGCCGGCTTCTATTGAAAACCCTGCGCATGACCCAAGCACATACGGGAAACTCTAGCGTGCTTGGGACACCCAAATGGATTCAATCAGAAGTCTCACGAAGTTCGCGCCGAACAATTATTGATTTACCAACAACTGTCCAGTTTCTCGTTTTTTGATTGCCATGGAAATAAGAGAACATACCATAGACTATATCGCAACCCCGCCGTCGCAGTGCACTCTGGGATGGATATCTCAGTTTTCCATTGTTGTTGTTGGGCGGCCATCTTGGATTTAACAACGGAAACTGAGATATCCATCCCAGAGTGCACTGCGATGGCGGAGTTGCGATATAGTCTATGGTAGATTACATGACAGCGCGCTTGAATCACTTTCCCCCAGCAAGTTTCCTTCTATTTTGGACCCTGCTCGCTTCATTATTCTTAGTTTGTTGTTGCGGCAAATGACAAGCGACGAGCGACGTACCCAGCCCGAAATGAATTATGGTTGTTGCTAAAAGTCTGGTGAATTCGTTTGTTTTTGGAGTCAAAGGCTTTAAGAAGAATATTCATGGTTTCTTTCGAATGGATTTTCGAATTGCACCGTATTCTATTCCGCATAGCTGCCGCCAGTTATAATGACAATCCTTTGTCGCTTGCCGCTCGTCCGTGTCATCCTTTTTTGAACTAGGTGTATACTAACATCGAATATACCAGAGACATGAAATGGCGCGCATTGAATATCATTTCGAAACTCTTGGGTATTGAAGTTCTTGAAGTCTCTCATCCTTATGATTTTGGGAGGTGGTCTCTTATTTGTGAGTTTGAGGGTAGCGTAAACCAAGCTGTTGTCCGATATTCCAAGTGGTCCAATTCGTTGCGCGCAATGTTGCAGAGCTGGACTCACTAGCAATTTCGCCATTGCCAACAATATTGTGCGCAAAGGTCGCAGTGTGCGTCCGTACTTTACGTTAGTAAACTTAGAGTTCAACTTACGAGATTACTGAGGAACTCTTGAAAATCGATGACCCCGTCAGAATTAACATCACAGCGATCCCAAAGCCTAGAAAAACAATAACAATGTTTGCATAAAAAAAAAGGAAGGATCGTATACACGGTCGCGGTTACGTAACTATTTCGAAACACGTCGGTAGCTTGACAAAAAAAGCGGTTTCCAATTACCCTATATCATTATGACGTCACGGCTTGTTTGTGAGGGGGACAGAATCGACTTGAACAATAGAATTTTGAACTAAATCTGCTCTGCTGAGGAAAATTTAACTTCGAATTGTCTGGTTTCCAGATATTAGCCGTATCAATGTTTATCCCACAATATTTACCGTATTTGGTGGCTGTTACCGATATTCTACGTTCTACAAAATGCATTTGATAGCTATTTCGTTTGTGTTGTTGCTGTTTTGTCCCCCTCCCACGACCGTGATCCTTAGCGTTTAAACAATAGATTGTTTTGATTTGACGTCATAATGATATAGGTCAATTTCGTGTCGAAAAGTAATGAGGTGATTTCTTTTGAGTTTGATTGGTTAGTTATCCATGATTGCGTTTACTTTTCCTCATCATTGGTTCAAATAAAAACAATTACGAATTGCTTCATGATTGGTTCAATGAGTTTTAACTTGTTCCCGTGATTGGCTCTGGTTTTGGTCTCACGACATTTCATCGAAAACGCATCGTTTTGAAAACGCTTTCCAAAGTGGAGTAGGGGGAGGAGGGAGGGAGAGGAGGGAGGGGAGAAGGGAGGGAAAGGATAGAGGGAGAGGAGGGAGGGGGAGGAGAGAGAGAGAGGAGGAAGGGGATATGGACGGGCACTATTCGCGTGCACTTTAAATAACAATGGTTAAAAATATTAAACAGTTAAATACCTAGCCTTGCCAGAAGTTGACCACAATTTTGTTGTGGCGAACGAAGCGAATTTTTTTTATCCTGGCGACAGGCGAGCGATGAAGTTGCGAGTGGTCGCCCCGCAACGATTCAATTTGTGTTTCGCGTCAAAAATAACGCCGAGATGACGTATCAGGTTTCTTTGAGGCGGGGCCCACAGGGTAGTCTTGGACAACGACTTGGCAATTAATGATTGACAGGTGTGCACTAAAGCTGATTTGATTGGCTACTCTTATACTGAATTTATTCGCACACCTAAAAATCCGTCGGTAATTTTGGCGCGAAACAAGTATGAAAAGTCTATTTAAAAAATCCTTTAAATCATAAGTTAATAATTATTGCATTCACATAAAAACAAAAATAATAAACAAATCACTTTTACAAATGAACTCAGGCCAACCTCCCACTATTACATTCCCATCAAGAACTCTTTCCGCAAAAGGTAGATATTGCTCTACAGGAAGATAATTTGAGGGGAGTATACAAAGAAATACGGCAAGCAAGAGCCATACCGTACCATTCCATCAGAGATTCTGCTAGACCGGTATACGCCGGTGTTTATAAACTGATAAAATTCGAACTGCACCGAAAAAAAACCCGGGGCTGTTTTTTTCTAAAAACACATTTTGTACTGTTACAGAGTGGAATATCTTTTTCGTACCTTTTTCGTACCCTAGAGCCGTGCCTTTTTCTTACCTGAACCGTACCTGTTTCATACCTTAGATCTGTACCTTTTTCGTACCTTAAATCCGTACCTTTTTCGTACCTTAGGTCCGTACCTTTTCACACTCGTACGAATTTCGGTCTAATACACAAACCCACAGGCAACTAACTGAAAATAAAGTCGCTACTAAATACGATGCCTTACATTTCAAAGTGGTCATCAGATACAGGCAGGCAATATTTCTCCAGCAGTTTCCGCAGCTCATCCCTCGAGATCGAGCCATCTCTGTCACTATCAGAGTTAATGTAAGCCAAGCGGATGCTTTTCCAGTTATCCATGATTTTAGAGCGAAGTATGTCCTCAACCTATAGAATAGAAAACGTTATGTATCCAACATTAATATAGGGACATTTTCGGAATTGGTGAAGGCGGTGACCATTAAACATCGCAGGGATAACCAAATACGCCTTTTGCAGCTAACAGTTACGTGCTGATATATCACTTCAATAACCAATTCATTGCGGCACACAAATTTCTAAACGCAGTTTTAGAAAGATCGGCAATCGATAGGAGGTGGAAAAAAGCATTTACAAACAGGTTTTGCTAATAACACTACCGATTTTATACAAGTGCCTTTAAATAAATGAAGTCAGTTTTTTTGCCATCCAGTACAACCACGTGACTGCATTCCTGCAAATGCCCATTAAAGATTTTTACGAACCTTCAAAAATATACGTCAACTTATATACCATACAATACAAGCGGTTCTTCAAATTTATTCTAAAAAATCAGCTGCAAAGCCTTTAAAACTCTAAACAGAAACAAAAACCCTAAGCTGCTCTCAAAAAATGGTCTGAAAGAATTTCACAGTAGGGCTAGATGAATGAAAGATGGCAACAATTGAATTGGACGAAGCAGCAAAACTGAATTGAATACAACGACAGAAACTGAATAAAATGGCCAGTGCTGCTGGGAAACCATTTCAATGCGATATTTTAAAGGTGACATATTCAACAAATATAATATGTCATTTTGCCGTGCATCTGTCCTATTATAGATGTATATACATATGATGTCACAACGTGACGAGAACGAAGAAGTGCGCCACAAGACGCAGTTAGTTATTATTGTATAATAAATTACTAGTTTCACACAGTCATTCTAAACCCACGTTACTGTCTGAGAAATCAATACTAATAACGTTGAATCAGGCTTACCGTTGACCACGCAAGAACTGCGGGCGGCGAAATGCTTTTGTTAGAATTGTCACCCACCAGCCACGGATGCGCCTCCTAAAAACCATGATGGAATGAGTAAATGTGTAGTTAAATAGTTCATTTCTGTTTATCTATTTACAGATTCTATGAAAGAGGCCCAAACCCATAGTTAAAATCACTGGGAAAGTATATTTTGAGCATTCTAAAGGGGCCACTGTCAATCGAATTAAACCTTCAAGTTTATTAAAAACAAAACTACAAAAATAACACACTGAGGCAGAACTTGAAAAATCCTGATACGCTTTTCAAACTCTTTCTTAGAGGATCGCAAATATTAAGTGCATTACAAAACCTTATTTTCGGTTACAGTGAACCCATTTAAAGTTGTTCTTCGTTTCTTTTAAAACAGTATTTTTCATCCACTCGAATCTTTGTCATCATTCATCAAAATATATCCAGTATACCTGGAAGCATACTCTGCTAATCTGAGTAGTTATTTGTTTTGTCTTTAGTCATGAGAAAGTTGATCATTTGGGGGTTGAATTAAAGTGCCCCGTGTAAAGTAAGTACTTTCTCTGTGAAAGAATACAATTTAGCGTTAGTTCTGTTTGTTACGTAAAAGAAGGCGAGTTTGTTTTCCATAATATTATTGACGATTCACTACTACCTTTAACACGATCTAATAACATTGTAAGAGCGTGGCTGTTACAATTACCAGGGCTCGAACGTAACATCTAAATCCGCTAGGAAATATCGGACTGTTAGTAGGATTTTTCCACTGGCTAGCAAACATTGTAGACGAAATGGCACATTTTCATATTCTATATGTTCACAGTTCACGGTATTTCCTTTGAAGTACATGTATACAAAGAATATACTACACTAGATGCGTCGTAAATTAGGCTTATAAACTGTTGTAAATATCCCACGTTTGTTCGAGATTTTCAGACCCCAAGTTGTACCTTTAAGGAAGATCGACTCGACACATTTGCTAGTGGTCAATAATTTTCAATCGCAAATTTAAAATCTGATATAATTTTCGAGCCCTTAGTTACAGTGCATTTCACCGGGAAAATGCACACTGATCCTTCGGCTCAAACACGGTTTCTAGAAAACTACCACTATCCATGTGTAATCAATGATTAACCATTAAGTTTAGGGTAAAACAGGGGGGGGGGGGGGGGGAGGGTGGGGGAATTACCAGAAACCATGACTGAAGTAACCATCGTCGTTTTATTTAACTGATCAATCACTACCTTTACCTGTGTTTCTCGATGTTCAAACCTGTCCAAGAATTCCAGGTATGAGATATGTCCCTTGTTACGGGGATCTATCTTGGCCATGAGCTCGTGGAACTGCTCTTCTGTCATCCGAAAACAGAAGCTCTCTAAGATCCTACGGAAATCCCGTCTGGTTATACGGCCATCTTTATTCTGCAAGATAAACGAAATTAATTACAATTGTAACATTTCAACTTTAATCATTAAACGACCAGTGAACGAAACAATGCCGATATGCGGGTGAGGATAGCAGAAAAGTAGCAAAGGATAGCAGATTGCGATCATGTTTACGATCAACGTGAAGTATATAAGATATGGCTTTACTCAGATGGTAGAACACAGTCTAGAGTGCGGGAGGTCGCAGGTTCGCCGAACCATGTATAAGATGTTCGCCTTGTCTGCTTCCAACCTGTTGTGCAATTTCGAGAAAGAGATGGGGATTGTCTCTTAGCACAACAGCGTGGTATTCTGGAGGAACTAACAATCTGTCATGACTGTAAACTGTATGGCAGAACATTGCGCCACAATAGCAGTCCGTAGTTGATTATCTCAATACAAGCCCTCCCTTGTAAACCAACAGCTAATTAAAGGACAAAAAGTCGTATTTTAACCGGGTTCTTTGGGCAGTTCTGGCTTTAAAGTTTTCTAGTCCAAACAGGAGCAGTCAAATACTATCACTGAAACATCAAAACTTACGTCATCAAAAACCAGAAACGCCTGTTTGATAGATGAAAAACTATCGGTAACTTTGGAATACAGGAATTTCCAGATATCATCTGTAGTCGGCATGTCTTCCGCCTCACGGACTGGGTTGAATCTAAAAAGGAAAAGCACTAATAAGAGAGTGAAACATTAGATAGACTTTTAGTAATCAATTGTTCTTCAAGGACTTTAAGAACTTTTCAAGCACAATCCACACTTCTCAAGGACTTGTTTTCCACAGCACCATACATTAATGAACTCAAAATTATACGCATATTACACCCTTTCTTTGACTTTGTTTGCACGATGACACTTTAATTTAACGATCTTTTGGAGGCAACACTGAGGATGTTTTACTGTCTTCTAAAACATCCAAGAAGGTTTCAAGGCGTTTTGGTAAAACAATCAAGGCCTTTTAATTTCAAGGAGGAAACTTTCTTTCAAAATTCAAGAACCTCATCCCCAGGGTCTTCTCGGTCAGACACAAGATGGCGGCTACTGAGAGAACTGAGTTTCTAAGGAGAGGAATCGCTCACTCATTCTGATTGGCTAAAAATACAGATTAGCAGTGGTTTAAAAATTTAAAAATTTGAGTGACGATGGTTGTTTAGTGTAGTGGTTGCGACCCTGGTAAAGGCTAAATCACGTGACCAAAAATCCACGTCAATCCTAAAGTCGGGCCGCTTGTCTTGAGCGGTTTTGCGGTCAGTTCGACTTGAAAATGTCCGAGAACGAAAACACATCAAGAAAACACGAAACACGTCAAGCGGGTTGGGTTTTCGATCGACCACTCATTCCACTCTATGCATATACATTTTTGAAGCTTGGAGGTAAATGATTATATTTTCCAGTATTGCAGTAGCAGATATCTTACTTGTGGTTGGGTTTGATAGGGATGGTCTGTCCGTTGCCCGAAGTGCGTGGCTCTTGGAATTTGTCCAAGAATTGCTCATAAGCAATCTTGTGATTGGCACGGATTCCACATCTGGAAATTAAAATAGCGATGTTATCCAAGAGAGCATAAGTAAGAGAGGGAATCTCCAATACGCGGCGCGCTTGTGTGATAATAATGTCGAATAAAATATATTTTTAATAAACGGAAGCAGCAGAGAAGTGCGCGATCGCGCGACAATCTCATGGCGGCAAATTGTTTTCGCGCCATTAGACTGTTGTCGCGCGCTGGCGCACTTTGCCTCAGCTGCTTCCGATTACTAAAAATATATTTTATTAGACATTATCATCGCACACTGCGCGCTACAAGATCCCCTCTCTTGCTTTCTTGGTTAATTACGATAATCTAAGGACCGTTTCAGATGCCGCTCCGAAACTAAAAAATCGACGTCGCGCGCTGAAATTAAATTTCGTGGCATAATGTATGCATTTATATATATATGCCCTCGTGCGGAACCCGAGGGGACTATATCATATATTTAAGGCACACGAGAAGAGCGTGTACTAAACGCCGCTCAAGTGTCGCATTACACAGCACCTGCCGAACCTAATTTATTTTCTGCCCCTATTTCAAACATGTTGAACCAAAAAGAATGAGTCCTAAGGACAACAATATTGAGGGCCTGAACAAGAATCAAGTCAAAGTTTATCGGAACTTCGGTGTTAAATACCTTTTGGTGTTTTGAATAGCGTCATTACTTACACAGTCAGTTTGGCAGGTTCTCGATCGCAAAATGAGGCGATTTATCTAGCCTAGCAAAGAGGCAAAGATACGCCTCTTGGATCCACAGCTATTTTGGCCATGTTATGACGAAAATCATCGTCAATATTAGAACAGACACAATAAAGAAACTAACTTCAATTTGTTAAATTGTGGCCGCGTCAATAACGCAGAACAGAACTTTACTATGATATTGTCGACCCACCGTGACATTAGCTCCTCGAAGAGTTTATCTGACATAGGGAACACGAAGTGTGTAAGAACACGCTTGAGTTCGTCAAGAGTCACGAAGCCATCCCCCCTTCGGTCGAACGCTACAAACGCACGCTTCACGTTTTGATAATTATCAACCATCTGCAAGAAGAAGAAAGGAAAAAAGAAAACAATTGACAATAAGACATTGGTATTCTATTATTTTAAAGTTGTGTCTCTATCTATGAAATAACGAATAGTGCGGGATTTGGCTCATTAAGGGCCTGTTCGCACTAGGATATTTTTTTTACTTAGCAAATAGGTATTTTTTTAAATGTACTTAGCAAAACAATATCTCAACAGTGGCCTGATAGACGTGGGAATAGTACTTTTGAACGCACCCCAAATTGTTTCCCGGCGCCTCGGAAGCCAACAAAGAGCGTGCCTCCGTTAAGTCTAATTTCATCTCAAACTCTCCACGTATAAAACCCTCACGTTTGCATAATTTCTAACTAGTGCGAATATATATCTATGGTAGACAAACAACTGAGTTGTAAGAAATCTCTAAAGAGGCAAACAAAATTAATCGCGCTATTGAGAAAGAGTGGTGACAAATGAACCTAAAATTCTGTTTTTGGCAATGTGGAGTGGAGGTGAATAGCGAACAATTATTCACCGAAGTGGAGGTGAATAGTGGTGGATATTTACCAAGCCACGAACCAAGCCACGAAGCGGCTTGTGAGCAGATTTCGTATGAGTGGGTAAGTTATGGCAAGTACTTACAGCACGCCGGTTACCGTACGACATGCCGTGACAGTGAAATAGTTTCCCTATCGTTTCATCTTTCTGATCCAATCAAATAACAGAGTTACGGTACAGTAAGTTTGGGTAAGGTACGGACATATTTTTAATCCGTATTTTTGTCCCACTCATACGAAATCCATGCTATGCTATTAAAATAAAGATCCTATAACGACAAAAACCATTATCCTAAGTTAAAAGACAAAAATAAAGTCTAGAATGTTTACGATAAATTCAAACTGCACGACTGGACACAATTTCTTTTTGAATTACTTTCTCGAAGATATTAGCTGATATGGTGTACACTGTAAATTCGAGGGTAAATAAAGTTTATGTTAATGTGTATACCAACCTTATCTCTCAACTTTCTCTCCAAGTCTTTGATTGTAATGACTGCCGGTGAGCCGTCTCGGCTGCTACTACTCGAAAGGGGTCGCTTGTTGGTTGCGAGGAACTTAGCCTTGTCGTGGAAGCCGCTTTCTCTACCTGTACAAGGAAAGTAACAATTATTAAAAAACTGCATTTCTTAGGAACGAGTTTCACAAAAAAAAAACTTTATGTGGTAAGACAATTAGAGGAAATACACATGTACCCCGGAACTAGCAATTAGCTGTTGCTAGTTGTCACTAATTTCAGAACTTTACTAGCAACATGTTGTCATGTGATTTGACTCACATTTCTAACAATTTACTCGCACGAGCCTAATTTCTAGTATTAATGTTTTACTAAAGGCCTTATTTATTATCATTACCGATCACACTATTTCGATCGCGACATTACTATATGCTGAAATATATAAAACGTTATAAAACTTCAGATACATATTCTACAGTTAGCAGTATAAAACGTTTCCTAAAGCCATTTCGTTTTTCCCCGTGCTCTTTTGGTTTCTTAAAATTGGAAATTCTTCTGACTAACTTTGTACAAAAAAGGAAGAAAAATAAACATTCGATGAAAATAGTGATATCCAAAACGTTTTGTAAAAAAATACCGTTCTTTGAAAACGATTAAGCAAAATGGCTCTACAGTTCGGCTGCAAAAAAATCAACACACTAGCATGCAGGATCATTTTCACTGACTCAAGAGAGTAACAACACAATGTTTGATGCTTACTTATGGGAATTAGCCTCGGTAAAAACCTCAATTCTTCTCTCTCTTGTCACGATTTTCCTCCCTTGAAGCAAACAAATCAAACGTTTCCTTGTCCATAATGTGGTCTCGAAGAAATCCTTCTCTCGAAGAAACATGTATTGGCCTGAGAGAAGAAAACGTCCTCGCACGTCGACTACAAGTTGGTCGAGAAGAGAAACACCTCCGTGGTTGAAGATAATATGAGAAACATTTGGCGTTATTGTTATACGAGTGTTTAGGAGCAGACTTTCTTTGATTCGCGCCAAGACGAAACGGTACATCCATAGCAAGATGAACTTCCATCTTCAAGTTAATTCAGCTACTTCGTTTGTAGCTTATTCTGGTGTGAGAATGTTTTGAGGAATACACGCGTTCTTAGGGATATCACAGTGTTTGAATATCTATGGTAACGAGCCTCTCAGACTGTTATTATTTAACGTTTGTTCGATTCTAAGAGTGTGGGTTACGTTACTCAATTATTCATTCGACCTAAATGTTTCCAGACTCAGTACAAATGAACTGAACGGTATTAAACATATAGTGGTTTTGAAAATCCAATGAGATCTAATTATTTCTACCAATGTTTTTTAATTCCCCTCGATGTGATTATGTTAACATACACTACGCATTGTTATCACTCAAGAGATTCATTCGAAAAATGGCGTCCAATTTAAATACAAATCATCCTCGTGTTGATGTTACCGCATAAAAGCGTTTTCACGTGTACGAGAATTCATGTTGGCCAGAGGATCATGACCGCTCATTTCGTAAAAATGTCCGAGAGATTTTCAACAAGCTATATAGTAGGGGAGGACGCTGGACGCCTTTTTTCTTGACCTACCGTTCGATATTTTCGTGAAAAGCACTGAATTACTGTCCAAGCCGCTGTCTATTGGGAAACTCGCCATCTAATTGGCTAACCAGGTGCCGACATTCAACCGTGTGCGCTCTGCATAAAAAAATCACTTAGAAAAATATATTTTTTTCCGAGTGTTTCCATAGTTTTCTCGATCGCTAACTTGATACAACGTGACTTAAGCGATAACAATTAGACTTGTCGCTCTTGGTTTCTATTTGGCAACAAAATCCCTGGTGTATTTAAACTAGACGCCATTTTTCGTATGGGTCTTTTTATTTATTTAAAACTTAAGATAACAGCACAATGCATACTGGGCCTTACAGAGCCAAACATAGTTTTCCTTTCACTAAATACCGATCGTTATAAACTTCAATTATCTTTTAATGACCGTACTAAATGACTTCAAAAACCTATACAATTAAATTCGGAGCTTTAATTTACTTTATTGTCTATTTTGAGGATTCCTTCAGTGCCCGTTTATTTGGTCCTGAAAAAGTAAAGACCCTCCCCCCTCATCCAACACACACAAAACCAACTTGCGTAAGTTCGTAATACTCAGAAGGATTGACCTGCATGCATTATAAATCGTATAATTTACCCACATAGCTCTTAGGATTTTCATGTAGCTCTTTCTTAACGTGCTCGTGCTTTCCGAGATCGGGTTGCAATTTTAGGCTGGTTTTTCAAGGAGGGAGGAAACCAGAGAATCCGGAGAAAAAAACCCCAAGCAAAGGAGAGATACTAACAAACACAACTCATATGTGGTGCCAGGTCCGGGAATCGAACTCGAATTACATATAGGTCCGATCCCGTTAAAAAAAGGCGAGAGACAAGCGCTTCATCCACTCGGTCCCTGATGCTGTTTTCGGAAGAATGTAAATGTAGTAGTTCTGGTGTTTTGAAATTTCCGAAAAGCCAGAATGAGTCGCCAAAAATCGGACACAGAACATACATTCTATACTGTACGTACTTCAGGTAATTCTGTTAAAAAAGAAGCTGAAATTAGCTTTTTTTTATAACTTCGCCCAGTTCTTCCCCAAAGCAAGGTCTCTCTAATATGCAATAAAAATAGCTGGAATTAATAGTGATTTAGAGGTTCCACAGCAGAAATATGTGAAATGTTAGCATGAGTAAATAGTGCCCATCAACTGATAGGTATAACTGTTCATAGCGAATAAATGAATATATTACGCAGCCGTATGTATACTAAACTTAACGCATAAAACTTTAATATACTGCAAGTGCAGAGCACTATAAAAACGCATACAACGAAATCTGTTTTGTTAGTATTCCTACACGGCGTAAAAATAGCTACTTACAGTATTTGTATAAGAATATCTAAGCATCCAGAATTTTTTTAAATACTTTGGTATCTGTTGGCCAACCTAATTGGTCTGATTAAAAATATAGAAGAAGAAAAAGGGGGTCACCATTTTCGTTTCTGAGATATTTTGCAAAATATCGCAAATGACAGACCTTTTCCGAGGAAGGACTGAGGCAAGTTTCGTAAAAAACGGCTTAAATCGCCCTAATGAACTAAGGTTGCATTGCCAATGTTAAATACGTGTTAAAATATGTAAGATTCAG
Source organism: Actinernus sp. WN-2022 (assembly GCA_030867875.1). Classification (NCBI taxonomy): domain Eukaryota; kingdom Metazoa; phylum Cnidaria; class Anthozoa; order Actiniaria; family Actinernidae; genus Actinernus; species Actinernus sp. WN-2022. Next base: position 80,802,047 of record JAOWCC010000577.1, on the reverse strand, counting down.
TAATACACCCAAACACAGATATTTGTACTTATGATAGTAGATTTAACCATCATGCGCAGTAGATATGCGCATTGCAAAACAGGGGAATGACCTTAAAAGCAGTTTTATTATAAATTCCAGTCTACTGTTAACAGTCCATCGAAAAAGAGAGAAAAGAAAAATACAATGTGTGGATTTTTATATTTTTTAACTCGCGGATATTGCGTAGAAATGCACGAGTTACTGTAGCCTGCGAACAGCATCCCCTACTTGAGGGAGAACGGCGATTTCATCGTTTCCGTTTCTCCCCATGAAGTAGAAACGGAAACGATGAAATCGCCGTTCTCCCTCAAGTAGGGGATGCTGTTCGAAGGCTAGAGTTACTGGTATGGGAGGAATCGTGTCACTTCACTCGCTGACGTGTTAGCTAATCGATGTTACAAAATTTTCGTATTCTATTATGTCGATATTTTCCGGCACTTCCCTAAAATTTTCGCTCCGAGATTTACTCTTTGTTATTGGCGACCTTTAGCAACCAACGACGGCGACGGAAGCGACGACGGGACCAAATGTTTTCTCCGGAAATGTGGTGTTTATTATTTCCATAATATTCACCTTAAATTGTTTTTTTACAACCAGATTTTCCAAAAATATGATCAGCATATTGTTCCGTTCAGTCTCGACGAAAAAACGGAGTGATTTTCTTTCTTTCGTTCTCGTTCTCTGTTGAACGTAAAATGTGTTTTCACGTAGCGGTTAAAAATATAGGCGACTGCGTGCATATTCACGTGCTCAGTTCTATTCTACTTTCTAATTATCTGTATTTTTTTTACAGTCGTTTCCAGACGTCGCCGTCCTGCAGTGTTTGATGAAGGTCCCTATTGATTCTACTGTACCCCGGCTTCGCAACTCGATTATCGCCAATCGATGCTCTTCTCTGATAAACGTAAGAAATCTCTGGGACCAGGCTAATGCAACTGTCGCCTGCTATTTATATATTTGCCACCGTCGCATCCAACCAACCCATGTGGGAGACGTTTCTCAGAGTGTTTAGAGAGTTTCCCTCACAAACTTCGATAAAGCGTGAAAACATAATCGCTTGATTCAGTTTGAAGTTTTTATTACAGCTATTTTTTCTGATTTTTGGGATAATTCTTATACTTACCACCGAACGGTGTGACGTAAAAGTCCGATTTTGCCACAACAATAAACGATGATGAAATTATATATGACGTGAGTTACGTCGGTGTTCCAGTAATTTCGAGGGGAGGGAGACGTTCGCGATATTGGGCAATAAAAGTAGCCCATTCCAGTAAAACCGGTACAATATATTATATATATATAAAGAGCTTATTACACGGAAAGTTGTGTAATACGGCTGGGAATTTTTACGAGTCAGTTTTATTTTTTCGAGCCTGAAAGGCGAGAAAAAATAAAATAGACGAGTAAAAATTCCCAGCCGTATTACACAACTCTTCGTGTAATAAATTGTTTATTATACGACAGCTAACACGAACAAAAACATGTTTGTTTTCGCTTACCTTACTGCTCTGTTTGAAGAAAATCTTGAGAGAAGAAATCTCGAGAGAAGAAATCTCTCAGCCCAATGTCGGGGGCGGGCGCGCAGTGAAAAGTTTTTTTCGCGCGCTAAAAGCTGATTGGCTGTTACTCAAACAGCCCCATTTCGATTGGCTCGCGCGCTTACAAAACCTTTTAAGTGTTGAATAAACCTGTGCAAACCGGTTTGTGACCAGTGTAATACCGTCTCATATTTGCACTCGTTTTAGCCCGTATTTGCACTCGAAAACGCCAAGTCGTATAATAAAGTAGTATACCTAATAGGTAGTAAATGCTGCCGCTCAGTTTAAGGAAATGTATTAGAATAAAACCTACAGTAGCTCTTTGTGAGGAAAGATATATTACTGGCCGGTAACACAATGTCAAGGTGTGATATGTGTTAGATGAATCTGTTGTATAGTTTTTGGGGCTATCTTGCGACTGAAGCTGTGGCATGTTTCTCAAAGTTGTCCCGATATATTTTCAGTTTGTATCGATATATCACGAATTTCACGGTAAATTCCCTGAGTCTACCAATTCCCAACATTTTCTTAAGATTTCCAGCAAAAAAAAAAACCTGCTGTTCTCCTGAAACAGGAAGGCACGCAGAGTCCAATAAAGCGTAAAAACGGGGAATCAACTGTAATTGAGATATGCTAATCTGTGTGTTTTGAACCCCGCTGTCACTAAATGGATTTGACTTTATCAAAGGTAACAGAAAAAAAATTATTTGTTGCTAATCATGTTGATAAGAGGAGAGATCTTGCTCTTTGGAAAATAGTCATTACCCCCCCCCCCCCCCCCCCCCCCCCCCAGCTATCAAACCATATGCGCACAACTGTGTCCGACTAAACGACTCCAGTGACGCATGGAGTTGGCAACTTAGGGACCGGTCATTATTTAAGTACCGGGTTGGATAAAAACATTTTTTTTCAGATTTTTTTTTCGAACCCCCGTCGGATATTTTTCCCAAAAAAAATCAAACCCCGTGAGTTTTGACATGAATTTTTCACATCCCTTTATATAGTTGATTACAAAATCCCATACCCCGTAGGTTTTCCTGAAAACAAATTCATACCCCGTACGATTTTTATCCAACCCGGTACCCCCCTTAAATAATGACCGGTCCCTTAGCATGATCATCAAGTTACAAAACAGATTTTGTGGGTTAGTAAACTTTACATCAAAACACGAGACTAATAAGGGCAATGAAAAAAATTGTGGTAAAAATTTATACAAACGAAATTTATTTATATCAGCTCGCTGTAGTAAACGCTCAGATTGCATTGTGGTCTGCACTCAAATATTTTGTGTTCTTGTGCATAACCACAATGCAATGTGCTGAGAATGCACCAAAAAAATCGTTTAGTACTGCTGCCTTGCTCGCTCGCTTTTAAAGCTCGCTCGCTACGGCAGCAATTACATACAGTCACGTGTGGCCATGGGTAGATTGTTTTACCTTGGCTGGTCCTGCCAGCAGAACGTGGCCGTGTTTTCTGGTGAGCATCTACTCCGAGTCTCTTGAGGAAATCCATGTAGTCCAATGTATGGCCATTACGAGTCATATCATACTTGCACCACAATCTAAATCAACAACAGGAATTAAAGAACTGTCAATCAACAGAAGTCTCACGACCATTATTATGTTGTTGAAGTAAATGTTGAACAGGGTTTGACCAACCTTGCTCATACAGATATTGATACTTTGTTTGATATTGTCAGTTTGATTGTCATTTCAGTGCACTACCCATGCAAAAACAGAAAACTCTAGCTTGCTCGCAGAAACCCACGTACACTTAATCAGAAGTCTCGCAAATTTCGTGATGAACATTTGCTATTACACATGACATTATAATTGTGTGCGGTCTGCATATACACCTGGACTATTACAATGAGCAGACTATTCAATCGGATACTTGAGCATTTGCTGATAACTGGTTCAGACCAACACTTCAATTTCAATATTAACATACTTCGCATTTCCAGAAACATTGTTGGAAACTTTCTCAGGGATTCCGATGTTTAACATATGTCATCCACGGTCGTTACACCAAAACTCAATTTGCATTTGTGAGCACAGGGAACCCAAGCAGAAGCCCATATGCACTCAATCATAAGCCTCCTGAACTTTGGTGCTTTGCGTCGGTTGTAAGGCAATCATATCCCAATTACATTTAGCCACTGGATCAGTTTCACTCACTGGGTTACAATAATTATATGCGCTCACCATCAAACATTTTTCCTATGTGTGTTCTGATTTTGCCCAACCTGAACCCCCAAATTGCTTTCCCATTTTAATTTTCTCCATTTCTGATCAGTTGCCTGACCTTTATACATGTACACGAACATTCTGGCAACAGCATACTAAAAATATGTTTATCACTTTTTTTCTAAACACCAACAAAATTCAAAATCTGACCTGTCAAACTGCTCATCAGTTAATCTAAAGCAGAAGTTCTCAAGGACTCTTCTCAACTCATGTCTCTGTATCTGGCCATCACGGTTGTAATCAAACAATCGTATTGCCTTCAGTATGGCATGTAACTGACCACAAATCTGTGGAAGAATATGCAGTACATATATAAAATAATAACTCTACTTTTAGATAACGATTATTCTAACTTCTTGAAACTTGAGTATAAATCACTCCAGCCATTGAACAATCTAACTTTCACACTTTTGGGCATTGCATTAACGTAGCAATTTTTACGAACGAAAAATAGCGCAGAAAATCACAGGATAGCGAGAATGAAATAACATGCCTAGTGAATGACAGCAGCTGTCAATCATTTTTCGCACCTTTTTTAGGAGGAAATCGGAAAGTTGCATTTTCAAGGCTTTAAAAAATATTTTTGAGTTTGATATTTTTTATGATGCTAGATTAGGATTTTTAGATTTAGAATTTGCTAAAAAACATATTTTCGAAACTTTTCCATTTTGAATCTTTATATAGTAGAATCCATTGCGGCAATGAGATTTTGCTTGAATATGCCTTATTAGTGCATTAGGAGGTGTCTACAGCTCCAAACTACATCTTGAAAATAAAGTATTTTTATGCTATTGGCTCTTTTTTTTCTGTTAAAACTTAGAGAAGCCACCATTCAGCGAATCGGATGTAGAGAAAACACAAGATTTTTCAATCGCAAATTTGAGAACTTTCCCCACACACGATATTCTTTCCAAATTAAACCATATCAGTTTAATCAAAAATAAATTCAAACCACAAAAAAATATCAAATGAAAATGCACTATTTCGATGGGTTTCTATTGAATTTATAATTATTAAGTAATTACGAGAAAGAAGATTAGATTAACATTCCTTGCCGTGGAGCACTACAGTTCTTATTTGGACTATTAGGTCCCGGTCGTGCTTACCGTACAGCAATTTTACTGATTTTTGGCAACATTTTATGATTTTGAGCGCTTAGAAAGTGCAACTGCGATGTTCTACATTTCGAAAAAAAGACTAATTTTTGGGGGATTTTCAAAAAAGATCAAAGCCGCCGTTTTCCTGCCTTGGATCATGAGGTTTCCGATTTTTGGCAAACTTGCCAAATGTGATATTTTAGCCAATTATGCTGCCAAAATAAACTTCCAGCTGCCAATCAATAAAAAAATTGTAGTGTTTTCGTGCCACAGTGTTAATATTACACGGTAATGTTGTAATTAAGCAAGAATCTGCTCTGAGCCAAAACGCGGAAAGTGCTCTGTTTACGTTTCAAATTTCACTTCATTTCATTTCTTTGACAGCTCATCATTCCTAAAACATGAATTTCATTAAGTGCGGCCGCAACCGAAAATTGGAAAAAACTAAATTTTTGTTGGCAAAGATTTTGCCAGAATTTGGATTTCACCTAAAGTGCGACCGGGGCCTTACTTAAACCGAAGTCTCAATGCTTTTTTTATGATGTTAATTATCATGTACCTAAAAACTAAGGTTGGTTCAAATGTCAAACTTTTCATGCGACGAACCTAATTAGCTCAAAAGAATCCGCCTAATTATCTTTTGTTTCAATTGCATTCAGCACATATTTTTCGGCACATGAAAAGTTTGACGTTTGAATTTGGCCTAATGAATCTATTCAATCTAATCACATAATAATCTAATTTAATCTATATATAATTTACACTTATGTCTTAATTGATATTCACTAATAAAATATATAATTAATCAGTCCACCTTTAAGATAGTCCCCATGCATGCATCTATCTGTTACAATTACATGCTATATTCTATCAATCTGATCATCCAAGAGTATAATAATGATTTAGAATAATGTCTTGGTAATCATGCAATCAATAAACTAAATGGGTAATAGAGCGGATTTCAATTGAGTGTCGGAAGTGTTTTGGTTTTGCGTTTACTAAGCTCTCCTATTGGCTGAGAAAGTATTAACCAGCCAATCAGATTCCAAAATAAAACCAAATGCAAATTGGTTTTGCTTTGGTTTGTCATTGGCTCACACTGGGAAGCCATTTACGAGTTACTTGTGATTAATCGCTCCTGTGATGGCTGGCTGTAGGTAATTTGCATTTGGTTTTACCACATTCAACTGAAAACCGCTCTATCCAACAAGTAATCGGTAGTTATATAGACTATTGAATAAATTAAAATTCCAATCATTTAAACAATATATGTCCAATGAATTAAATAAATAATCTTTTTTTTTTTCTATCTTTCTTTAAAACGTCTTAGAAATAAAAATGTTTTAAGAGATGATTTGAAAGACCCAATACCGTTTAATTTTTTTTTTTGGTAGAGACTTCCATAGATGTGGAGCAGGTGCATGAAGGTCTTGACAACTGGCCAGGCACTTGTAAGAATGATATGTTGGCAGATCTTAGAGATAGTGCAGGTGTACTTTGTCAGAAGCTCATCCGCTTTCAATATCCAAGACTGAGACTGTTGTTATTGTAGTTATTATGACGAAACACCCAGTACCTTTCATCACGCCAGGTGAGAAATTCACCATTCAGCCAATTAGCTGTCACTCACGTACCTTATAAAACACATGCAGAGGCCGCCCCAAAAATGTAACTCTGATAAAAGCTATTATAAAAGAGTAAAAAGTTACGACTGCGAGACCCACTACAAAAAAACATCCCAGATTCCAAGACCCTCTCGAAAAAAATCTGAGACTCCGATACGGGTATAAAAGCAAAGAAAAATTGAGACTCTGAGACCCGACCTATAAAATGCAAGATTTCAAGACAAGCTACATGTGAATAGCAGCTATATATAGCATTTACATAGCTATAGTGGCCCCCATATCATGGTGGGGCATAAGTGAAATGCTCTGATTGAAAAATATCAAATGCCTCACAAATGCCCATTTTTTTTTTGGGGGGGGGGGGGGGGGGGGGGGGGGGAGGGGGGTTTGGAATTATTGATAAAGCCATAATGCCACTGCAGCACACATACCTTTGCTTTGAGCTGTCCTTCAACATCATCAAATGCTTGATCCCTTGGAGACTTTGTCTGGTTGAATCTTTAAGAATAATGGAAATAATAATTCATTGTGCGTCATCTCTCACCTAGAGCTGTGACCCGGGTTCAATTCCTGGACGTGGCACCATAAGTGAGTGGAGTTTGTTGGTAGATATATCTTTCCCTTGCTCTGAGAGTTTTTCTCCAGGTTCTCCGGTTAAATTCCTCCCTTCTTAAAACCCAACACGCTAAATTCCAATTCGATCCATGGATTAGCTGGATCTTGACTTTGATCTGAGCCCCGTAGGTTGTTTCAGGTTCCCGTTAAAAATTCAGTGTCAATGACTGAATAATACAGTGGTGTATAATTATATGAATAGCAGTTTCAGTGGTTATTGATCCGAACACCTCACTTTGAATAAATTATAATTGTAATGAAGCACCATATAATTATTGAAACTGTCATTCTTGTAATTTGACACCAACACCCTCTTAAACAAGTGCAACTAATTTAGATACACAGTTTGAATAGTGCTTCATTACATTAAAGTGAGGAAATTGGTTCATTATACTGCCTAGACTTAGTACTATTTGTACAAATGTAGATGCCATTGCAATATCAGCTATTCAGTACAACAAACCAATATCTTCGATTTGTAGCACAGAATATTTTACACACAAAACATATAACCAAAAGGTATTTACTGTGGAAATTATTAATTAACCTACTTATGCAAACTTCCAAGCCATTTTAGTCCATCAGGAGTTCCTCCTCGCTGGTGTAACTTTTCCAGGAATTCCAGGTAATTGACAGTACCATCCCGATTTATGCTGACCTTGAAAATAAATTATACATACAAATGTACAAATGAGAAAGGAGTAGGAACAGTATGTAAATGTACTGTATGAGAAATATATGAGTTTAAATTGAATAGCATTAAAAACTCTAGATCTATAGTTACTCTTTAATTCTGTTCATTTTTCCTAATACCTTCATTTTATATTTCAACTTTTATACCACCATGATTTCATTGTTATGTGATGGTGTGAGATTGAAGTTGCAACATGTAGTTTTCAGACAAAGGCCAATGCATGGAAGGGCGTATCTAGCCTATAGGCCTACAAATTTTACAGCCTACTTGTCTTATTACAAGTGAATGTTGGGCTTGAGGAGCTGTCGAAATACACAAAACATGACCTGAAAGTGCAGCAGAAGGCATTTGCGAAAGTCTAAGGCCCTGTTTATATGAAGGAAAGTTGGCTCGGGGACCCTCCCTCCCGAGCCAACTTTACCGAGCGTTTATATGGAAGTTGTTCCAGGTGCCCGAGACAACTTTGTCTTGAGCGAGTCTGGGCACGTAATATTGGATTACGCATGCTCTGTGTGTCCCGAGTTGGCCCGGTTAGGTGAGCCAAAGTGTTTATATGAGAAAAAGTTGGCTCGCACCCCATGGTCACTCTACCTTGCGAACCGAGTGCCTCGGGGAGGAGGATCACCCGCCCCCCGAGCCAAGTTTCTCATGTAGACGGTTGACTTCGTTTTATAAAGAAATGTATGAAAAGTTGGCTCGCCCAGGGTAGCTCGGGGGGGGGGGGGGGGGGGGTGACCCTCCCCCCGGAGCCAACTTTTCTTCATAAAAACAGGGCCTAAATCTAAAAATTTCCCGGGGAAGCATGCTCCCAGACCTCTAAAAAAGCAACCCTAACGGAGCGGTTGTTTGGGCCTACAAATTTTAAAAACCTGGCTATGCAACTGCAATGCATCTTTTAAAACTCCATTGCTAATACCCCTCCCATATGCACCTGTGCAATTTATGGAAGCCCGGCAATGCAAACTACAATATTGTATATGTTGCAAATTTGCATGGTCTCATGCTAAATATTGCATAGCAATGCAAATGCATTGGTAACAGAATGTTATTGAATAAAATTTCAATGACTTAATGGTCTATTAATAATTGATCTGAGACCTATCCAAACACTTTTTTGTGTTGAATATTATTGTTTACCTTTAGTTAGTTTATTTGTAGATCATAAAATAAACATTGTGAAATGAAAGTGCTCCTCTCCTTTATTTGTATTAGGAATAATACAATGTGATTTTGCTACCTCCATGTTCTTCATTATTTATGCATGAAAATGTAAAAAGTTATAATCCTTTTTTTGCCACATTGAATCCCTCAGGATACAAAACAGCCTGCAAACTTAATGTGGCTATATAGCTGAATAAGGCTAGATAAACACTGCCAAGCTGACCATCAAAGCTATTATGATGCTATTACAAAATGACAATGTACATTATTACACCTTACATGTAATTACAAAAAGTTTGTCCCGGCTGCTGTCAAATGCCATGTTAATTAATTACATTCAAATATAGGCTACATGTAGCTAAAGTTATAGTGACAACAATAAAAGAAAGTCTGTGATCTTGCATATCTGAAAACTTAGACAAAATATATTATCAGCAGATCAGATATATTTTTGTGGCAATGAGTCTTTTAGATGTCACAATTAGCATGAAGACATAAACATGCATTGACTAAACGGTTAACCCTTATATCCTGCTTAAAAAGTAAATTACTAACTTGTTTCCAGTATCAAGTTTATACATGCATGTACATATTGTACATCCACATGCCTGCATGAACCTGTTTGCGTAACAAAAGCCCTGAATATAGCTATTTACATGTAGTACACTACATCTTTAATTAACCTAATAGCCAATCATTTTTCTTATTTATTTTCAATGTGAGGGCTGGTGGCAAATGGTAAATCTGAGACTTTGCAAGACACAGAGACTTGCGTTTTCAAAATCCAAGCCCCAGACTTTTTAAATTAAAGCGATTGGAAAATCTGAGCCTGAGACTTTGAGATTTCAAAATCCGAGCCTGCATGAGCTTGTCCGTCTTCAAAATTCGAGCTACGTCAACAAAATGATCAAGAACTTTGGATATGTTGCACGGAACTTGTGTACATGTACGTAGCCAGACAGATGAAACTGCATGCCAACATATTCGATTCATAAATGCAACATATTCACAAATGCTTAAATTAAATGCAACAAACCAGGTTTCAGTTTTGAAAAGAATGTCAAAGTTCTTTCAAGAAACCAAACTGTTATAAACCTGGTCCGAGTAAAAGCTGCATGTAGATTAATTATTGTCTATTATGTATATTTATGGGATTGTTCACACTGCACATGTGAACATAAAAGAGTAACCGTTAATGAGACTTAATTAACAGTACACAATTGTACATACATGTACTATAAAATTGACAGTATAATTAATTAATGTTAAAATGTATACCTTCTTCATAATATGGCTAAACTGCTCCTGAGTCAGTGGGAAGCAGAAAGACTCTAACACCCTTTTGAACTCAGACACAGTGACTGTAAGGTTCTTTTCAGCATCTAAAGTCTGAAAAGCCTGTAATAAAAGGGGAAAAAGGTTTTATTCCAATAAATAGGCCAGATAAATTTAACCTACATGGTAGATGTAGGGGACGTTTAATGCTTGAGTGGTCCCATGCATTATTTCTTACCATATGTTAGGATCAAAGGGAAACCAATTTGGAGTGGAACATTAGAAATCAGGAGAGTGGCAATTGCAAAAAATATTAAAGCCAGGAAAAACAGGTCCAACAAAAATTCCTGCAAGCACTTAATGCAATAATTGGCAGCGGGTGTAAAGTACAGGTCAGGTTACTTCTTGTTTACCTGTGAACCCTAGCTCTAGGTTAGTGCAGTGAACCCATTGTTTACCTGCAAACTCATCCGATGGTTATAGAGTTAGGTTTATGGTACGGGTTAGGATTTGTCTTGGAATTAACAACCTGACATGTGACCTATACTTTACACCCGCCAAACAATTATTGTTTGTATAAAGCCCAAAAAATTGTGCAGATCAGAACATATATATACATGTGTATATATGTAGGCTGGAGATCCAGGAAAATTACTATTTACAGTGTGAAAAAAAATGTGCAGAGCTCACATTGTCCAACAAAATTGTGCTGAGCTATATTGCAAAAGGGCCAAACAAATTTTGTGCACAAACAAATTATCACCCCCCCAAGTCAAAGCAAGTTGAATTGGTTCAATTAAGCGCACTGGGAGGTGCGCAATTTGCATGACCACAACAGCTTCTTGGAGAGGTCAGGGGGGTTGTAGTTTGTCCCACTCATTCGAAATCAGCTATAGATATACCTGTCTCATTTCAGCAAAGTTGACTCTTATCTTCTCTCTGATAATTGACTCCACTTCTATAGCACTTAGTTTAGGATCTGCAGATCTTGATGAATCTGTTGTATTCAATCCATATAAACAGTTAAATTTAGTGTTCAGTGCATGATAAAAGAAGTGCACGCGGACCCAAACAAACAAAATCCCTAAAACACACAGCTTAGGTGGCCATGGGACTGTGTTCTCCTTGATATTTGTATTACATATATTTATATACTTTTAAAACTATATTGGTTATCTGTATAAAATTGATCGAATTTGAATTAATTAATAATACACGTCCCAATCCTACAATCTACAGTAATGAATCCACAGTAATATAAATTGAACATTTTGCACTCTACAAAATCAGCGATTTTGCTCCGTGCGAAGTTTATGAATGGATAAATTATGAGCAACATGTTTTCATTACAACTACAAGTGAGAATTTCTACTTAATAAAACATGGCAATACCGTAGTCATACTCATAGAGAATACCAAAGAAAGCAAAAGAGCAGTGAACAATGTTATAATTAATATACATTCACAAGTAAGCACAGCCACAAGTCACAAAATAATTACTCACCTGGACTCGAGAATGAAATGACCGAGAAAGATCGCCTCCCACTGTTCGGCAAAGGTATTTCCACGTATGTATGGGATCTTTGTGTTCTCGGAGTGTCAAAAAAACTTTTCTCTGATCTTGAATTCAACCCAGATTTGGGTCTAGAAGTAGATGATCCAGTTGATAATCTGGATTTTGGACGCGGGGTGAAAGCCACTCCGCGGGAAGCCGGCCGAATATCGGCAAAGTTATAAACAGCCGGGGATACAACAACTTTAGTCATCTTTCTTCTCTATTTATGTATAATCACAGTTGTAATAACTAAGATCGGAAGTTAATATTGCCTGTCCTTTTCCTTCCAAATCGCCATCAAAATAAAACAAAGCTATTGTTTTGATCGTGTTGCTAGGCGCTTGGCGGTCTTTTGACTTCTCGCCGTTGCCATGCGGTTGAATGGCTTCCAACTACGATTAAGCCAATGGGAATCGAGCAATGACAATTGACCTTCCACGGTCGATGCGTTGTCTGTCACGATCAGACTTCTTGGATCCAAAACGAGGCTGGAAGTTGCACCTTTCACAGAAAGTACCGCGCCATATTGCCTACTGAAATCATTTGATTTTAAATAATAACAAGAGCCCATCTGGGCTTTCACTCGGGCCACATTAGATTGAAGATGAAATACACTTTCATTTGAAATCCTCTTAGTAATAACCAAAGGGAAGACTTATTAGCTGAATTTAGCAGTCTTTAGGAGTGGCCGATAGCGCGGTGACTTTCATTCTCTGTTCCCCTAGTATATATGTAATTTAATAGTTTTCTTTTTCTCGTATGTTGTCTTTTAATTTAAACACTACTTATTCGTTTAACATACTGCATTTGAGCAGGCATATATTCATTGTTTTGAACCCGAGAATTAACCGTACTACCGTACTTCATGGTCCCTTTCTTTAGTGGTGGGTTGGCGGTCAGGTGATTGCAAACTCTCGTCATTTAGCGCAGAAAATGTATTCTGATGAATAGGGATCGGGTTGTCATGTAAGAAATATGGCTCTTGAACAAACTGATAAGCTTCAGTAGGTTGGGTAGTCTCGGAACACTGCAGACCTTGGTCTTTCATAGTCTTCTTTTTGTATTCTTGACTTTTTTTTTAAGTTTGAAAGTCGGATCTCAGCTTTTATATTATATCCGCTTTCAACCCCGGGGGGGGGGGGACTCCCTTATGTGAGGGGTACATGGATGCTCGTCGTACCTATTAGGGGTCAAAATCAGGAGTTTGGTACCACTTAGGGTATCCATCATCAAACACAGACATTTCTATGTAAAGCGGTACCTTTTAGGCGTCGGGTGTCAATGGAACAAAAAAGCTGTTATCAATTTACATTTTTGTCATCTTTTAGGGATCAAAATAAGCTTGAGCCACGCCCATTTTAGTACCTCTTAGGGGTCAAATCGAAAATGTCCGACGAGCATCCCTACCCATTTTATATGGGAGTCACCCCCCCCGGGCTTTCAACTCGCCATTTTCAACTTCTAGGTCAATAATATATTCGTGCGTGATGACAGCATCTTGATTTCGGTCTTGTATATATTATCTTGCTGCACTAATTGGTCTTCCAAATGACTGAGTTTGGTTTCTTGATTCGTGTTTAGATGTGACGAGAGTAAGAATTCATTACGCATATCAGTTAGGTCAGCCTCCATGTTACAAATCAAGGTCATTAAAGCAGCGAGAGAGTTCGTATTGCGGGCTAACAAATATTTTTATCCTCGTGAAGAATCTAAAGAATTCCGTCTCTTCCGGTTTGAATTTGACTCATGTGTATGTTGCTTTTGGAGTTTCAAGGATATGTTGATCCAAAACTACAGGCTCTTGGGGTTTTTCATTGACTTGTGAACTTGCAGGCTCTGTAATTTGTTTTGTTTTCTTAGTATAACATAAAGTGTTGAACATGACCTCTGTTTCTTCATTCATTAATTAAGTTCTCTACTTTCATCTGTAATCTGGGAAACCCTATCTTTGCCCATGCCTTGGCACATAACTATTCCTGTTCAGTTAAGTAGACGTGGATGATTATAAGTAAAATCCTTCGACAGCTTGTACCGTTTCCGCTAGGTCAATATCCTCGCTGGAACGAAATAACTTGATCTCAATACTCTCTGATCCAACATACGGTAAATTTAAATCTCTGACAGTTTTTAAGAGACTCTTAATATTGGCCTTGAAGTGTCTTCACCCAAAATAAGACTGATGTTCTCCTCGGATGTTTTAAATGCAGCACAGCGAGCCGATGGCTTATAGATTCCAATATCTATTTCTTCGAATTTTAGCTTTCCGGATACTGGCCCCTACACTGGCTTCAGGTCGTCGTACGCCGTCGTATAATAAAATCACTGGCCATCTGGGTAAAAAACGCGGTCCTTCGGCTCCGACAATAGCGCCAGTTGAAATATCCTGAGCCTGTTGGAAGGCTTTCGCACGAGTGAAGTTAAATAAAACATTAAACTGGCTTACATTTGAGAGATGAGACTCAAAATAAGAGGGAAAGTTCCTCGCGGGTCCTTCGCCATCTTGCTTTCTGTGCTTTACTGTATTAAATTATGTAAATAAATTAACCTGGCGATTGCTGCGTGATCAGCACAGTGCAATCTGATTGGTGTGAATTTGACCTTTAACGCATGCGCAGAAATTTTGCGACACCCAACCAAAAAAATAAAATAAACAAGAGCCCATCTGGGCTTTCACTCGGGAGTCGGGCCACATGAGATTGAAGATGAAATACACTTTCATTTGAAATCCTCTTAGTAATAACCAAAGCCAAAGGGAAGAATTATTAGCTGAATTTAGAAGTCTTTAGGAGTGGCTGGTAGCGCGGTGACTTTCATTCTCTGCCTCCCCTAGTATATATGTAATTTAATAGTTTTATTTTTCTCGTATGTTGACCTTTTAATTAAAACACTACTTATTCGTTTAACACACTGCATTTGAGCAGGCATATATTCATTGTTTTGAACCCGAGAATTAACCGTACTACCGTACTTCATGGTCCCTTTCTTTAGTAGTGGGTTGTCGGTCAGGTGATTGTAAACTCTCGTCATTTAGCACAGAAAATGTATTCTGATGAATAGGGATCGGGTTGTCATGTAAGAAAGATGGCTCTTGAACAAACTGATTCGTTGCTAAAGCTTCAGTAGCTTCAGAAAACTCGCCATTTTCAACTTCTAGGTCAATAAAGGTGATGACAGCATCTTGATTTCGGTCTTGTATATATTATCTTGCTGCACTAATTTGTCTTCCAAATGACTGAGTTTCGATTTGATGTGACGAGAGTAAGAATTCATTACGCATATCAGTTAGGTCAGCCTCCATGTTACAAATCAAGGTCATTAAAGCAGCGAGAGAGTTCTTATTGTCGTGAAGAATATAAAGAATTCCGTGTCTTCCGGTTTGAATTTGACTCATGTGTATACATGTTGCTTTTGGAGTTTCAAGGATATGTTGATCCAAAACTACAGGCTCTTGGGACTTTTCATTGACCTGTGAACTTGCAGCCTCTGTAATTTGTTTTGTTTTCTTAGAGTATAACATAAAGTGTTGAACATTTTCATGTTCTCAAGCATGTCGCGCGTGACCTCTGTTTCTTCATTCATTACGTTCTCTACTTTCATCTGTAATCTGGGAAACTCTATCTTTGCCCATGCCTTGGCACATAACTATTCCTGTTGTTAAGTAGACGTGGATGATTATAAGTAAAATCCTTCGACAGCTTGTACCGTTTCCGCTAGGTCAATATCCTCGCTGGAACGAAATTACTTGATCTCAATACTCTCTGATCCAACTTACGGTAAATTTAAATCTCTGACAGTTTTTAAGAGACTCATAATATTGGTCTTGAGGTGCCTTCACCCAAAATAAGATGTTCTCCTCGGATGTTTTAAATGCAGCACAGCGAGCCGATGGCTTATAGATTCCAATATCTATTTCTTCGAATTTTAGCTTTCCGGATCCTGGCCCCTACACTGGCTTCAGGTCGTCGTACGTGTCGTATATAAAATAACTGGCCATCTGGGTAAAAAACGCGGTCCTTCGGCTCCGACAATAGCGCCAGTTGAAATATCCTGAGCCTGTTGGAAGGCTTTCGCACGAGTGAAGTTAAATAAAACATTAAACTGGCTTACATTTGAGAGATGAGACTCAAAATTAGAGGGAAAGTTCCTCGCGGGTCCTCCGCCATCTTGCTTTACTGTATTAAATTATGTAAATAGATTAACCTGGCGATTGTTGCGTAACCAGCACAGTGCAATCTGATTGGTGTGAATTTGACCTTTAACGCATGCGCAGAAAATTTGCGACACCCAACAAAAAAAAAATGACGACTTGCATTTTAAGACTCGGTGCTGCCACAGGCAGCCCGAGTAATAACGACTTGCATTTTAAGACTCGGTGCTGCCACAGGCAGCCCGAGTAATAATTAACTTTATTTCAACACGGTAAACGGCTCAGTAAAACTGATTTTCAGACATGCATAGTAATAACAATAATAATACAGTGAAGTAATAATATAACAGTTAAGTAATATATAATATAATCTATATAATATAAAATGCACAGCTGAACTAATATACTAATACCTACATGTTAGTAATAATATACTAATAATATCCCTTCCCCGTAAAAAAACTTATATTATAAGAATAAATTGTGCTATCGTTTGAGGGCTCTTCTGAAGGTGGTCAAGCTGTCGAGTTCTCTTATTTCATTTGAAAGCTCATTCCAGGCAATGGTACCGCGATAGGAGAAGGAGCGTTTCATGAAATTGTTTTTTGGCTTACGAGGTTGTACCTCTAAGATTGTAGCTATGCACATCTGAGGTCAGTGTAAATAGGTCCTGTAAATAGTCTGGTGCTATCTTGTGAAAGACCTTGAACATCATAATCCGTAATTGGAATTGTTGTCTTTTATTTAAATTTGGCCAGTCAAGTTTCTCAAGGAGGTCGTGAGACCTGACTGAGTAATCTACCCTAGTAATTATACGAGCTGCTCTATTCTGCAGCTTTTGTAATTGATCAGCACGTGTTTTGGAGCAGTTCCCCCTGAAGCAACCCAACAAACAAATGCTTTCACTGCCAGGTCTAGACCTCAGTCTTAAGAATTATACCCGAGTGCCGTCTTCAGTTCTCGCTATGTTCGGCTCTCTTAGCGCGGCCTCTGGTACCCTCATTTTCAGACTGTAGCCTGGTACCCATCCCACCCAGTACTCAGTAGGGTCAGTGTTCGCAGATTTCCTGGCGCGGTTACTACTCAGTCCCCATACAAACCTTTGTAATTCGGACACGTACACAAAGCGTCTAAAGACGGCAAACTGACCTAATCATTCTAAAAGAACCGACAACAGAAACAAAGGTTCAAATTCAAAAATGGTATTTGTTAGCAAGTACAATATATCAAAGCCTGAGGAAGGTGTGTGCCATCTCTGTAGCATTCGACAAAGTCTGATGTCCAAACTATATCAAGTCAAACATGGTCTGTTTTGCGGCGCGGTGACGTCGACGACACTGGCGAAGTTGAACAGAGAACTGTCGGAGTCAAATCAACTCACCATAATTTGTAAACAACCGAGTGAATTCTGTTGGCTTGCTCTCTGTACTGGATTCTGCTTTTCGTTGTACATACAGATACCGAAACTACAAACAGTAAGATGGCATTAAGGGAATCTGCTTGATTGGCTAAGAGATTATCTTAGTGAGAGAAAACGGAGAATCGTCAGAGTGTACGCCAACATAACGTATGGAATTCCTCAAAGGTCTGTGCTTGGGCCGACACTTTTCACTCTCTAATGACACAAGCGACTTACCCGAGGCGGCAGTGGTCTCTGGATCTCTTTATATGTATGCAGACGATACGACCATCTATTGTGTAGGCGAATCGGTGGATTCCGTCACTAATATGCTCAACAAGGTGCTAAAGGAACTCGTGGATTGGAGTTAAAAAAATTACCTCATACCTCATCCCAAAAAGTGCGAGGCTATATGATCACGCCCTGTCTCTTGGGAACCACAATATAAAATGGGTGACTCACTCAAGGCTGCTAGGTGTCACCATCGATAACAAACTTACATGGACCCGTCATATACTGGAGGTTAAGAAAGGATTTGCCAATAAGTTAAATTTGTTAAAACGTAGCCGGTTTCTACCGCGCCATACGCTTTTGGATTTGTATTCCAAGATAATTTTACCTTCCGTAATAAATGCGTTACCGATCTGGGGTAGTTTCACCAATAAGGATTGCTTCCACGCCTTAGAATCGTTACATTGCAGAGCTGCTAGGCTAATATACGACCTTACGCGAGATAGGCTTTCCGTAGACATTGCGTAGACGTACTCAAGCAAGCAAAATGGGACCCTTTATGCTCAATGTACAAAGTAAGGTTAGCTACACTATTATATAAAATGTTCTATGAGTGCACCCCCGCTTCTATGGACCATATTCTAGTTAAGAATGACAGAACGCATAATTTACGTAACAGAAACAGGTTTATAGTGCCACGCTTCAATAGGTATTTATTAATACATGAAGAATTTGATAGCACATAGAGCGGCAATTGTGTGGAACCTGCTCACTCCTGACTTACCGGAGACCTCTAATGAGGGCGGAGGAACAGAACAGGGAGGAGGGAGAATTGGAAATGAAATGTCCAGAAAAACTAGGGAGGAGGAAGAATTCAGCATACAGGGAGGAGGGAGAAAATGGGATCTACATACATGCTCTAGAGAGAATTTTTAAAACTCACTAGGGAGGAGGGAGAAATGTCTGAAAAAATAGGGAGGAGTGAGATTTCACTACCCGTTCCTCTCCACTCTCTAATGTAAATGACTTTACCAGTATGGCTAGTAAATCACAGGCCCTGCATAATTTAGATTTTGGTGCTGAATCACCGCAAACTGCTCCTCACAAGAACGATTATTTTATATATTACTGAATTATTAGTTTTAAAAATAGATGATTTTAAAGTAACAATGATATGGTCATAACAAATTTTGATTTTTACCTACATCAGTGTAATTTTAAATAGTTAGTTTTTAACAACATTATATATAGTTAGCATTTTAATGTGAAATTTGTATATAGTTAGCCTGCTTACAGGCTCTCGGTTTTTTCGGAAATTTTAGTTTTCGGGTCGGGTTTGGGTTACCTGTGGGCCGAACGAGGCCCGGAGCCGAGGGAGGCTGGAGGCGAGCACTTGCCGGTCCGCCTCGCTCGGCCCCCACACAGCGGTCAAACGTCTGCGCGTGCGTATTAGTCTGGTATTTCCCGCGCAAATTCACCTTAAAACATATTACAGTGAACTTCTACCCCCAAAAGTTAAGAAAAATACGTGAAAGTTAAGCTTTTTACTTTCACAGTCGACGGGAAATTGAACAAACTTCAAACTGTGAGTTTACCCAAAAAAATCGTAATTTACCAAAGAAGTTCTCAAGGTTTGAAATCGGGTTTGTGAACAGTGACGGCCGCCGGCTCGCTTTGAATTTGTTTTTGAATAGGTTGTTGTTGCAAGACTTTTGACGCATGCGCAGACGTTTGACCGCTGTGTGCTCGGCCCCACACCGCGGCAAAACGGTATGCTCCGCTGGCCAAAAGAACGAAGGCTCTGCTATCAAATACAAATTACCGAGGGTTTCAACTTTTTTAGTAAATAACTTTATAACTTAGTAAACTCACAGTGAATTACAAATTAAGAAAACTTCAACCTGTTAAAGTCTTAGGCTTAGCTTTTAAGTAGTTTTCTTATTTTTTGACAAAACAGTTCACAAATGGTACTTTTAAGCAGAAATCTTAAAATCACGGGTATGTGCCTGTTGTTTCATTTCAGTTTTCGCGGGAAACTGGGGCGGCCGCGCGCCGATAAGAAATAGCAAATACGCATGCGCGTAACGTTTTGCCGCGGTGTGGCTCGGCCCACATCAATCTCGTACCCAGACCCCATTTGGTTTCTTACGGCGCATGCTCGACGAAATAATAGGGCTCTGGAAGAATCCGATTACGGAAGTCCGCGAATCACGGACTTCCGTTGAATCTGCGCATGCTTATCAGCTCTTGCAACGATTACTCAGAATGGATGAACGTTAAGCATGGAGTACCTCAAGGCTCCATCCTGGGCCCCCTCCTGTTTAACATATTTATTAATGATCTTAACTTTGCAGCTCTCAACACCTCGCTGAGGTTATATGCAGATGACACAACCGAATATGCATCACACGCAAGTCCTGATATATTACAAGCATACCTGCAAACAGATATTAATATACTTGTCGCGTGGTTTAATCAAAACTTTCTATTAGTGAATAATACAAAGACACAGACCATTATTCTAGGCAAATCTAGTATGCCACTTCAACTTATGATGGACAACAACAAACTTGAAACTGTTAACGAAATTAAGCTACTTGGCTTCATAATTGACAAATCCCTTTCTTTCAAGCAACATGTTAAAGAAATATGTAGAAAAGTTAACGCGAAAGTCTCTATCCTGAGACGTATCCGTAAAATGATCCCTACTGACCTAATGCTAAAAGTTTACAAAGCCTTCATCCTATCCCAGTTCGAATACTGTTCTCAGCTATTAATTGGTATCAGTAATAACCTATCCCAGAAACTAGAATTAACTAACGCCTATGCTCTCAGAACAATACTCAATATGCCCAAAAGTACGTCCTATGACGATCTATTAAAGTTAGCGTCAATTAATACACTAGAGCATCGCCGTTGTGTACAGGCACTTGTGCTAGTCTACAAATGTATTTATAATCTAGCACCTCTGTACATTACTGAGATGTTCTCATTACGTGTACTAGATAACTATAATCTTAGAGGTCACTTGAAGCTTAAACTTCCTACAATAACTTCATCTTACAGGCAGCACTCCTTTACCTATACAGCTTCTAAATTATGGAATAATCTACCAGATAGTGTCAGAAGAATAGAATCTCTACCAGTCTTTAAAAGTAAACTTCAAAGTATGCCCATTTCGTCTTCACTTAACTGCAACTGTCACATATGTAAATAGCATTATCCAATATCACATATACATATATATATATATATTAAGTCTTAATTTAGAGTATTTATTGCTATTATCATTATATTAACTAAAACCTTATCTTCGCCCCATGTAAGGACATCCAGAATCCGTCATCCGCGATTTTTTCGGCTTGACATCCTGCATCCATCGGCTAGGCATCCAGCATCCGCCGATAAGCATCCAGCATCCAGCCACAAGCGGCATCCGTATTTTTACAGTCAGGGGAAACCCGATATTATCTGCCGACCGCCGACTGGGAGAGACGTTTCGTTTTCCTCGTTTTACGGCCAAATCTGACGACTAGCACCTTGCTCTAGTGCAGTTGATTATTGATTGGATTTCTGTCGCGACAGAAGCCACTTCTGACACTTCACTGCACTAGGCGAAAGGGCAAGGACGTGATTGGGTCAGAAATCATTTTAATTGACATGTTGAAACATGTCAATCATGAAATCCTCGTGGTTGAAGAACTCTCATCGATGCTTTCCGATCGAACTGCTTGGCTCGTGTCACTCGTGCTGTTTCTTCTTCTGTTTCTTTCTTGTATTCCGATTTCCCCACTCTTTCGAGACTGCAGACGAATCAGAAAGTCATGGGAAAGCGTAAGCGTCCCGATCGTTCGAGGTAAATGATGATAAATCTTCAGTTTTAATGTGCTCTTGAGTCTTGTCTTGACCTTTGAGACCTAGGTTTTTAGGCGGACATTATATGGTTGAACTTTATGAATCTATTGCTCTTTTCCTGGATTGGTTTACAAGGAGTCGCAGTCCCCGAGGTCGAAAGACTGAAAAGACCAGTCAAGATAACAAGCAATCGAGGTAAAGTAGTAAAGGTTTCTTGTATTGGACGTATATATTAATTTATACATGCCGATCCTCCTGTGACCGGCAACCGCCGTTAATTGGCTCGCGCGCCTTAGAATATCTTCGACTTATCTTATACCTGTTTACAGTAGCTATAAATCTTTATTTTCAATGGTTTTCACTTATTATTTATTTATTTTACAAACTGCAACAAAATCGAACAAAAGGTTTTACTTCATTTCTCATTCAATATTTTTTGTTTCGATTTTGTTAATATTTACAAAATAATTACATAGACGCCATGGCACCGCAGGTAGCAGGAGCTAATCTAACTTCTAAGCGGGCCAAGAGTATTTATTTTATTTTGTTATTGTTGTTATTATCATTGTATAATATGTATATCTCTTGGTGACTGCCAGGATTCATCACGTGATCATAACATGTTGCCATGACTATGCCTACTTTTCAATTTATGGGTGGTAAATATGTAGTCAACTCTTTAGGAATTGATGCAGTTTTGTGAATAATATATCTAACCCTATTTTTTTCTCTTGGTACATTTTCCAGGTCCAAACATGCTTCATCATCCTTGAATAGGAGAGATGATAGTTCACCTGAGCCAGTTAGAAGGTGCTTACATTTTACAATATTATTATTTGCATTATTTGTGTTATTGTGAAAACAAAAAATATAGTAATCCTTTTTTTTTACTTTTGGTACATTCTCCAGGTCCAAACATGCTTCATCATCCTTGAATAGGAGAGATGATAGTTCACCTGAGCCAGTTAGAAGGTGCTTACATTTTACAATATTATTATTTGCATTATTTGTGTTATTGTGAAAACAAAAAATATAGTAATCCTTTTTTTTTACTTTTGGTACATTCTCCAGGTCCAAACATGCTTCATCATCCTTGAATAGGAGAGATGATAGTTCACCTGAGCCAGTTAGAAGGTGCTTACATTTTACAATATTATTATTTGCATTATTTGTGTTATTGTGAAAACAAAAAATATAGTAATCCTATTTTTTTACTTTTGGTACATTCTCCAGGTCCAAACATGCTTCATCATCCTTGAATAGGAGAGATGATAGTTCACCTGAGCCAGTTAGAAGGTGCTTACATTTTACAATATTATTATTTGCATTATTTGTGTTATTGTGAAAACAAAAAATATAGTAATCCTATTTTTTTACTTTTGGTACATTCTCCAGGTCCAAACATGCTTCATCATCCTTGAATAGGAGAGATGATAGTTCACCTGAGCCAGTTAGAAGGTGCTTACATTTTACAATATTATTATTTGCATTATTTGTGTTATTGTGAAAACAAAAAATATAGTAATCCTTTTTTTTTTACTTTTGGTACATTCTCCAGGTCCAAACATGCTTCATCATCCTTGAATAGGAGAGATGATAGTTCACCTGAGCCAGTTAGAAGGTGCTTACATTTTACAATATTATTATTTGCATTATTTGTGTTATTGTGAAAACAAAAAATATAGTAATCCTATTTTTTTACTTTTGGTACATTCTCCAGGTCCAAACATGCTTCATCATCCTTGAATAGGAGAGATGATAGTTCACCTGAGCCAGTTAGAAGGTGCTTACATTTTACAATATTATTATTTGCATTATTTGTGTTATTGTGAAAACAAAAAATATAGTAATCCTATTTTTTTACTTTTGGTACATTCTCCAGGTCCAAACATGCTTCATCATCCTTGAATAGGAGAGATGATAGTTCACCTGAGCCAGTTAGAAGGTGCTTACATTTTACAATATTATTATTTGCATTATTTGTGTTATTGTGAAAACAAAAAATATAGTAATCCTTTTTTTTTTACTTTTGGTACATTCTCCAGGTCCAAACATGCTTCATCATCCTTGAATAGGAGAGATGATAGTTCACCTGAGCCAGTTAGAAGGTGCTTACATTTTACAATATTATTATTTGCATTATTTGTGTTATTGTGAAAACAAAAAATATAGTAATCCTATTTTTTTACTTTTGGTACATTCTCCAGGTCCAAACATGCTTCATCATCCTTGAATAGGAGAGATGATAGTTCACCTGAGCCAGTTAGAAGGTAAGATAGTTTAACAATTCACAGTGGAACCTTGATTTCAAAATGCTTTGATTGATCTAACAATGCTATCCCTATTATGATTACATTTCTTGTCAATTTCTTGGTGTCCCAGCAGCAATGTTTTGCTCTGGAAATCCTTATATAACAAGAGTTGGTCAAAATGATGCCCTGACTTTACAACACAGTTTTGCTGCCCTGTGGCATATCATAAAATGAGGGTTCCATTTTACAATGATAATAAAACAATATTTGTTTTCAAGTTGATTGAAATAGTTTGTGATGTTTTATTATCACATGTACACCTTTCCAGATTCAAGTGGAACATCCTCTTTCTAGAATAGCAACTATTGTTTGAGGGGGCAGGGCTTGAATCACTTTTAACTTTGACTTTTTCCACTTTGGTAATTGATTTGCATGATTTCTGTCAAGATCAAGACACTTATCTTTGCCATTACTGAAAAAGATATATTCTTTGCCAAGCAAATCAGGGCAAGAATCAAACATTGCAGTTCTAGAAATTGACTTCAGTAAGACTGGATGAGTATACCAACTGCACAATTGTTTTTATGATTCATTTTGTAGTAATTCCAGCCATGTAACAGCAAGCCAGGGAGCTGTCTGGTCCAAACCATCAGTTAGTCACTTGTCAAGGTAATGAATTAGCCACAATTTGTTTAAAATGTAAAGGCCATCAAATGCACACTGAGAATGCCACTTTTGTATAAATCCTATCCCTCCTTTGACTCTTTGTTTCGACCTTTTTAATTTCATTAGGAAGGAATTATCAGAACAAAGCAAGCTTCACCCAAAGAAGTTAATGACCATGGACATGTTTATAACGAAACAAGGTATTTTCAAATGCTGTTTGCAATAATACCAGTAACGGAATGTTTATTTAGGATCAGTAAAGGAGATAATTGGTACTGATACGTACTGATACATTTTCATTGGCCAGCTCCTTGCGTAACTGTTTGCCGTGAGGGAAGGTCAGCAATGAGTCAGAGGAATTAATTAACTCACATTGTGAAAAGGGCCAAACAGCAGGGGGCAAAACACGATTCACTGTTCTGTTGCTCGTTGGCACTTAGCGAGAGCTATATCAGTAAGAGAAATAAAGGTACCACTGTATTAGCATTTTCGTGTGATATGAAATATATTATTTAAATCTGATCGCATCTGTCGACATTTGCTCAATAACAGAAGCAGAACCATCGAGTTGTATTCTTTTGATTTTGAGAGATAAAGTTAAACTAAAAAGGTTATGTTGTTTTCTATCTAAAGCTCAAGAAGCTCGTGTGTCTGGCAATGAATTTCATGTCTCTCCTCTGGAATTTAGTGCTAAGCCTGAACTGCGAAAAGAGAAAGGTATGTGAAAAGTATGTATTGTTGATATTGTCTGTTTTAGTTGTTGCTTATCTTTGACTTGCGGCACGTGCACTACAGTTTTTGTCTTGATTCAATTTCCATTTTAAAATCAAACGCAAATGTTCTGTAGATTCTGTAGTCTGTCTCAACAAGCTTGCAATGGCGGCTGAGGATAGGAATCTACATGTATGATTTCCGTTTGACGCGCGGGCGCCCTGTGCCAAAATTCAGAATCCTTTTTGCATTCTAAAGAATTTTCTAAAGGTATAAGTGATTGTAATTGATGTAATTCCCTTTTACTAATCAACTTGCTTTGTTTGTAAGGCGTCGAAGCCGATTTACCAGATGCTCTGAGGATCAAAATACTCATGAATCCTCCAGATGAACATGGTAACTATCCGACAGACAAGAAAAGACAATGGTATTTGAGCACTCCTGAAATCGGCGGCCTGAAACTTGCTGCAACCATTAAACTATGGAAAGAATATTTTAAAACAAATCATCATCTGAAAGTGTGTTACCACGATGGCGAGGAATTAATGGAAATAGTGAATGATCGGGACATAAGGGAAGCATGTATGCACTTCAAAGACTGTTACTGTCGTTATGAAAACTACCAGCAGTTCTTGAAACTCAATGTAAGCGAAAAACTCCAGGATGCTGCAACCGCTGTACAGATGCAAAAGATCACAATGAATAAAGGAACGGCGAAGACAGCAGGCCAACTCTATGAGTCCTATGAGAGTGCAACTACTTCGACGCAGAGAATCGATGATACCAACGAAGGAAGAAATAGAAAAAATGAAGACAAGAGACTCGACCGAATGAAATGCAAGATCGATAGAAAGTTCAACGCACAAGAGAATAAAGCGGAAGTCATTGATAAACTGTCAGTGAAGTGCTTGAACTGTCGGACTGTCGTTAAATTGGGAAGAGCGTACATGGTCCATAACTTCATTAAGCATTACAACAGGTGCAGCGGCAAATCTACTTCCACTGAAACAAGTAGGCAAGGGAGTATTTCAAGCCTCTTTTTGGCAATGACTGCCATTGCTCAGAACGTG
The DNA here is from genome assembly GCA_030867875.1 of Actinernus sp. WN-2022. Taxonomy (NCBI): domain Eukaryota; kingdom Metazoa; phylum Cnidaria; class Anthozoa; order Actiniaria; family Actinernidae; genus Actinernus; species Actinernus sp. WN-2022. The sequence continues at coordinate 80,775,889 of JAOWCC010000577.1, read as the reverse complement.
TCTTCCAAAGCAAAGGAAATGGACGCAGAGTGTGATAGATTACTGTCCAACGAAGTTGAACCACTCTGTGCTCTAGCAATAAAGGACTTGAAAAAAAGGCTAGAAGAGATCATCAAAGCGCCAGTCCGCCTTGAAGCATTGGCTACGGAACTGATTTCACTGAGTGAAGAAATCAGCGCAGAGGGGGATAATCAAGTTCTGGATATGTGCCTGGACGACTTGTTTGACGCTGGCAAAATTCGCAGGAACACAAATGAAGATGAGTCTGATGCTGAGGAATCTGTCGAGAAGGCGTCGTCAGTGGACAACAGTTGACTATATCATCAGCATAAGTCGCAAGTAGAAATGCTTCTTGATTTCGAAAAATTGGACGAGGCAGCAACTACATGTATGTTTACGTTTCTTACAGCTTCTGGCATTCTTCCAGAAACGCACGTTTTCTACCAGCAAGTTCATGCATTTTGTGCAAATGCCCTGGGAGTTATTGAGGAGCAAACAATGACCAAATTGTACCCAGCATTGACTCGCCTGCAACATGCCATCCAATTCAATTGCAAGCCTCTGGCATCGTACCTGTTATCCGGTCGAGGGAAGCACGGGCAGGGGAGAAACCATTTCCAAACACCACAGGAATATGTAGCAACACACAATTTTAGTTTTCTCCATCCTCGGACTGTCACAAAAAATTCGCCACCTGCGAACATACTAAGTGAAGTTATTGTAGAAGACGTACAAATATGTATCCAGATGTGCTCTGACAAAGAATGCATGAAGATCGAAAATGAACACATCTGCGGCTACTTAACTTGCCTTTCAACAGATGAAATGGCGCTAAAGCCAGCCATCGAGTACGCTTCGTCTCATGGCCTAGTTGGTCTAGTGGAACCCCAGTGTCTGACTCCTCGAAATGTGGAAGAGCTCATTGAAAAGCCTAGTGAGGAAATAATAAAGTACTTGGAAACGCAAGGCTTTGTCACACAAGCGAGAGAGGTGAGGGCTGCATCCCTAGACGGAAAGGTTGATTTCCCTATTGGAGTATACTACTGTGGCAACAAAGGCAACGCTAAATACGTAGAACGTGTTTATGAAGACATCTTAAGAACAGCACAAAAATGTTCAAGTTGTTTGGTTTCTGAATCGGAGTGCGATTTCCATTGCTTGGAATGCTTTCACGATAAGTCGTTGTGTGACCAATGTTCTGCAGTGGGATATGTTGACTGGCATCCTCTCCTTCGTCCTTGTTACTCATGTATTGAAAACCAAGAGGTATGTAAGCGACTATCGAATGTTGGTTGGTCAACGGACTGCGACGCGAAGCAAAAAGCATTCATGAAAATCATGCTAAGCAATGTCGACAAGTATCCGTACCAGGTACCTCTGCCAGATTGCCCGCACAATATAAAATCTGTTAGGTCGGCGGAGTTCTGGAACTGGCTTAACATCGATGGCTATCTGGTGAACGCAAGACTCCTGTTACTGCTGCGACGGCATGAGCCCGATGACGGAACTAAAAACGAAATGAAGAACTGTGTTTCCTTGAATGCCCTCCGAAACAAAGACAGGATGGACGTTGAGACGGCTATTGAAATACACCGCAAGTGTGTCCAGGATGCGATTCCAGACGGGAAAGTCGCCGCCACCCTTGTGCCTGAACTGGAGTTCAAGTTCTGGAAGCGAAATTCTGGGCAGCCTCTGACGTACCCTCATGGGATTTGCTTTAGTGGGAAATATAGTAAACTGTTTGTATCTGACAGGGAACAGCATGCCATCTATATGGTCGATATGCACAGTCCTTGTAACGTCACTCTTATCGCCGGCGGAATATATGTAGGACATTGCAATGGGAAAGGAAAAGATGCACAATTCAGGAGCCCCGCTGGACTTGTCTTTGTTGACAGGAAATTGTATGTTTGTGACTCTGGAAATGGTGTGATTCGTGTCCTCGATTTGCATTCCTTGTTTTGCCATGCATCGAAAATTGTTACGGAAGCTGATGACCAGGACGATACAGAGAACGAGAGTTCTGACTGCGCTACTCGACGTATACGGCATGTCAGAGTGCATGATTTTCTGCTATCGTGTGAAATGGATTTCGAAGGTCTTCTCTCGCCTGTAGCCATTTGCAGTTCGATCAGCGATGATGTACTCTATATTGCAGATATCCGCCTCCGGCAAGTGTTTGCAGTATCTGAAATCCATCAAGATGAAGAAGGGTTTAAGGGGTTCGTAGAGGAATTGTTTAGTCTGGCCGATTCAGCGTTACCAATGGCGCTTGCATGTACGCAAGATGGCAAACATCTTCTGGTGGGAGATTGCGACAAACAGTTGGGCGCCCGAATATCGGTCGTAGACATTGTAAATAGAGCAATTGTGACAACCGTGACTGTTGCATCACCAACTGGAATTGCTGTGACATTGAATGGGAAGCTTTTTGTTTCTTCAAGTGACGATAATTGTATTTATGAGTACCCCGTTGAAGATGTGGTTATAGGAAATGTTGCTGGACCAGGGACAAAGTATGGCAATAGACCTATGCATCGGGACGGTTTAGATATTTGCTTCAACCAGCCGTCTGGTATTTGTAGTTTCCAAAATACCATTTTTGTTAGCGACACTGGTAACCGAGCAGTTAGGCTACTGACCTCACCGAAAGCCCTCGTGCCGCTGCAGAAGGTAATGGCAGATTATGCGATCGTGTTTGGCATAGACAAGAAATCCAAACAAGACGGCGTTAACAAGTTCGAGGATAACCTCCAGCATGTGCGAAAGGTGGTGGAGTTCTTTGGTGCTCACGAAGAGGAAGCATTCGAGCGAACCGGCAGGCGGGGTACGAATGGCCCAGATATGACAGTTTCAAAAATAACTCGGGAATCATTCTCTGTTTGTTTGGACTCACTAACGAAGCTTTCCAATGTTCTAACTGAAATCGGCAAGGAGTCTCTTCTTGACAAGATTGTATTCTACAGTCTAACCACGTTGTCTGTAGAAGGCTTTTTTAGTGGAATGCGTGCTGACCATGATATGCCGACAGTGCTGGAGTATGCTTACAAGAGGGCACGTTGTGTGGAGGATAACATGATGCGAATTTACCAGAAGGACTTCTCGTACTTCACTGGTCCAAGTTCATATTATCCAGAGAAAATTATTGCCGGCCAAGAACCATCCAACTTATCCAATCGTCATAAAAAGAAGAGAGACAAAGGCCTTATCACAAAAGAGGACGAAGAAACAATGAAAGAGTTCGCCAGAGAATACGGTAGAGGTGTCAGACAACTGAGTGTTCGTTCAAAGACTAAGGAGCAAACTGGAACACTGCCTTACTCCATCAGCAATACACCAACCGCTATCACTCCTGTTGAGGGTAGTAACGATATTGTTAGCGTATCCGAGGAGGGTGGTGTTGTTAGAAGAGGACAGGGTCAGGTGGTTCGGGTGAGAACTATATACCATTCTGGAGACGTTGTTGCCATTAAGCACAATAGAGCAAGAGAGACTGTTTGTTATTGGCTAGCTGTCCTGAAAGAAGATGTTCATCTGAATGTGAGCACCGACGAGTTCGCAAAACCTACACTTGTTTTCCAATGGCTTGTGCTGTCAAGTGACAACCATCTAGTGTACACGTTAGGGGAAATGTGTGATATTAATTCCCCTAAATGTATCCTAGGAAAGATTGAAAGAATCAGCGAAAACGATGGTGCATATTCACTGACACCGGAAGAGGACGTGCGTCTTACAAGACTCGCCAACGGAGACGTGATATGTGAAGACAGTAACGAGGAAGCCGAACTGCATGACGAGGAGCTGCAGGACGTAGATGAGAGCCTACCGACGCGCCTAGAAGGTGTAAGCTCATGAATCAGGACGTCGAACGACTAGATTCCAGCTTCCAACACGTAGTAGGCGTCGTTAAAGAGTCACAGTCAGCCTCTGTTAATGGTTACATTTATCCCTCGTATTCCGTCGGAATTGCTATTTAGATAAACCGGAGTGAAGATGTAGTGTTTCTATGACTCGGTAATGTTTTCTTGTGAACAAAATGGCGGCCGAGTGAGGCTCTTTAAAACGACATGTGACTGCGTCAGCCAACAGGTACGCCATAAGCAATTTGTAGGTGCGTTTCTTTGGTTAAGTCTGTTGTAATTGGATTCTGTTTGAATCCAGATTAAGGCTGAATCCAATAAATTTTAAATTCGTTACAGTATGAAAACAAATCCTGATGCTGATCTGAATATAGATTTTATCTCAGAGGAACGCACTTTTAGTATTTATATATGCGATAAATGACATATGTAGGATCTGTGCGGATTTCGTCGATCGACGTCGAATAGTGGCAAGCGTTTCTTAAAAGTAAAAGGCATGGACTGTACTCCATTTTTTGCTTAAAAATGATTGTTTTGCTCAGATGCAGATATTTCAAGATATTAGCATATTGTTTTTCGGTGCATGCCACATCGATGGAATTCTTCATAGGGGAAGGGTTTCCACGCTCAAAGATAAATAGTGAAGTATACAGGGTCGAACACATGATTCGAACACATGATTCGAACACATGATTCGAACACATGATTCGGAATAGTCGAAATATCGCTAAATTGCCAGCCAACAATGAACACAATTATACATACAGTGGTGATAGTGACAGTAAGATTGAAGTATAAAAGTAATACATACAGCCTACGAAATTGGCTACCAAGAGGATTCCTGGAAGATCTTCAGTCCAGTGGGCTTCAAACTCCCTCAAAATTGTTCTTGTTATTGCACAGAGTTCTTCGCACTGCAACCGTTTTTTATATATATATACCGTTTCGCGAACTTTGTAACAGAAAATTGCGGTGCACTATCGCGTACCTAGTCTACCCCTGTGTTAGACACTCTATAAATTCTAAGCAATACCTGTACGCAAACCGCCGTCTACGTTTTGTTGATGTGAATGACATTTTCAGCTATATCGTAAAGTGGGCGTTAGCTACCTACCGTCCAGCGAATTGAATAATTTTTTTATTGATTCAAGATCATTCCATATTCAAGTCCATATTATAAAATAGACAAAGTTTGAAGAATTTGCTATCTTGCTATGTTTCAATAATTGAACATGAGTGGAAATCTAGCTGTTGAATACATCGAACACATATCGAATGCAGTTTATTCATATCGAGCTATACGAATAATTGTACTCTGTCTATTAGAAGATCGTAAAAATTGAATGTTATATTCCGAAGTTACTTATATATGATTGTTATTTTACGGTGAAGATACCAATTAAATCATCACGTTTTTATAGTCTATAAATGTACTTTGTATTTCTTTGGGGTCGTAATGTCTTAAATACGCTCTCACATAATCGTTCCAGTACCATGTTTGCAACGAAAAGGTAGTATTCGATCGAATTCGGCAAATTAAAAAAATCAGGACAAATAGTGATTTAGCATTCGGCATCCACCGAATGCTGGGAAAAGCATCCGCCATCCACGGCCTAAGCATCCGCCATCCACGGCCTAAGCATCCGGCATCCAGGGGTTAGGCATCCGGAATCCAGGGGTTAGGCATCCGGAATCCACTAGTACTCTGGATGTCCTTACATGGGGCGACTTATCTGTAGTATGATCATTATTAGTATTATAGCATTGTAACTTATTCCACTCATGTATGTCTTTTTATGCTTTTACTGCAACAATCATTTGTATACAGTTTAATCTTGTAATATTGCACGCTCACGTTTAAAAGAGCCTCTGTGCTCAACCTGTGATACGTTGTTAAATAAATTACTACTACTACTACTACTCTGGGTACGAGACTGCCTCGATTCTCTCTCAGCGCCTCAGGCCTCGGTTTTGCTTTGGATTTGGACGTTCACCCGGTATCTTGATAGTGATATTTTGCTTGCTAGTGTCAGGGCAAGCCTTGGGGAGTCTCTTTCATCTTCTGCCGTTCGTAGTTTGGATTTTAAGGCTTTATTTTCATGCATCAGGATCGTGTTTCTTTATCGTGTGATGGACATCACAGATTCCTGAGTAAACAAGAGGATTCATGGGGATCGAAAACTCACTGAAATCGCCTTACCTGAGCCAGATGACCACACAAACAGCAACTGAATACACCGTAGAATCAAGTCAAGGCATTTTTACTTACGATTCTCTCGTATTTTTATAGCTCCTTGAAAGCTGGAGTTCGTTACATTCCCATACAAACGCTTATATTTAAGCGATCAGCGCCTGTTCACAACTTTACGAAATCGGAAAACGCCACTTCTGTCTATAGAGCACTTACGAACATTGTTGTTAATATGGGAATGTAGAGTACATTACCTATCTGTTACGGTAAATCCCGCGGCTATATCCAGTTGAGTTCGATTTTCGAATTCTGAGAATATTCATGTACTGTGTGCGATGTATGTTGACGATGAAGTGATACGAACTCCCGAGTGGATACAAGCAAATATCTAAGAATCCCTGAATAATTTTAGCAGCATCCATTTAGGTAAAATCCAACGGTTTTTAGCGTTTAGATAACCCGGCCCCATATTTCCGATGCCTTTGTCCAAATAAATCAACCCTCCAGAAATGCTTTATGTTTGACTTCCGGTGAAATTGCATTGTTCAGAACAGCCAATCAGAATACACAAAAATCGGATTCTTCCAGAGCCCTATTATTTCGTCGAGCATGCGCAGTAAGAAACCAAATGGGGTCTGGGTACGAGATTGGGCCCACATGTAACCCAACATTTCCACCTGACCCGAAAACTAATATTTCCGAAAAAACCGAGAGCTTGTAATGCACTAGTCAATTGAAACCCCGGCCCCCCGACCCCCGGGACATAGCGGGGCATTAACGGGGACATGGCCGTGGAATAACGCACATTTAACGCTGCATTTTTTCGGTGGAACGGGGAAAGTAACGATTTGCAAAATTTGCGGGGATTTTAGCGGTGGTTGTAACGCCAGCCACGACAGAGCGGGACTGGACCCGAGCATCAACAACGTGTATCAAACATAACGGAAGCTAGGGACACGCAAACATCGTAGTTAATTTAAACAAGTCCTGGGTGTTTCCATCAGAGGCAGTGTTTATACTGAGTTAAGGCACGAGTAGTAGATCAGGAAATGTTTATTATTACACACTCTTTGTTACGCGTATTTGCGCGTCACGGCAAAATATAAGATTAAGTAATGATTCGTGTAACAAGTACGACACCGAACGGCATTCAGATGGGCAAGGTGTTAATTTTGTATTGTAAAAATTCTTGATCTGATTGGTTGAAACATGAAAATCGCCTTAAAGGTTTAGGAAGACGTTTAATTTCCTCCACTTTTTCAAACTATTAAAACTACGATTTGCACTGCGGTTCCAAATGTCGTTTGTAAAGCAAATCGTATGTTCGGAACCTTATCAATCGTGCCTGTTTCGTAGCTGATTGTTTTTGGCTGTTCCTATTGGTTGGAAGATAATTTGTTCATAAAAATGGAATGAAACTAAGACTTCATACTACTTTTATTTCAGAATAATCATAATTATCACCCGGTGTTTTCGTAGTCTAAAACACAGACAAATCCCACATAACAATGGATTTTGTCGTACTTTTTACACGGATCATTACTTAAATATATTTAAACGCAGCTGCATGACATTTCCTTTATATTCCTTTGTCGCATTGTTGTTGTTTTTTGTTGACAGACAACGGTTTCTGATAAACAAGACAATGGTGGAGACTGTAAAATTGCGGAAAGCATGTATAGTAATAGAAAATATACAGGGGCGAATCCAGGATTTTGTGAAAGGGGGGTTTGCAAAAGGATTGTTTTTAATCTAGAGATTTTAAAAATGAATTTACAGTGATTTACAGGAATCAAGTGGGTGTTGCAACCCCCGAAACTCCTCCTCTGGATCCGCTAGTGATGTGCTACAGAAAATGTATTTTTTTTTCAAATAATGGAACAACAGATTTAAGCTTATGTATATTCAAGTTATCAATGCCTGACCTCCCAATTGAAAATTCTGGAGCACATGCCGGGGCCATAGGTGCGGGTATTGTAACAGCCAATTCAACTGTCCCCGATGGGCGGGGAAAAGGTCAAAATGTAATACTGTATAAATGTTACATTCCCCGCTATGTCCCGGGGGTCGGGGGGCCGGAGTTTCAATTGACTAGTGCATAACTAGTATATTTTAGTATTATACACGACCCCACAAGCGGCAACGCTTTAATCTTTTATTGAATAAAGTTATTGTATTGTACTGTATGACCTTGCTGAAGATAAATCTAGTCCGAGTTTTCTACTGAGATACGCCCGGCGGGTGTAGAGTACAGGTCAGGTCACACGTTAGGTCACTTCTTGTTTACCTGTGAACCCCAGCTCTAGGTTAGTGAGAACCCATCGTTTACCTGTGAACTCGTCCAATGGTTAGGGTTAGGATTGTGGTTAGGGTCCTGAAACAAGGCTGATCAAAGCCAGGACCCGGCTTCCAACATTGACAAAAAATTATTCTGGAACTAACAATGGCACTCAATATTCTGCAGCCAACCATCAGTTCTCACTTGAAAAATACCCAGAAAAATAATGTGAACATTTGATCTGAAGGAACTGCATGGGGTGTATGTACTTTATACGCATGCATATATAGTTTATGTTCTAGGAACTGGAATGCAGTTAATATACACATCTGAATAGCTGACACTAGCATGTATGTTATATAATAATAATGTAGCTATAGGGTTGATTTGTGTTCTACACTAACTTCAATATTATTATTGCTTTACACTGTTTACAACAGAGCAAAATGTGCTACAAATTCTCAAATCAATGCCATATATAACCATATAAACACACATGTATACATATAGCCACATAAGCATCGCATCCAATGATTTAATGTTACACAAAGATACTTACAGTTTTATACCCAGATGCATCCCCTTGTATATTAACTTTATATAAGTCAAGACATCAAAATTTTCACATTAGTTAAAAACAAGCATTTTTGATCAGGATTACATACACCATCCACATCATATTGCAGCAATTTTTCAGCCTTTTGTGTTACCACAGTCCTTTCTCTTTCAAAAAATATGTCAAACGCACTTTGCAAAAACAAATTGCCAAATTTATCTATGAATGCATAAAAGAAAGAAAGAAAAGGACAACTTCATAACATTCTATGTAAATTCATTTGGGCTACTGCCAATGTACACATTAATTAGTATAAGGCTCCAAATAAAATCATCTGTCTATCTGTGAGGCCAAGAGGCTCAAACCCTGACCCTGTTTGACCCAATACGAGCTCCAAAACCTTGATTGCCCCCTGTTTTCCCCATTTTGGGGGAAAAAAAATCCCTGATTGCCCCTTCTTTAAATAAAAACAAATAGGCACTATGAAATAAATTGTTTGCCTGTTCCTACATGTGTAACTGCCTAAAAAATACTGAACCCAGACCCTGACTGCACCCAAATTAAACTCAAATCCTGACCCTGATCTGCCCAAATCAGGTCAAAACCCTGACCCTATACCTGCCCAACTTGAGCTCAAAACCCTGACACACCCCCACGGCACATACATAATACGTCACAAACAGGAGTAACCCCCCGGAACGGGTTCCTTCGTCACCATATGCATCTTGGATAGGCATGTAAAGACCAAGTAGGCTTGAACTTTCATGTATTCCTTGACTAACAATGGATGAAACATTTTCCTCCACTATAGTTGTGGGTTAATTGGGCAATGGTAAACAAAACATTTTATTGGCTCTTATAGATGGCCCTATGAAAGAATAAACAATAATATTGAAACAGTTAAATAAAATTCAAACTGTATGTTCAGGAGGCACCTTAGCCTGCAGGGAAACCAGCCGACTCTTAGTCAGCTGGTTTCCCAGGCTAGAGGCACCTAGGCACTATATTTTCTTAGCCAGAATTAGGTCCATGTAAGCACCAGATACAAGATCCTCTTTGAGGACACCTAGTTTCTCCTGTAAGTCATCAGCAATTGCTTGGCCATATTCTACAGTTTGTCCTTCCTCAAGTAGAACCTTTAAAATGATTTAAAAAATAAAAATATTGTGAAATTACAACTCCTTGTACATAGACCCATTCGAAAAATGGCATCCAATTTAAAAAGCTATTGTCCTGGTTATGTGAACACGAGGCTAGTCAGTACACACAAAAGCTTTTGAACTTGTAAGCGAGGCTAGTCAGTCCTAAACAATAGTTAATTAAATTGGACGCCATTTTTCGAATGGGTCTATGTATGCATGTGCAAACATATATGACTTACCAGTCACCACCCTGGCCCCCACAATCAGTGCAACAACATTTTATTCTTCAGTAATTAATAATTAATTATTATGTTATACTGTAGTAATTATTATACATGGCACATTATGTACATTAATTTGTAAAGGAGTTTTAAAGTTTAAAAAGAAATTTAATTAAGTTAGCATTTTTATATATTTCAATATTGCAAGAAGCCTACATGTATATAAAATAAATATACAATGCCTTTTAAACTTTAAAACTCCTTTATAAATTAATGTAACATTACATTATTGCATAAACAATGGTAATAAACAGTGTTGCCAAATATTACATTTGTTTAACTTCAAGTCACTGCTGTAGGGTAGGTGCCCTGCACTTGCATTGGCACTTGCTGCCCACATGGGGAAGGTAACCATGGCAACCCAGCCACATACCAACCCCTGCTGAGCTGCGACTATCCCCTGGGACCATGCAATGAAGACCAGGGTTGGAATGGGTGGGGCAGCCAGCAGAGCAACTCCCACGAGGCGGCAAGCTAGCTATATATTGCATCAGTACCACGTTAAGCTACATAGCTATATAATAAAGCATGCATGCATACCAGCAGTCTGTTGCCCAGTCAGTTGCCTGCAGTTAACTTTGATTATGCTAATCTCATTAAATACATGTATATATTTAAGAAAATTATATATAATGGTAGTAAAAGCAATTTGGAATAATTATTGTTTTTATTGGACATGTAGACCTGTACACACAGCTTCTTTTCTTTATACAAGTCATACAATTATAAATTATATATTGCATGTACATACTATATATGTCAAGCATATAATTAAGTCACACTCACTGCACCTCTAATTCCATGAAGTCACCAAGCCCTTCAACATGATCTACATGAACTCTAGTTTGTCCAACAATGTAAAGATATCTCTTTTTCTTCACCACACCTGCAATTACAGTACAAATGTATGAGTTGATAATAACAGTTATTCTTGTACGTGCTACAATAAATACATTATTATTAATAGATCAATTAATTCCCAGATATGGAAGTATAGTAGCATACTACATCAAGGTTATTTGTTGGCTAACGAGATAATACATATATCATATTAGACAGATTATAATTAGTGTGTAGTACATATGGCGTGATATTTTTACGAGCCCTGCAATATTTTGCCAAGCCTATTATTAGTATTCATAATCAGTGTGCAAGTTCAATTTATAGTAACGATTAATAGTGTGTGGTGTTTGAAAATTCTAACAAAATAATTTGAGTCTGCATGTCAAATTTTCGAACATGTGGAATTTTTTCACAAGTACTATTAAATAAATCATTAATTGAAGTCACGGCAAACTAATGATTACTGGTTATATAATAATATAGAATGATGCAAAAATGAAGGAGAACTGCATTAAAGTTTTTGCATCACAATAACTCAGTGCGTTTGCACTGCATTAAGGGAACTAGTTTTTGGATCGAATTAACTGTGTTTGCATTATTGCTGTTATATACAATGTATAGTGATTAACATGATCAGCCAATCAGAATTGAGTATTTTTGTATCTATATTATGGGTAAAGGCACACAAATTGGGATGTTGACTAAAACTACACACAAGTGAACACCAACGAACATGAATGAAAAGATGGTAAAACAGGCCAGGTGCACGAGTGAAAATTTATTGAAACTACATTTTTCTTTGTTTTAAATAACTTAAACTATAGTAAACCAGCCAAACTATGGTTAGGGATGGACCATTTGAAAATTAATATTGGTGGGGGGGGGGGGGGGGGGTACTGCAAATCCCCCCAAAGAAACGAGCAAGCTGAATTTGGACAGAAAAAAATTGAGCAAGCCAAAATCACCCAGAAAAAAAATCAAACAAGGGTGAAACTTTATTTGTTCATTTAAATTGTGCCAGAAATTGCAGGAAAATGTGCATCTGACAACCTGAAATTCAGAATTTTCTGGGGGAGCATGCCCCTGACTCCACTAGAAACTCAGTAGTAGTGACTTTATTTAAGTGTCAATGTATTTAGCTTTGCAGCTAATTGGGGACACTAGTCCTACAATTTTACGTCCTTATCCAAGATGTGAAGGTCTAACCGTTTACTGTTGGATTATATAGAGGCAGCACCTTCTACTCGGTTATTTTAAGACCCTGAGTGTTGGTCCTGTCGGGGTTTGAACCCGTGCGACCTAGCTCCCACTCGACAGACCTATAAGCTTAACCATTGGGCTAACCGGAAGGTGGTCCTTAGCTGGGCGTCGGATGTAGCTGCTTTCAGTTGTTGGTCACTTGTTGAAATGAACACACTTGAACTATTTACTGCTGTCTTGTGAGAAATCTTTCATTAGTATTATTTATTGTTTGGGAAGCGGAGGGGGGGGGGGGGTTGGCATTTCATCTGCTTCTCTTGTTAAAACTTTTATGACCCCCTTATGAATGAATTAAAACTTAGATGACCCCCCTACACAATATTATTGCTCAAAACTTTATTGACCCCCCCCCCCCCCCCCCCCCCGACAAAAAAGATGGATGTGCAAAAAAGAATACAAACTGCATATACATGTAATCTATTAAATTTACTATAATTTTTAATGTTTCTCGATTTATGGTATTTTCCTTTGTTTAGTAGAAAAAACTTTTTTTTTTATATTCTTCTGAAAATCTCTACCTCACCATCCTCCCGGATGGGTACTTGCATTCTAGTGCATCATATTGCATTGTTCCATAGTCTCAAATAAATAAATGAAAAAGAGCTTAGAGAATACCATCCTGCGTATAAAGGAAACAAAGCAGAATACGTTTTTGAAATGTTGCGAGGGCCGAAGGGCTGAGCCTAAATTTTTGAGATTTTACTGCTCTCTAAAACACTGGTTTCCTGTGTTCTGGAGACTAAACATTGGCTTTATAGCATTACAACAGAAATTCCATTTTACATGACAGGTATGTCAAAACTTTGATAACCCCCCCCAAGGAGTAGGTAAAATATTTTATGACCACCCCCCACCAGGCCATAAATAATGAACACTCCCTAAATTTGGAAATTGCAAAAATTAGTTCCAAAAAAATCGTGCAGAGGCGCAAAACACAATTCTGCACCGATATGGGTAAAAATGTCAACCCCCTTTCCCCAAAAACCCCCCTTTACTTTTCTAATGGTCCGACCTGAAAAGATGGGTTATCACTAAGTTAATCTAAACTTATTGACTTAGTTGACAGCTTGTAATCTAGTTTGATGTTTGAGGTAATTAAATTGCGAACTGTCAACATGCATCAGGCATATGTCATTATCAGATGCCTCTCAGACAGGCATCTGGTTTTCTCAAGGCTCCATCAGTTTAATAGGCTGCATGGTTTAGTTTCAATTATTTAAAACAAAGAAAAATATAGTTTCAATAAATTTTCACTGGTGTTCACCTTTTATTCACTCGTGCATGTTCACCTGTTTTACCATCCTTTTCACTCGTGTTCACTTGTGTGTAGTTTAATAGTCAACATCCACAAATTGGTGAGTAAAAGTATCTTGCCATACTAGTAACTAACTACTGACACTAAACTGTCTAATAAGCAATTTATAATTATTATTTAACTTTCTCTCTAGTGCAATATTAAAACTGCAAGTTTTCTACTTTTTACTAAACCTTTTACTTTACTTTTTATTTGTAAAGATATCAGCATCGAAAATTTCTAGCCTAAGAAATCTAGACTGCGAACAGTCCCTCCTTTTCCCTCCATTGATAGTAATTTGTGAGCTCCGCTCGAATGCCTGCCATATTTTTTCTTCGCTCGCTCCGCTCACAAATTACTATCAATGGAGGGAAAAGGAGGGACTGTTCACAGTCTGAAGAAAACAGCTGCCTCGATCTCTTTACAGCCTCACTTCAATTCCCGAGAAGTGAGGTGGCCGTTTGCTCAGTTTTCTAGAGTCCATTCAAATAAATACTGTACAATATCGCAGGATGTTTGTTATTTGTTAAATATGACATGCTGATTTTTAGTATAATAGATTATTCAAATAAATAAAAAAATACAATATTATTGTAGGTTCTATTTAAAGTGCAAGAATAATATCATGTGTGAAAAAAAAAAAGATATTGTACTAGTTACTGTGTTTGTTTCTCACAAAAAGGTATCAATCTTGCAAATTTCGTAACATTTCTGGCATTTAATCCCCAAAGTAACCAAAAGGTTACTTTTCATGGATCCTGTACGTAACATCATACATGTAAGATAAAATCCCATAGGTTTTCACTGTGACATAACAATATGAATCAATCCTGCAATTTCTTACTAGACAGTTTAATTTCTGCTACTGCCTCTCAAAGATAACTAAGTTAGACAACTGAAGTAATAATTATCAGAAGTATAATTTGGGGCAAAAAGAGTTCATGTTGTTTTATGGTGCTACTAAATGCACTTTAACAATTAGACTATGCTATGCATCAACTATCATCCATGGAAACTGAGAGCGAGTAAGTCTAATATTGTTTTATTAGTAGAAACCAACTAGTAGTTAAATCTTAAACTGAAACAAGAAGATAATTATTTTGATGGCTTGGCAGCCATTGTCTTGCTTTTGAAAACCAGCTTTTTCACTACTCACTATCTATCACAGAATATAAAATTATAGTGTGAGTAGCTTAACTAATCAGATTGCAGGATTCGTAATAGATGAGTTACCTTTAATTCCCAGGGTGTGTTGTAGTGTTGTAATCATCTCATCAGGCCATTCAGTGCGTGCTATGTAGTAATTAGATAACTTGGGGCCACTAGAGTCTGGCCTCTCATAGTAAATTAACTTGGATGGTTGGTTTTGTAGCCGTCTGAGCTATAACACAATGATACAACATTCTGATAATACAATAGGCATATAGACCTGGCCTAATTAATTTGCATCAATTCAGAATGTATTAGATACACTTTGAACATTTTTGCTTGTTTAATTAATACCCAGGCCACAAATAGCCCGGCATATACAATGTACATGTACATGTATGCAATCAATGGAATTGATGATCAATGACAATCTATAACAATTAATACCATATCAATGTCAATCAATCGATTGCTATTGGAAATCAATGGGCAATAATTATTGATGAGATGAAATTTTGTGACTTTTAATCATATTGATTGTCATTGATTGCCCCATCAAACTATTGCATGATTGGTATAGATTTTCATTGACTCTAAAGTCAAAAATAAATGTAATATTTATTGTAATATTTTTGTGTAACTATTGATTGGTCATCGAATGGCCATGCATTACCAATCAATATCAATTGACTAATTTTCATTGACTGATATCGATTGGTTTTACGATGATCGATTGCATGTGCTGGGAAGTAGGTGTTGCAGAGTATATGACTGTATATAAATTCCCATAGAGAAAAAGATAACACAAGGGCATATTCTAAGCAAGGCCCCTTTAGTGGGGTGGGGGGGGGGGGGGGGGAGGGGGGTATGCATGTCCCTTGTCTGAACTTCAAAACTAGTTGTGTCGCAGTCTCGGAAGGTGGGCATGTTGCTGCTGGAAGTTCGTCTATTGCTTTCTAATTTCTCTCTGTTGCTCTAGTAATTTGAGACATTCGTCGTTATTTCATGTCCTTCATGTTGCTGTTTCGACGCAGTGTCGCTGAGTCAGAATCACCCTAAAAGGGCCTTGGTAGCATATAGACCATAAATATGAGGGGCAAAAAACATACCTTTAGTCTCCCTTGCGGAGCATTGAAAAATGTGTCCTCTTGTTCAATAAGTGTACCTATTTGGGGGAAATTAAATGGCAAAAAATTAAATTACAGTCAATCCCAAAAAGGTTGTCCAGCAGAATATAATCAGTAATACTTTAATATCCGTTGTTTTGGTCTATTGTTTTGGCCTTAAGACAATTGCCCAAAACAATGGATATTATAGTATTATATTTTATTCTGGTGGAAAACCTTTTTGGGATTGACTGTATATATATATATAATTTATATACAGCTATTTCAATTAATGTTGTCTGGGAGATAGGGAATAGGACATTAGGGAATATGGCATTAGGGTATTATGTTTAAAAAAATTATAATGAATTATGGTTACGAGTTATACGACCTGGAAGACTTAGTTGACTTAGCTTACAGTTTATTTATCCATTTTTAGTCTGTGAACAGCCGTCCGACATTAAAAAAATGAAATATTCCCCAATGTCATATTCCCTAATACCCTATTCCCTATCTCCCAGACAACATTAATTGAAATAGCTGTATATATAATTATTATTTGTTATAGTGATACTTTCTGTTGATAAACATTGCAATTGTTATGCTAATGTACCAACCATGATTTCAAAAGGCCACTTTGCGTCAAGACCCAATGGATCTCTGGTTGGCACAGTCTCCTTATCACCAACCTTAAGGCCTACAGTTTCTCCAATGACGCTATCTCTTTGATACGGTCCTACCTCACTCAAAGACAACAGCGGGTGAGGATTGGAAGTGAAATCTCAGAGTTCCAAACAGTTAAATATGGAGTGCCTCACACTCTATCCTGGGCCCATTAATTATTGTTTAACCTCTTTATAAACGATCTAAACTTTTTCATTAGTGACATCTCTCTGAGGCTATATGCTGACGACACGACAGAATATTGTGCTCATCAATGCCCAGTCAGGTTACAAGTCATTGTTCAAAATAACCTACATTTACTGATTTCATGGTTTAAGAGCAACTATCTCAGAGTCAATGACACCAACACCAAAGTTTTGCCTCTGGGACCCGGGCTTACACCTTACTAATCATTGTTAATATTAAACATCAAACTTCTCGGGCTATCGACAGTAACCTTACTTTTAAACAGCAAGTGAAGTTGATTTCAAATAAGGTTAATGCTAAAGTAGCCACGTTGAGGAGGGTCAGGAACTTTATTCCAACTGAAGTTATGGTAGAAATGTATAAGGCTTAAATTATTCTACCACACTTAGAGTATTGTTCCACATGCAGTTCCATAACTTCTGTCCTATCCAATAAACTTGAGCTGCCTTATACTGACCAGTATATATATGCCATCAGGACATTGCTGAAACTAGCAAAAACTACATGTACCTCATATATATGATAGCTTATTGAACATGGTTGAGCTTAATTAAAGCTTTAACAGAGCACCACTGGTATATCCAGTCTCTGCTACTGTTACACAAGTGTGTCCACAACATCGCACCAAAATATATCAAACAATTATTTTCATTCCGGGCTTAAGCACATACAATCTTAGGGGACATATGATTCTTCAGTTGCCAAAATATAAGTCTAAGTGTTTTCATATAATTCTTTTACTTTAATACGTAATAAGTAGACACTGGAATAGCCTTCCTAACGAAAATCGTATTATTTCTTCCCCGTTTATTTCCAATTGCAAGTCTAAAATAGATAAACTTGCGTTATTATCAATGGCACAATGCTATTATAGCATGCATGTGTATGTGTCACCTAGATATATTTTACCTATATGTATAGTTAGCAAGCGCGATATTTAGAAATAATTTACATTTATTATTATTTGTTATTGTTGTTGTTTTTGATTTCATTATAGTGTTATCATTAATATTACTAGTATTATCTAATTGTAAATAAGCAAACATTATTGATTGTATTCTTAGAATTTAATATCAAATTTATCTTAATTAGTTGACTGCATGCACGTACACATTGTAAACGAGTTTATGCTCATTAGTGACTACGTGGTTAAATATTAAACTACTACTACTACTACGTGGCAGTAAGCTAAGTCTCGCTATAATTAAGCAGGCTGATTATTATGGCAGCTTTATTTTATTATACAGCTGGGTCCGGTTGTTGAAAGGGTGAATAACGCTATCCACTGCCACTGGATAAATCCTTATCCAGTGGATAAGTATTAATTAACCAAACTAGCTTATTTTATGTAGTTATGATTTAGAATCATGTTTACCGCGTAGTACTAGTAAGTGTAAAGAATGTGATGTAAAGTGGTAAGCTGTATAGTGCTAAGTGTGCACGCCCTACGAGGGAAAGAGAAAAAATATCTGACCCAAGTGGGACTCGAACCCAACGACCTCCAGGTTACATGAGATGAGAGCAATCGTGGGTATAGACTATAGGTACGTTCTCTTTTATGGGGTCACGGCGATTATATATGTATATATGTAGTTATGATAAAGAATCATGTTTGCCGCGTAGCACTAGTAAGTGTAAAGAATGTGATGTAAAGTGGTAAGCTGCATGTAGTGCTAAGTGTGCACGCCCTACGAGGGAAAGAGAAAAAATCTCTGACCCAAGTGGGACTTATCTAGTGGATTTATCCAGTGGATTTATGCAGTGGATAGTGTTATTTTATCCACCCTTTGACCAGCAGGCCGCAGGAACCTGCTGTAGTTTTTAAAAACACACTCACTCGACTCGCATATTTTGGTAATACAAAATATAGTACGGTATTAACGTCTTCCCAGAGATACCTTCTTCTCCACTCAGTTCTTTTGCTCTTTGCTTGAGATTGTAAACATCTCGAACCCTAGCTTTGATTTCCACATTTGAAGGCATGCTGAACATATACTCCAGATAAGTGAATAGCGATACTTAATGTGACGTCACACAGGCCAGTCACGCCACATTTGTTGCATTCTGTGGTTGGCAGAAATGAAGAGTGAACCCAGTCAGTTGCTTATAAAATATCACAGGTCAGTGCTTATTCATCGCCAAATTACTTTCTTGTTCTTCCAAAATGCAAGCAAGCCCTTTCATCGAAGCTTATATGCTCTTAACTTATAAGTCTTATAAAGGAATTAAGATTTGGAAGCAGAATTGAGTCTTTGGATGTATTTTGTGAGGCCTAAATCGCTAGTTCCCATACAAGTCATACAAACACATGGTTTTTTTTTGCCAACCACATTATATATGCAAATATATAAATGACGTCAGTGTTTACAAACAGTAAGTATCGCTACACACAGCGGTCAAACGTCTGCGCGTGCGTATTACGGTCAGATTTCCCGCGCAAAATTACCTTAAAACGTATTACAGTGAAACAACTTCTACCCCAAAAGTTAAGAAAAATACGTGAAAGTTAAAGGGATACCCGAGTGAAAAACACATTGGGGCTCAAAAGAATCTTCAACATGTTCTTTGTTCAGAAAATGTATTAAAATTTGATCAAACGTTTTTAGTATTAAGAACGAGCACCTCAAAGTTGGCCCCGCGAAGACATGGGCGCCGCCATCTTTGTTTGCATTTACGGAAGTGACGTCACTTCGTCCCACCAGCGTATCGCGGCTACTTGTCTTTGTATGATTTTCACACGCTCGGAATTAAAGTGGATATATTTTCATCGAGATTGCAGAGGAATTCTTACAGAAACCGGAATTATGATGAAGACGACATTATGAGAAAAGTTCAGAAGACTGGGAGGAGGAAGAAAAGCATTGGGAAGGCGAGAAATTATCAGACGAACAACAAGGTCTCGTAACTGCCATTTAATAACAGCAAAACAACATGGCTTAAAAGACTCGAGTGACTTCTGAATAAGTATAAGAACTACAATGTATGTGAGGTACAGTTAAGGCGTTTATCATCCTAAAAACACCTAATAAGTGAGAGAGTAGAACGCTGGTGGGACGAAGTGACGTCACTTCCGTAAATGCAAACAAAGATGGCGGCGCCCATGTCTTCGTGGGGCCAACTTTGAGGTGCTCGTTCTTAATACTAAAAACCTTTGATCAAATTTTAATACATTTTCTGAACAAAGAACATCGTTCCGACGCCATCTTTGATTAGGCTCGTAAAGACCCCTGGGAACGGGGTTGGGTTTCGCTATTGTCGCACTTCGGCCATCTTGGATTGAAAGCGAAGCTTCCGGGTTGTCGGTTACGTAGTTGCTCTGTTGTTGGTCGCGAGTTTGGATGAAAAAGCTACTTCATCTCCACTTCTGTAATTCCAATTGTACAAATAATAGCCAGAAAAGAAGATCTAGGGATTCTTTTCACATATTTGATTCCAATAAACAGCTCAGAAAGCGATGGAGTTTGAAAATACGCGGAGATGTCGACCCACACGTACTTCAGACTTCGAATTCGATAAATATCCAGAGGTAGAGTGAGGAAAAAAAAACAAGTAACACTTCTTCGGTTAAAGTGTCACATGTTCCCTCAGACTCACAGCTAGCACCGGTCTCTACAGGTAAAATAAGAAGAGAGAAACCTCACCTAGCAGGGCGAATGGAACATGTAAAGTTATTGTTCTCAATAAATATATATACACGTGCACCAGCCACCCTCTTTTATTATATTTTGATAATTTTTAATGCACATGGGACTATTTTCATGTTGATCGTTATTTTTCATTTTACGAATAAGACTTGTGTACTTTGCACACCACTAATAATAAATTGGCACTAATTTTGAAAGTGTCATGACCATCATTAAAGTTTTAATGTGTGAATAATAATTTTTATGTAAAATATATTATAATATAGATACGATAGTACGCGCGCTCTGATTGGCTAAGAAGCCATGTTTTATCAGAGTATATAACATGGTTAGCCGTGTTATATAGTTTTCAACTGGCGGTTTCCTTTCATCGTGCGCGTAAATCTATATTATAAAACAGATAAAGAAGCCTTAAATCCATGTTTTATACTATCATAAAACACTCTGGTCATTTGAGAACACTCTAGAAATGTTGAAAGCACGCGCCTTCGGCTTGTGCTTTAACATTTCTCTCATGTTCTCAAATGCCCATCGTGTTTTATGATAGTATAAAACATGGCTAAGGCTTCTTTATTTGTTAATTATATATCATATTAGGTATTTGTACTGAATCAAAGGGAAATATTTTGGGAGGTTTTATTAGAATGGTCATGGGTGTTATGCAATGATATTTATCACTGTCAAATTTCTGGTATGAAATGAAGGTTTATTTATTAGTTAATCTGGGATTTTCATGTGTGATTTTCTTAGTAATATCACAATCACCTCGGCTTTCTTTGTTTGTTCAGGGACATTTAAACTCTAAATTCCCTCATCAGCATGCATACTTGTTCTAATTTTCTCTCGTTGACATGCAAGAATGAAAATTAGAAGGGCATGCATGCTGATGAGGGTTATGGCTGGTCATTATAAAAATTAGTCCCTATAGCAGAGTGCATGAATGCCTATCAACCCTGTACCCTACCTATTTTATGGCTCAAGAAAGGTCTTCTCTTCATTTGTCAAACCCGCTTCTTCCATACATGTGAGATAATTATACTTAAAACCACAAACATGACATGATTAAACTCTATGTGTGCTCCTGGAATATTTAGTCAGCCACATATTACATTTTATTTTTACATTTTACTTGACATTTTATTTATTCTTCACAAAATCAACACACTTGCAGGGTCCAGTTAAATCAATGGTGCTCAATCAAGCATAACAAAACGTTAAAAAAACTCCACTATGGTAACTTTAGGCAGAGAAAAACTAAAGTCCTCTGAGATTAGTTTCATTAGTCAGTGATAATAGTATTACAAAGTAATAGCATGAAATTAGCTAGTGATTAAATTTCCCCTTGACCCTTGGGAGGATTTATGCAAATTCTCCATAATCCCCCTCAGCCATAAATCCTCCCTCAGCTCTCGGGGGAAATTTGATAACTAATTTACCTTATGCCATGCCATTACTTATAATAATATTTTGGAGTTTGGACTGATTTTACTTACCAGTAACCTGACTGTTAGGTCTATTCGATTTTATTAAACAGGCTTAAAAAAATCTGCTCTATCTGTGAATAAATTCAAATCAAGCTATCCTCCATAATTTCTGTGGCTTGGCTTGGGAAAGAAATAATATTAATTATAATAAATTGATAAAAAGGATGTAAATGATGCTAGAGTACCCATGATCCAGCTAGCAGCTACATGTAGGTTATAAAAAAACATAGTTGCATCATTGCAATGATTATGGCAGAAGAAAATATATTGTACAAAATGTTGTAATATACCAAAACAGACAACTGAGACAGTGTTGGGGTCTGGCAGTATTTATTAACATAATATAAATTTTTATTACAATATATTTTAATATGTTACAATTTATTTACATGATTGAAATATAATATTAATAGTGATACAAAAGCTGGATGGTATATTGTTAGTATGGCTGCTCCCCTAAATCACGAGATAGTTGGTTTACAAAATAGTTACTACCGAGACATACAAGGCCTAACCATTGGCTATATCCAGCCTGATGATAATTTTACAGTATTGCTCAACTAAAAGTAGGCTGTACCCTGCCAGACTCCAACCTGATCAGCTGATTCTGAATATCTAGATAAATAAATGATTCACTTCAATTATAAATTATGGAAATTAAAATAATTGTACAAAGTTTGAAAACTAAAGTTAGGTGATTTAAAAACAATTAGGTAGTCATTGTTGCAATTTTTATTGCCATTATTAGCACTGTCATCGACATCAATATTGTTTTGCATTAATACCATCACCAGTACCATTTCCATTGTCACTATCATCATTGTACATGGTCAAATGACCCATATCTCAGTTTCTCTACAGGTAATTTTGGTCAATTTCCAAGTAGCCATTTGTTGATAATGGCCCAACATTGCAAGTCAGTAATACTGTCATTATCATCATCTTAACATACACTACCTGGTATACATATGATATATGTATCAGGAGCCATATTATGTATATATGATATAGCCACAGTACCAATGCAATGTTATCAGCCATCCATGCAAGTGAACCATTTTGGTTCATTGATAATGCATTTTCTCAAATCCTCATACAAACCTTCTAAAAACCTAACCCAAAATTTGCCAAAAACCCTAACCATTTCCAACCCAAATCATTCCTAGAACGAGTACACCCAATTATGAAGGATTTTTGGAGCGATTGCAGAATACCCCGGCACTTGGTTCATTAATAATTCATTTTCTCAAATTCTCATACAAACCTTCTAAAATCCTAACCCTGAAATTCAAAAAAACCCTAACCATTTTCAACCCCAAATCATTCATAGAACGAGTCTAAATACACATGAGCTAAATGGATAATTTTGCACAATTTGCAAGGGGTTTTCAAGTGATCTTTCGAAATGGCGGGGTATTCTGCAGTCTAGCCTTTACGTGTAGAAAATGGACTTCTGCTATCTGTTAGTCTGGGGGAACCTGTCACACTCATTTAAGCGAAGAAGTATTTTATAATCAGCTGTTTTTTACTCACTGGATATTTTATCGATGTCTGAAGTTGGGTCGACATCTCCGCGTATTTTCAAACTCCATCGCTTTTAGAGCTGTTGTTTGGAATCAAATATGTGAAAAGAATCCCTAGATCTTCTTTTCTGACTATTATCTGTACAATTGGAATTACAGAAGTGGAGATGAAATAGCTTTTTCATCCAAACTCGTAACCGACAACCCGGAAGCCTCGCTTTCAATCCAAGATGGCCGAAGTGCGGTTGTTGTTGCAAGACTTTTGAAACATGCGCAGACGTTTGACCGCTGCTCTAGACATTTTTGGCGCCAACTTAGCTCTCAAAGCATTTTGGGTAATAAGTAATGGCATTCTCAACTCGAGCAAATTTCTTCGAAAACGTCTACAAACAAAACATGCAGTCGTATTTATTCTAAATCATTTTGCATTTAAATGGACCTTTCTGAAATAAGAAAATGGGTAAAAAAGGACAAATGGGTTGTTTAGCTGTAAATTTTATTTCCGTTCTCTAAATTCGCGGGCTCAGCTCTCGCCCGAGTCTCCCTCGCCAAGGAAACCGCAAAGGAACCGAACCAAATCAAAATGGCGTCCACCTTTGGATGATACCGCAACTCAGTCGACAAGAAACTAAAAACCATCATGGAGAGGCCCTCGGTTGACCAGGTCAGGAGTGTTATCGATACTCTATATACTAACCCTGATCCTCATGGAAAAGAAAAGGCTTCGGAATGGCTTGGGCAGTTACAACGTTCGGTAAGTAGAAACTTGGAGTTGGAGAAATGAAGTTTGGAAATGTGAGCACTTAGTAACACGCGCACGTTGATAGAACTTCGTCCGTTCATCGATTTCACGTGTTTATTTTCGCTTGTTCAAGTCTTTTGCTGTTTGTACTTTTAATTAGGCTGAAATAAAATCGTAATAAATTAAATTCAGGTGGCATACATACATCTTCAAATGTAGCAGCTTTCGTAGCAGCTGCATGGAGCTGCATGTATCGTCGACATTGCGGCATGCAGCGATAAAATTCTACCGGTTTCGTTTCTATAGGAATTACAAATGGACTTATTAAAGATTAAGTCATGATTCGTGGATATATTCATGAACTTATTTTACTTATTAATTAAACTTTAAGAAAACTATTTTAAAGCAATTCTGATATGATCTGCTGAACTGAATTGAAACTTTGATCATTTTGCATTGGAATGCTTCAGGTTTTATTTTAATATCTACAGGTACATAATTTTTAGCTACCGTTATATTGTTTTTTTTTGGGCTTAGTTGCAGAATACCACTTCCACTCAAATCAATAGGGTATCATGTAGTGAAGTTCTGGGTATAACCATTGATGAAGACTTATCTTGGCACAAACAAATTGTAAAGGTTTCTAAAAAGGTATCTTCAGGCCTAGGTATTTTGAGGAGAATTCGCCCGTTTGTTTATCATGATATTCTTGAAACAATATATAGATCCTTAATTCTATCTCATCTCGACTACTGCTGTAATGTGTGGGATAATTTTGGAAAAGTGTTGTCGGACACATTGCAGAGATTTCAAAATCGAGCTGCCCGTATAATTTTAGGAAAGGGAAACAAAACTCCTCCTGAAAACTTATTAACCCTTGGATGGGAAACGTTGGCAGACAGAAGGGCTAAACACAAAGCTTTATTAATGTTTAAAATCCTAAACAACAAAGCCCTGCAATGCTTAAAATACTTATTTTGTCCTCTTGACCAGGTGTCCTCTTACAACCTTCGTGGTGCCTCTAATATATTGTTCCTTGGACCTAGACCCCAAACTGATTCCTTAATAAAAGCCTTGGTTATAATGGTGTTCCGTTATGGAACTCACTACCTAAAGAAGTATGTGAATCGAAGTCTCTCACTACTTTTAAATAATTTACCTTAATATTTACATGTACCTTAGTATTAACTTTAACCCTTTCCCTCCTGCACCGCCCGTAACCGCCCAATATGAAGCATGTACCTGGAGAAAATTATTGCATCAAACCTAGACATGCTGGAAATACGATGTTGTTATATTATTTCGAGGGATGAATGACTTCGAAGCCACAGCTGTAATGGGGATCACTTGACTCTCCCACTTTGGAGAAAAACTCATTTCTTTTGGAGATTGTTGTTCATTTCTAAGCTTTTCACGAATTTTGAGGAGCTGAAAATCGGCTCAAAAAACCCTTCCCATTCACACTTGAAATCAAAAGCAAATACAAAATCACCTTTCAGTCATTACAGTACCTTGTTTAATATTTCCAACCAGCAGGTTTGTTTGCATAAAATGCACCAAACGACTGAACCACGCCGATGTTTACACTGCATTTCACTCAACCACATTTACCTGCTCCCACCTCCAACTGGGTAATCAACAAAAAATTCACAAGGGGTTCCCCCGTCTGGGACTCCGGTAGTTTTTTTTTCTATAAGTCTTTTACCCCTACAACCAAGAGCGGTGATTTGGACTCAAGCCGTTGCTTTAAAGTGACAAAAACACATCCTAATAGGTTGAGCAGGGGGAAAAGACAGCCAACTGCAAAATTTCAAGGAGTGCAGTGAAGAATTTTTTCATGTGTCTCAAAGCAGAAACACAACAGAAAAATCCTGTGAAACCCCTCACAATAATTAAGGCCTACTAAAAGCAAACCAAGTACTTTTCAGCTGTCCTCAGACTTAATGGTGTCCTCTAGCTCTCTTGCAGTGGCTTTTTTCTCCCAAATTAGGGCACATTTCCTTGGAAACCCTACCGAAGCAGCCATACCTACCGTTAACTAGTGCACAAAATTCTCCCAAATGGCATTGTGGGAAACATTTGAGCCCTCGGCTTAAAAAATCAGCAGTATTTAACTGCCCCAGGCTAGCCAAACTTGAACCGAGGTGGGAGGGTTGAGTTAGCACTCAGGATTTCACCAACTGAACCAAACACGTCCAGTAGGGAAAGGCTTAAACAGAACTAAAGGCTTCAAAAATAGATCTGATAATGACTAAATACAGCTTAACCCTTTCCCTACTGGACGTGTTTGGCTCAGTTGGTGAAATCCTGAGTGCTAACTCAACCCTCCCCACTCGGTTCAAGTTTGGCTAGCCCGGGGCAGTTAAATACTGCTGACATTTTAAGCTCAGGGCTCAAACTTTTCCCATAATGCCATTTGGGAGAATTCTGTGGACTCGTTAGCGGTAGGTATGGCTGCTTCGGTAGGATTTCCAACCAAATGTGCTCTAATTTTGTACAAATAAGCCACTGTAGGAGAGCTTGAGGACATCATTAAGTCTGATGACGGCTGGAAAGTACATGTACTTGGTTTGCTTTTAGTAGGCCTTGTGAGGGGTTTCACAGAGTTTTTCTGTTGTGTTTCTGCTTTGGGACACATGAAATAATTCTTCACTGAAACCCTTGAAATTCTGCAGTTGGTTGTGTTTTCCCCCTGCTCAACCTATTAGGATGTGTTTTTGTCACTTTAAAGCAACGGCTTGAGTCCAAATCACCGCTCTTGGTTGTAGGGGTAAAAGACTTGTAAAAAAATCCTACCGTAGTCCCAGAGGGGGGTCCCCCTTGTGCATTTTTTGTTGATTACCCAGCATGCAGTTGGAGGTGGGAGCAGGGAAATGTGGTCGAGTGAAACGCAGTGTAAACATTGGCGTGGTTCACAGTCGTTTGGTGCATTTTATGCAAACAAACCTGCTGGTTGGAAAGATTAAACAAGGTACAGTATTGTGCAAAAGTCTTGCAAACACCTTTCGGCGAATTTCGGGGCTTTCCGGGGCTTTACGGCGAAAATGAACGAAAATTTTCATGAGCCGAAATTTCGGCGATATTTCGATGGAAATTCGTTAAGCCTTTTGTTTAATCTGTGCGAAATTTCGCAGTGCTCTGCGACAGGTTAGCACGAAAATTCGCTGCACTCTGCGAAAGATCGCGCAAAATTTCGTTTGATACTCTGCGAATATTCGCGCAAAACTTTGCTTCTTCGAAATTTCGAAATTTCGATGCCCGTCAAAGATCAAGTACATGTACTTTTTTCCGGCACACTCGGTCAATTCGACAAACCTGAGTCGTAAACTTAATTTATTCGGACTTTGACTAACTGAACATTACGACTCTCTTTCGAACGGTACAGGACAACAACTGCAGAGTTTACTTCAGTTCAGTCATTATAATGGCTAAGAATAGAAATCTGATGCTTTGATTCCCGGTTTGAATCGAAGGCCGGATGGGTAATGAACGAAAGGAATGTTACTTAAATCGCACGTCCCAACTACGAACATGTTCAATTGTAAACTGTACCTTCTGTATGTCCACAATAATATTCAGACTGTCAGCCTTCCAGTCATCTTTGTAAAAACCATTGCATAACGTTTCCAAGAAAATGGCTTTTTGAATATTCTCCGAAGCGGAGCAGACATGTTGCCGGCATGTTTGTCTGTTCTTTTTACACAACATTCCCGCTTTAAAGCTCGACTCACTCGCTTAGCGCAAAGCATAACACCAAATAAAGTTTTGCTTCAGCGCAGTTTCACATTTACGGCAGATCCTTGTCTTGTTAAAGGTTTTGGCTGAAATCATTGCAACTGTTTGCGGTCCTAATTATCTCAACTTCTTGGAGTCTGAATTTCCACGTGCAATCAGTCAGGCGTGAACGTGTCAGTCTCAAATTACGCGGTACTAACGAAGCAACGTTTGTCATGAAAGACGTGAAAAAACTTCTATACTCTTACCAGAAAACTTCTACTGGGAAAGTGCAATCTTTTTGAATTAAAAGCCCTTTATGCATCAGTTCACGTAAATGGAAAGTGCCCGTTTTAATACCGGGAAATTAAGTTGCACCACCGCGGTATTTTTGTCAGCAATGAGACGTGTCTGGCTGACCGTTCACAGAACCTTGACTTTTTGATGGCGGCTTAAAATTTTGAATATGCCGCGGCGTAAAACTTAGAAAGCCTCTGGCACCCAGGGTATTTACCAAAACCATCTTAAAAACCGTGTTTGTTTGTCATGAATTCGAATTTGTCACGCGTTAATCCTGGTGAAAGAAAGGGTAAAAATACGAAATATATTCACGCAAGAATTGTAGATTGTACACGGATCACGATATTTCGATAACCTGGTCCGAATTTTCGTTTAACAATAAACGAAATATCGTCGAAATGTCGCTCGCAGGTTGGCGATATTTCGTTTTGGATTCGAATTTTCGCGTAACTGCTCGATTCTTAGTCGAAATTTCAAACGAAAATTTCCGCGGAATTTCGACGCAATTTCGGCGACATTCGTAAGAACAAAGAGCGAAATTCGTCGAAATACGTTTGCAAGACTTTTGCACAATACTGTACTGTAACGACTGAGTGGTGATTTTGTATTTGCTTTTGATTTCAAGTGTGAATGGGAAGGGTTTTTTGAGCCGATTTTCAGCTCCTCAAAATTCGTGATAAGCGAAGAAATGAACAACAATCCCCAACACAAATGAGTTTTTCTCCAAAGTGGGAGACTCAAGTGATCCCCGTTACAGCTGTGGCTTCGAAGTCATTCATCCCTTGAAATAATATCACAACATCGTATTTCCAGCATGTCTAGGTTTGATGCAATAATTTTCTCCAGGTACATGCTTCATATTGGGCGGTTACGGGCGGTGCAGGAGGGAAAGGGTTAAACTACATTGTATTGCCTTTGTACGTGAAGCAGATTATATATGTACAGCTTCAGTCTTATGACTTAATTTGTGTCAAAATGGTCATGAGAAATCAAACAATAGGACAGTCTCTTGTCGCTTCATGCCTAAACTTTATTCTGCTTTGTACATGAAAAAGAAATAGTATCAGTGGAAAGAGCACATTAAAATGAGTAAGACTACCATTTTGGGGTTATATCTTGTAGAGGATCAAAGATACTGCTATGCAACGTCCGTAAATTTAACATAACTAATTTTGTCTAGCAAGAGGAAACTTTTGCGTATATATACTGGGTACAGGCAAACTGGTGACCCTCGCCACAAAAACGTCTGCTTGTGCTAAATATAAATTACAGCAACTCAACTGAAATCAACTGAAAAATATTTTTATATGTATGAAACTTTTCACCATCATTTTGGAGATTTTTAATCCATTTTTTCCATTTGCTGTCACTTTTCTCTTTTTCCCATTTGCTCTTGCTTTTCTCCTCTCTGTTAAAACATCTGCTGACAGCTTTTTTACAATATCATTTATATGGCTTTGCATAATTCAAGTAATTTGCCATCATTTATTTTAACTTGTACATAATTTAACACTACTTAATATACTTGCAAAGAATGCTGGTAAATCTTGTACTGAGCAATGTGCAGTAGGAAGCAATGAATTGTGGGTAATTACAATCAACCAACCAACCAATCATTTATTTATACACATAACGCCTAGGAGCTAAAAGACTCGTTAAAACGCGCACGTGTTTCTAAATGTATTAAATTAAATGTAATATGTTAAAACGACTGTCTGAAAATCTACTATAAAAATTCCCTACTTTAAAACTTCTATTTACAGCTAAGATAAAATGCTAAAATTACATCTATGTATTGTATATGTGTGGGTTAAGCTCTACCTTATTGAGCATTTTCTTAAATGTCTTTAAATTAGGTGCTTCACGTACTTTAGTGGGTAGATTGTTCCATAAGTGGCTAGTAATGGAAGAGTACGAATTCTTTAGCCAGTTAGTGTTAAAGCGAAATTGCTCCAGTTTTGTACCAGAGCCACGTAAGTTATAGTGAGCTAACCGTAGTTTAAAAAATTCTTGGATATATAATGGACCTTGCTCTGTCATGCATTTAAAAAATAAAACTAGTGATTGAAAATACCTTCGCTGCTTCAACGTTCGCATTTTGACTAACTGAAGGGCCCTTTCATAAGTATTCGATTTAGCTAATCCTAGAATTGATCTTATAATATAAAAATTGGCATCCTCCAATTTATTAGTTTCAGTCTTTGCAATGCCGACAAGGACTGGGCAATGGCATGTGGGCAATGGCATGTGCTCTGATTTAATATGGCTTCTCTGTTGGGTTATTTTGATGTTCCTTGCTTTGTTGGTGAATTACTATGTCCTCCAATACAGAAAGGAGTAGAATAAAATAAAATAATGTATAAGTGTGGACAAAATGTCCCCTCCGCAACGTCCCCTCTGCAATAGGTCACAGTCTAAATGAAACCAGTTTTGATATAAAGAATATAGCAAATGCAGCTACACTTTTTACCATTCATCTAAAATAGATAAAGTACTCTTTGGCACAAAAATTATACATTTAAAATTCATTGCAGAATCAGAGAAAATTTCACTTAAACCTGGTAAATCAAGAATAGCAAATTCTCTGAGTCCCATCCGCAACAGTAACTTATCTTATTACAGTCTGCCATCAGTACTATGCAGAGAGAATAACATACATACATGTAATACCATGGAATGACCCTAATTCAGATTGCAATTTCAGAGAGATGAAAATCAGGAAAATCATAGTCATAGTGTTAGTATTGAATTCAATTCATAAACATAAGATGTTGTGCGTTGGTACTACGTCTTTGTTTTCAGAGGCTGTTAAATTGAGTTCATTAAGGATGTTTGTCAGGCGATGAAATGCCTGAAAAGCACGCTCAGGCGTCTCAGCTCCGTAAAAATCGTCTATATACGTCTACTGATGCATATGCCCTCTTGATTTAGAATCCATGCAACTGTTTTAGTTGTGCGTTGACATGCCATGGTTGCAGATCTAAGGTCAAAAGGCATCATAGTATGAAAATAAAAACTTTCCTGAACTTTGAAACCCAGCCTAACGGGAAATCGGCCAGATCAACAGGAATATGTTGATATGCACGCCGTATCTATCTTTTTGAATAATAAACAACCCTGTCCTTTGAGATTAATGAATTCTATTACATTGTACGTGGTCAACCCCGGGTAGGGTAAGCTTGAAAGGTTCGTGCAATTAATAGCTTTTGTCAATCCCGTCATTGACTGAAATTGTTTGTCAGGAAACTTAGATCATGAACCACACAAGGTTCTGTACTATCCCGTTTCAGCATGCATTGAGAGGCAAAGCGCTTTAACCACTGCGCCACCCCGGTTCCCCATACATGTATGTATAATGTGAAGATTGTTTCACTAGCGTTCTGCCTTAATGTATTATTGGAGATTTGTCGTAGTTTTGGTCGATACGATTGGTTTCAATGTTAGTTTTCTGTGCTTTATTTCGTGATCATCTTGATAAAATAGACCCTTTGATTGTGCATGCATAGGCACCTACTTGTACTCCGTAATTGACTCATTGTTGACAGATAGCATGCAGAAGATGTCAAAGATTGACATTATTTTGTCTGCCTCAGCTAAACTTCGTTAAATTTCCATCTCTTGTGAGATCCGGTGGTTTGTAGGAATCGCTATCTTAGAAAACGTTTTGGTTGGTTATTTCTTCAGGAATCACTGTAACAGTTACAAATAAGTGGCCACATACAGAGAATTTGCCATTGTCAGTGCTTATGGTAGGATGCGGGAAAAAAATCAAAATTATGCGGGATTTTTTGGCGAATTATGCGGGAAACATCGCAAATTATGCGGGAAATTATGCGGGATGACGTCATACATTTTTTAGCACAAATTTATTTTTTCGTGTTTCACTTCAAAAAAGCCGGAAGTTGAATGAGAGAGATGGTTAATTGTCTCAAATCCATTTTAACTAGTATCCCTTTGTGTTCAAATCTATGTACTAGAAAGTCTATGTTAAACGTCAACTGATCCTAAGTATTCGTAAAATTCTTGATGCAGCAAGATTATCAAGCCTAGTTTACTAGCGTTATGGTCATAGGTTTTATTTCAGGTTAGTATGAAAATGTTATCTACTTTGTAGAAATGTCTTCAAAAGACGTAATTATCATTTCAGTAAGAAAACCAGGAAACAAAAACCAAGCAGGTTTTTGAAATGCTGTTGTAGTTGTCGCCTTATTGCAGATGCGGAAATCAACACGTTACTTTGACAGACCGCTAACCAATTTAGCGGTAAGGGACTAAGGGAAATAAGGTTTAACTGATGGGGGTGCCGTCGCTTTTTGAATCAATTTTTAAATACTGTACAGAATTTAACTGACCCAAAACAAGAATTAATAGTAGCGGTCGTTACTAGAGCTTACGCAGCATACGCGAAAACGCCGTTCGACGTACCGTATGAGCATAGACTAATAAACGCAAGTTGATATTTCCTTTACATTTATTCTGTCTAGGCCTAGCTATAGTCTTCGACGATCATGTCCACATAGACAGCTGTCTGCACTAACAGTTTTAGAGCTGAAACATTTATCGCTTCGTGACGTTTCCGTTTAATTTCCTCTGTTGATTCTCTTACAACAAATTATCCATGTTTTTAAACCATAATTAAACTCGCAAAACGCTATGGAGGAACTTGATCTGAAAAGAATTCACGTTTTCCCGCTGAAAACGTAAAAACAGAGTTTTTTTCTATTCCAAATTGTGATTCACCACTTAGGAAACCTTGTCTCTAGATTTTCCACCAATAATGAGACACGTTCTATCGAAATTTAGACAACAGGCCCCCACGGTTTTCAACATACAACGCCTTGTTATTCCCGTTGTGAATCGTCGTTTCGATTGCTCAATGTTCGACGATTTGGGAAGGAAATCTACTGTTAACTTCGGATAGATTGGGTAAGAGTCTTTGAGAAA
Source organism: Actinernus sp. WN-2022 (assembly GCA_030867875.1). Classification (NCBI taxonomy): domain Eukaryota; kingdom Metazoa; phylum Cnidaria; class Anthozoa; order Actiniaria; family Actinernidae; genus Actinernus; species Actinernus sp. WN-2022. The sequence continues at coordinate 80,742,708 of JAOWCC010000577.1, read as the reverse complement.
TAGCGAAAATAGATACCCGTTTTATGATTTTCTATAAATTTCTCCAAATTATGCGGGATTATGCGGGAATTGGCAGATTATGCGGATTATGCGGAGCAAGCCAAATTATGCGGGTCCGCATCCGCGCATAATTCCATAAGCCCTGCATTGTACTCCAGTCCGGTGTCATATATAAAACTATGATTTCACGGCAGTTGCTTGACTCATTAAAAATTGAATAAAGTAATCTTCTTTATACATTTGCAAATAGTTTATTTAGGTTCGTAGTTTGAACACTGTAATTTACGAGGATAGTAGTCTGAGTTGCAATAAAAAATCAATTCTAATCCGATAGATGAAGATCGTAGAATTTCACTCTTAAACCCTGAAATAGTGAGAAGCTGCAAATGAATACAGGTCTCGATCCTAGTAGGCGCTTGTGGACTCTAATAAATATGTCTGAACTTGGAACATAGATTTCATGTTGATGGACCCCATGCCTTCATTTCGGTAAAATATTCCGTTCGAACGGTCTTAATTCCCTTTGAAATACCGTTTGAAACATGTTGACTTTCCAATTAGAATACCGTTCCATAGATGCCGTTCGAAGCGACATTCTGTGTTCTTTAAATCAGTTTTTTTTTATCAGCATCAAATTTTTTTTTATAAGCATCAAACGGATATATTTTTTCCAGCATCGGAATTTTTTTTTCAGTATCGGAATTTTGTATGCGAAATTTTCCGATTTGGTGGTCATTTTTTTACCGATTGAATTGGTAAACGTGAAATCAGAATCGGTAACGCTACCGATAATCGGAACGGAATTAACACCCGATATTTGGACATCTTCCCTTACTGGTATTATCTCAGTTTTAATTAGTATTTATTAATTAACTAGTATCATCTTAGTATCATCATAGCATCATAGTATAAATTAGCATTTAACTTAGGGTGCGTTCGATTGACCGTATTCCGGAATAAGAATACCTAGTAAGAATGATCATATGATGCCTGGTATAGGACAGCGTTTCATTAATTTTCGCTTAGTCACTCGTACTAGCGTACTAAGGCCTCCTCTCTTTAATTAACCACTCTGATACACAAGAACTGTTTTGATATTATTGCCTCTAGTACCAATATCTAGTGTCGATAATATTTCAGTTGCTCTTCCTCTGTGCCAACCATTTATTGGCTACTTTTTACGGTAGTCTTGCTATAATATTGTGTGAAGTATGCTACATACAACCGAAGCATATATAACTACTAATTTAGTCACTTTAATTAACCACTCTGATACACAAGAACTGTTTTAATCTTATTGCCCCTAGTGAGTCTATCACGCAAAAACTGACGAGATACAGGGTGACTAGCGTACTAAGGTACTAAGAGTCTTTCACACAAGAACTGACGAGATACAGGGTGACTAGCGTACTAAGGTACTAAGAGTCTATCACACAAGAACTGACGAGATACGCGGTGACTAGCGTACTAAGGTACTAAGAGTATATCACACAAGAACTGACGAGATACGCGGTGACTAACGTACTAAGGTACTAAGACTCTTTCACACAAAAACTGACGAGATACGCGGTGACTAGTGTACTAAGGTACTAAGAGTCTATCACACAAAAACTGACGAGATACGCGGTGACTAGCGTACTAAGGTACTAAGACTCTTTCACACAAAAACTGACGAGATACGCGGTGACTAGCGTACTAAGGTACTAAGAGTCTATCACACAAAAACTGACGAGATACGCGGTGACTAGTGTACTAAGGTACTAAGAGTCTATCACACAAAAACTGACGAGATATGGGATGAATAGCGTACTAAGGTACTAAGACTCTTTCACACAAGAACTAACGAGATACGGGGTGACTAGCGTACTAAGAGTCTTTCACACAAGAACTGACGAGATACGGGGTGACTAGCGTACTAAGGTACTAAGAGTCTTTCACACAAGAACTGACGAGATACAGGGTGACTAGCGTACTAAGGTACTAAGAGTCTTTCACACAAGAACTGACGAGATACAGGGTGACTAGCGTACTAAGGTACTAAGAGTCTATCACACAAGAACTGACGAGATACGCGGTGACTAGCGTACTAAGGTACTAAGAGTCTATCACACAAGAACTGACAAGATACGCGGTGACTAACGTACTAAGGTACTAAGACTCTTTCACACAAAAACTGACGAGATACGCGGTGAATAGTGTACTAAGGTACTAAGAGTCTATCACACAAAAACTGACGAGATACGCGGTGACTAGCGTACTAAGGTACTAAGACTCTTTCACACAAAAACTGACGAGATACGCGGTGACTAGCGTACTAAGGTACTAAGAGTCTATCACACAAAAACTGACGAGATACGCGGTGACTAGTGTACTAAGGTACTAAGAGTCTATCACACAAAAACTGACGAGATATGGGATGACTAGCGTACTAAGGTACTAAGACTCTTTCACACAAGAACTAACGAGATACGGGGTGACTAGCGTACTAAGAGTCTTTCACACAAGAACTGACGAGATACGGGGTGACTAGCATACTAAGGTACTAAGAGTCTTTCACACACAAACTGACGAGATACGCGGTGACTAGTGTACTAAGGTACTAAGAGTCTTTCACACAAAAACTGACGAGATACGCGGTGACTAGCGTACTAAGGTACTAAGAGTCTTTCACACAAAAACTGACGAGATACGGGGTGACTACAATAGCGTACTAAGGTACTAAGAGTCTTTCACACAAGAACTGACGAGATACGCGGTGACTAGCGTACTAAGGTACTAAGAGTCTTTCACACAAAAACTGACGAGATACGCGGTGAAACATGTTACACCCACGCATGCACCGATGACTTTTTTAGATCTTTTTTTTCCATTTCACTTTAGGACGATTTTAACGATATCCCGGGATATATAGACTCCAACAGATGTGGGCGAGACCGTGAAAACATGTTAGTCACCCACGCATGCACCGATGACTTTTTGAAAACTTTTTTCAGGTCCAGATAGGACAATTTTAACAATATCCCGGCAAATGTAGACTCCGAACAGATGTGGGCGAGAACACGAAAGGATGCTACACCCGCACCGATGCCTTTTTTTAGATCTTTTTTTTATGTCCAGATAGGACGATTTTAACGATATCCCGGGATATATAGACTCCAAAGAGATGTGGGCGAGACCGCGAAATGATGCTACACCCACACATGCACCGATGACTTTTTCAAATCTTTTTTTTTCAGTTCAATTTAGGACAATTTTAACGATATCCAGGCATATAGACTCCAACAGATATGGGCGAGACCGCGAAAACATGTTACACCCATGCACACATGCACCGATGACTTTTTCAGATTATTGGTGTTAACCCTAAACCCACAAACCTAGCTGTTAGATCAGAATTAAGTCGTTACCCCTAACATAATTATATCAATCTACGTTTCAATAATAAAATTACCAGAAACACCACCATCGACGTAAAAAGCCTAACTAAAGCTCTTAATTCTGCTCTAGAATAAAAACATATATACATAAATGGAAAGAAGAGAGTGATGAAATATATAATGGAGACAAGAGATCAAAGCTAGAGTTATATTCAGTACTTAAACCTACCCATGGTTTTGATTTTTTTTAGGAATAATCACCGACTTCAAAACTCGGAAAACTGTTACTAATCTAAGAATATCGGCGCACTCTTTTCCAATTGAAAGAGGTCGTTATAACAACACCCTATGAGGAAAGAGAGTATGAATGTTTGTAAAGGAAATGTAATTGGCAACGAGTTTTATTACTTATTCTTTTTTCAGTTCACTTCAGGACGATCTTAACGATATCCCGGCATATATAGACTCAGAAGAGTTGTCACCAAAAATGTGAACGAGACCACGAAACATGATGACCGGCTTTTTCAAATCTTTTTTTTACAGTGCACTTTAGGAATTTTTTAACTTTTTTTTAATTGTATCCCGGCATTTATAGACAGATGTGGGCGAGACCGCGAAACATGTTACAACCACACGTGCACCGATGACATTATTTTCTTTTTTCAGGTTCAGTTATAGGTCAATTTCAATGATATGCCGGCATATACCCTACCGTATCTCGTCAGTTCTACCGAACCTATTTTTTAATAGGATCGGCGCGACTTAAGTTCGACGTTTGCCGTAGGCCTTAGTACCTTAGTACGCTAATCACCGTGTATCTCGTCAGTTCTTGTGTGAAAGAGTCTTAGTACCTTAGTACGCTAGTCACTCCGTATCTCGTCAGTTCTTGTGTGAAAGAGTCTTAGTACCTTAGTACGCTAGTCACCCCATATCTCGTCAGTTTTTGTGTGAAAGAGTCTTAGTACCTTAGTACGCTAGTCACCGCGTATCTCCTTAGTTCTTGTGTGAAAGACTCTTAGTACCTTAGTACGCTAGTCACCCCGTATCTCGTCAGTTCTTGTGTGAAAGACTCTTAGTACGCTAGTCACCCCGTATCTCGTTAGTTCTTGTGTGAAAGAGTCTTAGTACCTTAGTACCCTAGTCACCGCGTATCTCCTCAGTTCTTGTGTGAAAGACTCTTGGTACCTTAGTACGCTAGTCACCGCGTATCTCGTCAGTTCTTGTATGAAAGACTCTTACTAACTTAGTACTCGAGTCACCGCGTATCTCGTCAGTTTTTGTATGAAAGACTCTTACTACCTTAGTACGCTAGTCACCGCGTATCTAGTCAGTTCTTGTGTGAAAGAGTCTTAGTACTATACCTTAGTACCCTAGTCACCGCGTATCTCCTCAGTTCTTGTGTGAAAGACTCTTGGTACCTTAGTACGCGAGTCACCGCGTATCTCGTCAGTTTTTGTATGAAAGACTCTTACTACCTTAGTACGCTAGTCACCGCGTATCTAGTCAGTTCTTGTGTGAAAGAGTCTTAGTACCTTAGTACGCCAGTCACCCCGTATCTCGTCAGTTCTTGTGTGAAAGACTCTTAGTACCTTAGTACGCTAGTCACCCCGTATCTCGTCAGTTCTTGTGTGAAAGACTCTTAGTACCTTAGTACGCTAGTCACCCCGTATCTCGTCAGTTCTTGTGTGAAAGACTCTTAGTATCTTAGTACGCTAGTCACCGCGTATCTCGTCAGTTCTTGTGTGAAAGACTCTTAGTACCCTAGTACGCTAGTCACCGCGTATCTGGTCAGTTCTTGTGTGAAAGACTCTTAGTACCTTAGTACGCTAGTCACCCCGTATCTCGTCAGTTCTTGTGTGAAAGACTCTTAGTACCTTAGTACGCTAGTCACCCCGTATCTCGTCAGTTCTTGTGTGAAAGACTCTTAGTACCTTAGTACGCGAGTCACCCCGTATCTCGTCAGTTCTTGTGTGAAAGACTCTTAGTACCTTAGTACGCTAGTCACCCCGTATCTCGTCAGTTCTTGTGTGAAAGACTCTTAGTACCTTAGTACGCTAGTCACCCCGTATCTCGTCAGTTCTTGTGTGAAAGACCCTTAGTACCTTAGTACGCTAGTCACCGCGTATCTCGTCAGTTCTTGTGTGAAAGACCCTTAGTACCTTAGTACGCTAGTCACCCCGTATCTCGTCAGTTCTTGTGTGAAAGACTCTTAGTACCTTAGTACGCTAGTCACCCCGTATCTCGTCAGTTCTTGTGTGAAAGAGTCTTAGTACCTTAGTACCCTAGTCACCGCGTATCTCCTCAGTTCTTGTGTGAAAGACTCTTGGTACCTTAGTACGCTAGTCACCGCGTATCTCGTCAGTTTTTGTATGAAAGACTCTTGGTACCTTAGTACGCTAGTCACCGCGTATCTCGTCAGTTCTTGTATGAAAGACTCTTACTACCTTAGTACGCGAGTCACCCCGTATCTCGTCAGTTCTTGTGTGAAAGACTCTTAGTACCTTAGTACGCTAGTCACCGCGTATCTGACGAGAACCTTAGTACGCTAGTCACCCAGTATCTCGTCAGTTCTTGTGTGAAAGACTCTTAGTACCTTAGTATGCTAGTCACCCCGTATCTCGTCAGTTCTTGTGTGAAAGAGTCTTAGTACCCTAGTACGCTAGTCACCGCGTATCTGGTCAGTTCTTGTGTGAAAGACTCTTAGTACCTTAGTATGCTAGTCACCCCGTATCTCGTCAGTTCTTGTGTGAAAGACTCTTAGTACCTTAGTACACTAGTCACCCCGTATCTCGTCAGTTCTTGTGTGAAAGACTCTTAGTACCATAGTACGCTAGTCACCGCGTATCTCGTCAGTTCTTGTGTGAAAGACTCTTAGTACCTTAGTACGCTAGTCACCCCGTATCTCGTCAGTTCTTGTGTGAAAGACTCTTAGTACCTTAGTACGCTAGTCACCGCGTATCTCGTCAGTTCTTGTGTGAAAGACTCTTAGTACCTTAGTACGCTAGTCACCCCGTATCTCGTCAGTTCTTGTGTGAAAGACTCTTAGTACCTTAGTACGCTAGTCACCCCGTATCTCGTCAGTTCTTGTGTGAAAGATTCTTAGTACCTTAGTACGCGAGTCACCCCGTATCTCGTCAGTTCTTGTGTGAAAGACTCTTAGTACCTTAGTATACGCTTAAGTCACCGCATATCTCGTCAGTTTTTGCGTGGTAGACCCTTAGTACCTTAGTACGCTAGTCACCGCGTATCTCGTCAGTTCTTGTGTGAAAGAGTCTTAGTACCTTAGTATGCTAGTCACCCCGTATCTCGTCAATTCTTGGTACGTTGTACGTATAGTATGTTGTTAGTACATTGTTCATAGTATGTTGTTAGTACGTTGTTCACCAGTACTAAGAGAAAATTACGAAATTACTGTCCTATTCTGGGCTATTCCATCTATTCCTATTCCGGAATACGGTCAATCGAACGCACCCTAAGTATTATCTTAGGATTACTTGAATCACCTTACTATTATTAATTTTTTTCATATTCCAATTTTAATCCCCATTTCTATCCCTGTAAATTTTTATGTGTCATGGCTTACATGAAAACCAACTTAAAGTGCATAATTATAAGCCCTGGCCAATTATGCTGTTTTTTAAGCTTATAGACCTTAAAAGGTAGAGAAAAATGTCCGAAATTTCGAAATAAAAATGTTTTCATAATTTTTTTAGTGACTAAACTTCTAAATGTAGAATAATTTCCGCACATGTACAACAGAACTGGTCTCTTCGTGGCTTTAAAACGTTGGCTTATTTGCAAAATAATTGAATAGATAACCGAGAAAGATGATAATATTGCGCTAAACGTTTCGGAGAGCTTTATTCGGCAGGGCCTTTTGTGCAATAGCGCATAGAGCGTGTTCTGTTGATGACGTCAAACTAGACCCAGTGGCAATTTTGTAAAGTGTTCTTAAGCGTGCTTGATTTTCGTCCACAGGCAACCCAAGTCACGTTTTTGGGCAACTTTGAACAGCTAATACACCATGACAAATAAATCAAATAAACTTTTTATTATGGGATCCTTTGTCTATGGCCTCTAGTCTCTTCATAAGAAATATAATTAGCAAGGGCTTATATGCACTTTAAGTTGATTGTAAACACTGGGTAAATAAAGGTTTGATTGATTGGTCGCTTGAAAACTGCGCTAAATTCTCCACTTTAGTTTAAGTGTATTTAGTCTCGTTCTATTAATGATTTTGGGTTGAAAATGGTTAGTTTTTTTATTATTATTTCAGGGTCAGGTTTTTAGAAGGTTTCTATGAAAAAGTTGAGAAATGAATTATTAATGAACCACTGGAGGGGGTTTTCTGCTATTACTCCCCAAGACACTGCTCTCCTTGCTGCTTCACAGTTCGCTTATTACGCACCCTCCAATTTCTTCAACAAACCTTTTATTGGAAACCTACAATGTATACTTAAAAATATTAGAACTAGCATGAATATGGAAGCCTCAACTTGTGACACAAAATAATAACGAAACAATTAGTGGTCGCTTGTTTAGTTCCCTGACTGACACAGGGCTTGCTTTAATGTTTGCCGCTGAGCGCACATCGTAACAGTAAATAAACTTTAGCTTCTGTAGTTTTACATTTTCGGTAGATCCTGGTGTAGTTAAAGGTTTCGGCTGAAATTATTGCTGTTTGAGGGAACTGTTTGAGGTCCTGGCATGTTTTCAAAAATATAATCACAAGTTCGCAGAGTTTGAATTTTCACGTGCAATCAGTCAGTGCTGAACTGTCATGCAAGCTCAAGTTATCTACTACTCTGGCATTTGCTTATAGCCTGGTCTCATTGAACTGGAAAACATTTAACCAAATGGATTGATTAATCTGTTAACTATTTTAAACTCTCTTCAAAGGTGTTTGCCTGGGAAATAGCAGATCAGCTTTTGATGCTGAATGTCAATGTAGAGACAAGTTATTTTGCTGCACAGACGATGAGAACAAAGGTAGATTACAATACATTTGGTAGTTGATACTTGTATGTACATGTACATTGGGATCAATCACGATTCCTGGGAAACTCCCCAGTCCCCCTACTCCCCCCCCCCCCTCCCCACACACACACACCCCGTTCCACCCTAAATTTAATGGGTAGACACAAGTATACCCAAGGGAGAGGTGTGTGGGTAGTTTCCCAGAAACTGATTGATCTGTATTTAACATGTTCGGATTGTCCTGGGACAGCAGCCACTATCCCATAGATTTTCAACATTGCAGGATGCTGGGCCGATGGTTTTATGTTTCCTGCTGTTCAGTTATCTTGTGAAAAGCACTGACTTACTGTCCTACTAAATTATTGTCCTATTGATCCATCTCATAAGCTAGGACAATTGAAGGGATGTGTGCAGAAAGGGCATACACTGTTACAAGTGACTCTTGATCACTAATTTCTCCCTTAGAAAACAAAGAAATTGAAGGAGAATTTAGAATGTGAACAGGAGACACTTATAAATACCCTTTTTGCACACAGCCCTTCAATTGATACCCTGTGAGCAGAGATTTCTTATCTCTTTGCCTTTCCTGTCGCCAAAAGAAACCTCTGCCACGAAACGATTGCTTTTCCCGTTGAACATGCACACTTGCAACCTCCAAAATCTTAGAGGTAAACCATGTGATAAACCAGTTACCAAACCGGTTTTACCTGTTTGAAATCACTCGGGCATGACTTTTTGGTGATCTTCGCTGGTTTTGCAAGAGCCCACAGTATCCTTCGCAGCCGTTATTTATGTCGTCACGCGTTTGTTGTTTGCCGACGATTGATACGAACAGGCTTCAAACTCCGGCTTTGTCTTCTTCTTACTTTACTGAACTGCACAGAAGACCTTGAAATTACCGTTCAATAAATCTACCTAGTTAATTTATCCTAAAGAAAGCTTTGATTTATACCTTCGAAGAAGGACATTTTAAATTTTATTTTCTCCACTGCCGTTTATAACAATAGGAAATGGACAATTTGAAATCTACATACAATGAATCTACAATGTTTACCGTCTCGTCTTTTTTTCGGCCAATGGCAATCCAGATACCGTGGCGCATGCTCAACGCGAAAAGCAATCGTTTCGTGGCAGAGGTTTCTTTCGGCGACAGGAAAGGCAAGGAGATGAGAAACCTCTGCTCGCAGGGTATTCAATTGACAGATAGTATAAGATTCCAACAAAATTTGATTATACAGTCACGCAATTTGTTCTTTTTATTTTCAGGTTCAGTATTATTTCCATGAATTACAACCCCTTCAATATCAGGTGAGCTAACCCTGCTGATAATTTTCCCCCCAGTATATGTACATAATATTATCCCCCATTAATCCCTATAAAATATAATACTGACTTGTGTTTGAATATTAAAATAATAGAAAACAAGCTTTTTTTTAATTTACAGCATGTCCAATGCTTGAACTTACAAAAATGTAACTTCTGAATTCACTCACAAATGTCGGCTAGTATAATTTTTCCACATTCAAGCAAAAATCACATGTACAATGTAAAGTGTACTCATGTTCTATACATTCACTATATGTCACTTCAATTCATAAGATGTGGATGTACATAATTTACAAGAACATATTTTATATTATCCTATAAATTTTATATTTCAGCCAATCAGAGCTCAGCTTTACTGGGAAATACAGGGCGGTATTTCATGGTTTTTCTATGAAATACAGAGTGGTATTTCATGGCTAGATCAAGGCCAATCAAAATGCAGGACATTTCGTGCCCTTTCTTTATCGGCCAATAAGAATTAACCATTTTGAATACATGATTAGTCTGCAGGCGCGCGCGGCCGCCACTGGAAATTTTTGTTTTCTGGTGAGAAAATTTGCAGTCTATTGTCCGGTATGTTACTTTGTTTTCGTGATAAATCGTCTCGTAAATTTGTTATTAACCCTTTCCCCTCCTGCACCGCCCGTAACCGCCCAACATGAAGCATGTACCTGGAGAAAATTATTGCATCAAACCTAGACATGCTGGAAATACAATGTTCTGATATTATTTCAAGGGATGAATGACTTCGAAGCCACAGCAGCTGTAATAGGGATCGCTTGACTCTCCCACTTTGGAGAAAAACGTATTTGTTTTGGAGATTGTTGTTCATTTCTTCGCTTTTCACGAATTTTGAGGAGCTGAAAATCGGCTCAAAAAAGGTCCTTCCCATTCACAATTGAAATCAAAAGCAAATACAAAATCACCACTCAGTCATTACAGTACCTTGTTTAATCTTTCCAACCAGCAGGTTTGTTTGCATAACATGCACCAAACGATTGTGAACCATGCCGATGTTTATACTGCATTTCACTCGACCACATTTACCTGCTCCCACCTCCAACTGCATGCTGGGTAATCAACAAAAAAATCACAAGGGGTCTCCCCCTCTGGGACTCCGGTAGGTTTTTTTTTAGAAGTCTTTTACCCCTACAACCAAGAGCGGTGATTTGGACTCAAGCCGTTGCTTTAAAGTGACAAAAACACATCCTAATAGGTTGAACAGGGGGAAAAGACAACCAACTGCAAAATTTCAAGGATTTCAGTGAAGAATTATTTCATGTGTCTCAAAGCAGAAACACAACAGAAAAATCCTGTGAAGCCCCTCACAATACATTTGTAACAAGAGCCCATCTGGGCTTTCACTCGGGCCACATGAGATTGAAGATGAAATACACTTTCATTTGAAATCCTTTTAGTAATAACCGAAGGGAAGAATTATTAACTGAATTTAGCAGTCTTTAGGAGTGGCCGGTAGCGCGGTGACATGCATTCTCTGCTCCCCTAGTATATATATTTCTCGTGTATGCAAATTAAAGAAGTTGACCTCTACTTATTCATGTACCGCATCAGCTTACATGTGTGTCTCAAATATATGTTTATATTTGTCCCATATTATAAGTTGTATTCCTGTCCACCTATGATGGAGCTATCAAATGATATATTTCTCTACTGTTCATTCTACCCTGCGGCTCTTTATCGCAGCTCGCGTCCATATCAGGTATTTATTAACTGAAATGCCTGTTGGTTATATACCCTCATTCCCAAAATTGATCTGCTCATTATATTACAGAACTATAAAGGGAACTGTTGGAAGCCTTTAATTTCTCGAACCAAAACCTCGGCCGTGAGAGGATTCTTGTTTAAGTTGATATTGCTTCGCTCATCATAAATTATTCTGTTCTCCGGGGTATTTCTGACAGCCAAAAACACGCTCAAAATTATTTTAGTGCATGTTGGCCTACAGATCACGGTGTTTGAGCTGGTATGTATTATGACCGAGAGGCATAAAACCTACGAAATGTACCTCAAACAAGAATACCATCCGATGGCAAAATCTATCAGCGCCATGAGGTCAACAAATCGACAAAGAAATGCATATCTATATAAACACGCAATGATTTCAACCTCACCGTACCTTAATTCATGACCTGACAAGACACTGTTCAGTTTCACTTTCACTCTCAGCTTTGCTCTTGAGTTTGAGTTCGGCTTTGTTAAAGACTTCTTATTCAGTTGTATGGTATTGTGCAGTATATTTGAGTATACCAATCCACAGAGATTCCAATAACAAAGCCGTGGCGAAAGAGAAGCTTAAACGAGAAATATTTTGTCCTCCTAGAAAAACACAACATATTGCCCTTTCTATCGAAGAAGCCTTGGTTTCAGCAGAAAGGAAAAAGCTAAATTCCAATTCGATATGTGTGGATCTTTGAGTCCTTCAGGTCCGGCGTCGTGTCGTACATCTATATAAAATCACAGGCCATCTGGGTAAAAAACGCGGTCCTTCGGCTCCGACAAGAGCGCCAGTTGCAATATCCTGAGCCTGTTGGAAGGCTTTCGCACGAGTGAAGTTAAATAAAACATTAAACTGCTTACATTTGAGAGATGGGACTCCAAATTTGAGAGAGATTTGCTCGCGGATCTACCATTTTGATTTACTGTATTAAGTTATGTAAATAAATTAACCTGGCGAGTGTTACGTGACCAGCACAGTGCGATCTGATTGGTGTGAATTTGACCTTTAACGCATGCGCTGAACGCTTGCTACACTGAATAAAAAATAAAAAAAATAACGACTTGCATTTTAAGACTCGGTGCTGCCACAGGCAGCCCGAGTAATTAAGTCCTTCTAACACAGGAAAGAAATGTTAAATCCCAACTTGGGTCAAACTTGGGAATTGGACAATTCTCATTTCCCATGCTTGGGGCAAGCTTGGGGCAAGCTTGGGGCAAGGTTGAGTCAAGTTAATATAAGCTTGTGAGCTAAGCATTTCTTGGGACAAGTCTGGGTAGGACTTGGGGGGAAATTGTTTCTAGCTTGGGTATATTTCATGCTATTAACCCAAGATTGGCATGGTATTAATTAATGTTAAATCCCAACTTGGGTCAAACTTGGAATTGGACAATTCTCATTTCCCATGCTTGGGGCGAGGTTGGAATTAATTCCGATTGACACAACTGGAAAAACTTATGAATGTAATTTCCCATATTGGACCAGAATTTCCCAACCTTGGGTTATTATAATAATTGGGTCAATATTAACCCAATGTTGTGTACAAATGAGAAAACTATGAAAATTTATTTGAGTTAGTGAATAATTGGATAATTATTAACCCAACATTGGGTTAACAATATAAACAAACACTTTTTCTCCAAGCCGGGTCATAATTGGGTCAATATTAACACAAGACCTTACAAAAGTGGAAACATTTAAACTAGTATTTTTTCAGCTACAATTACTTCACACAAAGTGTGCCATTAATATTGTGTGAATATTTGTGATGAAAACCATGATTCTATATATTATACTGCTTTAATTGTAAAGTACAGCATGAACATTTGCAGCTAAGTGAATCACAATCAATAGTTTACCCTCTGTCAGACAGTGTGCGAGAGACAATCTGCTCTGACTGACAAGTCATGGACAAAGGGTGTAAACTGTAATGATTATGTTTTGCAGTTGGATTTCCCTTGTATTTACATTGCTCAAGTTGAGTAGGCACTCAGCCCCTGCGAAATGAATTCCCAGCTTTTTTGGAATTCCAAGTGATGCAAATGAGTGTGAGTCCACAAGGTTTGGAATTGCTGGGAATCCTTGGAATTGTAGATAACAAATTAGATAACGTTTGGAATAGCTAGGAATTCCCAAGATTTCTAAGTCATGCAATTTAATTTAGGAAGGGTGTTAACTTTAAAGCATGGAATACCTGGCAATTTCTTGGATTTCAAATTTATGAATTTTGGACAGCTTGGAATTCCTAGGAATTACCAACTTACTACCATAAAGGACAAATTACTCTATAATTTCGACACGAAATATCACTGCAGGCCAATGCTAAAATTAATCTCGATCATAATTTGCCCTCTAAAACATTTTTAATCTTTCAAAGTATCCATAGAAGGCTCAATAAATGACTCGATCACAAGAAATCACTCAAAATCAATCATTTAACCATATCACCATATGATTTATTTCTATACATCTTTTTCAAACGATCTAAATTACTTACAGAAGCGTAGATTTCTCCGGGACAAAAGGAACTGGCTCGCCGATGGCTGCTCCGAGCCCTGGTTTTTCTCGGTTCTCTGGTTTTCCTCCTCCACAAAAACCATGCAACACACTAAATGTATTTCCAAACGAATTATTCGTTCTAATCACTAATGTCCCATTAAAAAATTAGAGTTCAGAGTCCGGCCCAGAGTCGGGTATTAAAATGGCTTTACGTGCTTTCTCAGGCAGACTTGGCAAAACAGTTGAAGACGGAGTTGGTTGATCATTTCATTAGCGTATTAGATTCCTCTAATATAGCCACAACATTTGCCAAATTAATCCTCAGATGAAGCGGGGATGAAGCACTCTAAATCTGCACTCAAAACATGGCGGCTGTGAACTAACAGATCCCAAGATGCATTGCTTTAATCTGAAGACCGCTGAAGAAAATTGTGCGGGCGCAAATAAAACTGCGCGCCATTTCGCCGTTCAAAAGCTAACGGCTTCATGACGGCGGCTGAGGACATTGAATTTCTTATAATATCTTTATAATATGGCTTAAAGACTAAGCAAAGGAGTTTTCAAACCACCCAGGAGATAAAAAAACTATAAAGGTAAGATGCGATCATAAATTGTTGTTAATTGTAACTAGAAAAGGGAATTCAATGATGGCTTCTGACGGTATCCGGTCGTTTCGCCCACGAGTCGTTTCGCCCACTGTCAGTTCGCCCACGTCTCGAGTCGTTTCGCCCACGTCTCGAGTCGTTTCGCCCACGTTTGAATTGAAGTTGATTGAACATGAAATGGACATGGTAGTATTTTCTTCACAGATCGCGACAGTTCGTAATGGTTTGGTATTTCGACTTGTTACATGTACTCGATTTATATATAGTAAATGGAATAAAGACTAAAACAACTTCATATGAATATTGATTGATTCGATGCGAATCCCTCGATGTACTGCAACTTAAGTTCAAGTTCAACGTTATGACGCTGAAGCCGTGACTACAACTTCTAGACTAAAAAATACCCCGTAACTTATATGATTTGAAAGCTTTTAATGCATACTTTCACGTTCATATGAATATTGTGATTGATTCGATGCGAATCCCTCGATGTACTGCAACGAAACCACTGCAACTAGTTCAACACATGGCTATGTATAGTCGTTTAGCCCACGCTTGAATTGAAGTTTATTGAACAGGTCGTTATGACGCTGAAGCCGTGACTGCAACTTCTAGACTACAAAATACCCCGTAACTTATATGATTTGAAAGCTTTTAATGCATACTTTCACTTTTAAAACATTATAGCGATGCGTTTTGAAGAGAGCATCTAAAATCAGAGAATAATTTACTTCAACTCGGAATGGCGTCTCGGTTGTTATGACGTGGGCGAAACGACTCGAGACGTGGGCGAAACGACTCGAGACGTGGGCGAACTGACAGTGGGCGAAACGACTCGTGGGCGAAACGACCGCAATTCCTTCTGACACAGCTTATAAAGTTAGCTTTATGCTCTTCCCACTCACAGGAATTAACCAAGCTCTGTCCCTGTTTGTGTTTACTAGAAAATAACAAGATATTTATGAATATAATTCATTTAACCTTGCTTCCATAGTGTATTTAACTACATGTAGGTTGGTATAAAGCGATCTCCTTAAAGACTAAAGTATTAAAATTTAAATATCTGTTATATATATAGGCACTGAGCTCATGCAGCCGCCAGATGATGACCTTGCTCACTTGATGACTCGCATTTGTTGTAACTGATTGAACAAGAAGAGGTCTTAGATCAGTTGCAGATCAGATCAAGTTAATGAGCTGGAAATTATTGGGGGATAATTTCAGTGTTGGTGACTCAAGCTCCCACTAAATTGCAATGTAATGGGCATTCATAACAGTACAGTTAATTTGTAATTGTTTTATTTTCTCTCGTGTTTTGTCATAGGGATTAGTAATTGGATTGTATGTTACCTCTTTATTCAGTATACCAAGTCATTTATGTTGTCTTAAATAAAGGCATTATAAAACATATTATGAGATAATTATTGTTTCATATGAACACCAGTTCATTTAATAAGTGACATATTTTCTCCCATTCCTTGACTACCAAGAAACGCCTAGGAATTCTTAGGAATCCAAGTCACCCTGCAGGCAACAATAATATTCCTAGGAATTTTTCCATGCTCCTCAGAAGATCAAGTAATCCTTGGAATTCCTAGGAATTCCTAGGAATTTCATGTTCCAATTTACCGTGAAAATTAACACCTCCATTCCTAAGAATTCCTAGGAACAGGGGTAAAGTAAGGTAAACTTGACCCAGACCCAATATCTAGAAGTTAATCCCAGTCTTGGGTCTAACTATATAATACCAGGATAACTCAAGATTTCTATGTTTAATTAGTTATCACTGTGATGTTATTACTTGGACCCAATGTTGGTTTGGACTTGGGGCTAAGAACACCCAAACTTGGAATTAAAACTTGGGAATTGTACATTTCCCAATTTCATCCAATGTTGGGATTTCGTTCTATTTTTACAAAGCTGGGTATTAAATGTTTCCCAAGTTGAAAATCCAGACTAGACCCAGGACTTCCCTAGGTTTGACCCAAGTTGGGAATTGACATTTTTTTCCTGTGTAAAAGCAAACCAAGTACTTTTCAGCTGTCCTCAGACTTAATGGTGTCCTCTAGCTCTCTTGCAGTGGCTTTTTTCTCCCAAATTAGAGCATATTTCATTGGAAACCCTACCGAAGCAGCCATACCTACCGCTAACGAGTGCACAGAATTCTCCCAAATGGCATTGTGGGAAAAGTTTGAGCCCTCGGCTTAAAAAGTCAGCAGTATTTAACTGCCCCGGGCTAGCCAAACTTGAACCGAGGGGGAGGGTTGAGTTAGCACTCTGAGGATTTCACCAACTGAACCAAACATGTCCAGTAGGGAAAGGGTTAATTTTATAGGATAATATATGGTTATTTCATGGTTTTCTACATGAAATACTGACAAAAATTTAACTCGAAATTAATATTATTTTGGTATACAACTCGCCTAAAGGCTTGTAGTATACCAAATTATACAAATTTCTCCTGAAATATTCGCCCGTATCCCATAGAAAACCATGAAATAACCAGTGATTATCCTATAAATATTATATTTCAGCCAATCAGAGCTCTGCTTTACTATGCAATACAGGGCAGTATTTCATGTTTTTTCTGTGAAATACAGAGCAGTATTTCATGGCTAGATCAAGGCCAATCAAAATGCAGGAAATTTCGAGCCCTTAATTCTCTATCAGCCAATATGAATTCAACATTTTGAATACATAATTAGTCTGCAGGCACGTGCGGCCACCACTCAAAATTTGTTTTTTGGGGGGAGAAAATTTGCAGTCTATCATCCGGTAAGTTCCTTTTTTTCGTGATAAATCCGTTCTCGTAAATATGTTATTTATAGGATAATAAAGCAGCAGCCGAAAAATGCAAGAAATCAGAAGCTTTTTGGCATTCCAACCAGAAGCGAAGAGGGTTTGGATGTCCAGTTGAATTAACAAAACACATGGCAACTTTTCAAGTCATAATATATGGCATTAATATTTTCAACAGTGATATGATTACCGACGTCACTGCCTATCTTCTCGCTCTTGGGCTGCAGCGAGCAAAACCATGCAGCCAGTTTACATGGACAACCTTTTTGTTTAGGCCAAACTTTTCGTGAACGAGCATCTGCCTTTACAATCTCACAGCTATCCTATGATGTGAAATGAAATGAAAACCAAAACATCTATAAAAGGTTATTTTGAATGATGTAATCTACATACATATAAACACGCAAGCAGCTTGCTACTTCACTTTGGTCAAATTCGGACTGTTTAAAAATTGACTCGAAATACAGCAAAAATACAAGCAAGTAATGAAATATAGATACCATTCTTTACTCAGTGATGTTTATCTTGGATGTACATGTACATGTAGAATAAACAAATGCTTGTAAATCTTGCCATACAAATTGTATACTGTACTGTGCAAAACAACTGTCTGTGAATCACGGCTATCACCTGAACAGTGTGGCATTTCCGGCAATTTATTTTGATTGATTCTCATTGGATGTTACACAATACAGCTGTCAATTCAGTGTCTGGACACTGTAATATGTGCAGTACTTTGACACAGCGCCTTTAAGAAACCCACAAGTCATGGAAGTTGGGGTATAAGGAATCAGGACATGTTCTTTGCGTCATAAATTGACAGGGGTTGCTGGGTTTGATGAACAAGTACATTTAAATACCCAGTACTTAGTCTTTAACCCCATGTAGTCGGGGGAGAACTTAACATTCCCTTGCCAGCTTGCATGCTTGCATGTCCCACATCCATGTAACTAATGAGGGAAATTTAGTTCTAATTTTCACTCTTGCATGGTTAATGTAGAACAAAGAGAACCGAGTTGACCATGGTATTACTGTGCCAATAATTCAATGATTTTCCTTTCATGTCCTGTTCAGGCTTTAAAGCAGTCCATCCTCCATCACTTGTGCAACTTGCACAGCATTTCCCAAGCCATTATCACACAGGTGAGTAATACCTGCACTTCATTATTAAGTGATCCTTTGGCAAAAACCTCAGTGTTTTACATATAAAGGGCATAACACCCACCAGCCTAGTGTATTATGAGTATTGCAACACCTAGCCTGAAATGAGATTTTAAAACAAATTTACGTGTGGGTCACATGATTAGAATTATGATAAAAAGACTCCCCATGCTAAACAAGACTGTATGGATTATATCCATTGTTTTGTCATCCCAGTTTGTTCAGTGGTAGAGATGGAGGTGACTGTATACTCTATAAAGAAGGCCTGTTTTGGGAAAACTTTAGCGAAGAATTTAAAGAATGTATCTATTTACAGTATCTACGTGTTATGGAATATTTTATCTATCAATATTAGGAAACAGCTGCCAGACTATTAAGTCTTTTAGGAACTGTTTAAAAAATAAGTGTCTTGAAAGCCAGCAGTTTTTAGAACATTTTAATCCATAATTTAAGTTATCTACGTCTCAGCAGTCATTTTAACTTTTTAATCCATATATTATATGTTGAGATTTAATAATTCATCATCTTTTTTGTTGTTGTCAATTTCAAATTATTTAATTATTTTCGCCAATTTTTAATTTTATTCTTATCTCAACAGTTCTTGTATTTTAGCTTCTAGATATTTTAAGTCAATATTATATAATTTAGATACATCTCAATTTTTAGATATATTGTAACGTAACTATTGAGGGCCACAAGGTTATTAGTGTTACACTATTTAGTGCTTACCCTCCATAAATAAAGGCTTTACAGTTAAAGAAAATCCGACAGACCAAGAGTGCCGGTCATGTGTGCAAGAGGGTTCAGGTGCAGTTCACTCACAAGAGTGCTATTTGGCACTATCTACTGGTTACTTAATTTATACTTTGAGGGTTTCAGTCTTATTAACTAAAGTTTAAAGAGCAAGGCACTGTTTAAGCTGCCATATGTACATACACCCCTCTAAACAAAAGCTGTATTAGAAATCAACTAATTTGTTTAACTCATCACACTTTGCTCAATTGTTTCGACAGCTGTGTCTGGCCCTCGCTGACCTTGCTGTGCAGATGCCACAATGGACAAATGTTGTCAGTGACCTAGCCCAAAAGTACAAAACTCTCATTATTATATATTAATTATTCATTAGAAATACATTTGTATACAGTAAATGTGCTTCTCTTAAAGCCTCGTGAATCTGCAATTCTTAGCAGATAATAATGTGCAATAAGAACTACATACACTGTACATGTACATGTATTTGTCATGTGCCATTTATGCACATGCTTCTCCTCTTTTCAATTCGCAACAAGTACAACCATTTCTTGATGTAACAAAATTACAGTTCTCGTTATTTGTGTATAAAATTATCACATGAACCTCCACCCACCGATATTTAATCACCTGTTTGCTACAGGTAAAGCTTTGCACCATCATACAGGGCTTTCAAAATAGAACAGCGCTCTGGCAGTTGTTTCGAGGTACATGTACATCCCAGTTATTTTTTCCTCTTTATCAACAGACAATGAAACCTTTGCTTGACTTGTAGCCTTTGTCACAGATGCCTAATTTCCTATGTTGACCTGGCTCCTACTCAAAAACACGAGTGTTCTGGTTGGTCTGTCAGTTATTGGGAAATGCTCAAGTTGTCCAATTGGATAGTCTTCTCATTATGTCATAGTCTACTAAGGTGTGCGTGCAGTCCTGATTAGGGCAAACTAATCTCAAATGCTCCAGTATTTTCTTTTAAGGACCCCAAATTTGGAATTCTCCCAAATTACATGTATGTAAGAAGGAAACCCAGCCTAGGCACATTACCGTTCAGTATAGACCCCTTGCACATCACCTGTAATTATTATAAACAATGCAAAACTTCACCGTTTCAAAGACTTTGACGTCAGGCTTACACAGAACACACAACAAAGATCGAAGTGTTGTAGCTGGTCTTCAATTGTTAAAATCGGTCAAACAGAGAGAGAAAAGTTTTTATTGAATACCAGCAAAAATATTAGTCGCTGTGGCCAGCAAACAAAAGATTTAAGTACAGAACATTTCATTAAAAGTGAATGGCAGTTTGTATAAAATATTTTGAATTTTATGACTCATTAAAATCTTCGTATTTGAAGGACATTTGGCTCTGACTAAAAACGTTTTTAAGCTATTTCTCGTTGTCAGACAAATTCGGTGGTACTGAAAAGTTCCTGTTAAGTGTTTTGGTTGTTAACAGTAAAATGTCTGCTCAGTGCACAGGCCGCCCAAGTTCTGACTGTGTAACAAGGTTTGTATGGGAGTTCTTCCGATAACTCAGAATAGTAACATAAATCTCCTGTAATACAAGGTAAATAAAGGAAGAAGACTTACTTGAAGTTGTTTTGTCGTCCTATGTGTATTTCAGGTCGCTAGAACGGTGTTTCATGGAATTCTTGAGTCATACGTTTCACCCCCTCTACCGGAGGGGAAGGCTGAACACTCGATACAACACAGGCCTTCGCTCGAGGACGAATTTTACACAAAATATCAATCCCATCGGCGTTTACTCGGCCGCGGTACAATCCATGGACATCAATTATCCCTCAGAAGTCCCCAGGCTTGATAACTCCTTTCCAAACCCGTTAGATTTGAACGATTTTGAAGCAATTCGTGCAGTTTCAAACGGCCGACTAACCGTGTATTTCATAGCATGGTCATTCTTGACAACGCGTTTTGGTAACCAGGCGTTTGGGTAACCAGGCCGTTACAAATTATTTCTTTCCCTGAGAGGGACATATCAAATTCATTTGACACTTTCTAGTCACCGGCGCTGTCCAGTGGTCTCGTTGGAGGGGAGGGAGGGATTAGAAAGTGTCAAATGAATTTGATATGTCCCTCTCAGGGAAAGAAATAATTTGTAACGGCCTGGTTACCCAAACGCCTGGTTACCAAAACGCGTTGTCAAGAATGACCATGCTATGAAATACACGGTTAGTCGGCCGTTTGAAACTGCACGAATTGCTTCAAAATCGTTCAAATCTAACGGGTTTGGAAAGGAGTTATCAAGCCTGGGGACTTCTGAGGGATAATTGATGTCCATGGATTGTACCGCGGCCGAGTAAACGCCGATGGGATTGATATTTTGTGTAAAATTCGTCCTCGAGCGAAGGCCTGTGTTGTATCGAGTGTTCAGCCTTCCCCTCCGGTAGAGGGGGTGAAACGTATGACTCAAGAATTCCATGAAACACCGTTCTAGCGACCTGAAATACACATAGGACGACAAAACAACTTCAAGTAAGTCTTCTTCCTTTATTTACCTTGTATTACAGGAGATTTATGTTACTATTCTGAGTTATCGGAAGAACTCCCATACAAACCTTGTTACACAGTCAGAACTTGGGCGGCCTGTGCTCAGTGTTTCATAAAATAATTTTAATATTCTGATTAGTGGGGTTAAAAGTGGCGACTAGAAGTGAACTGAACCTCGGCTAAGGTCTTATCGACAAGGTCTATAGTCCCTGTATTATCTCGCTTGTGTGAACGCCCTACAGTACATTGTAGGTGCGAATTAGATCTGAGTAAAAGCGTAAAGCTTCTTCTTTGCCATAAACCCTTTTTAACACTAAAAGGATGGCAAGAGCAGAATCATGAGAGTATTGAAACTTCTTAGTTGGCTTAAAATGTGTTTGAACATCTAGTGTGTTAGATTCAAAGAATTGTGGGCCTTTAACAACTTCAGTGTCAATTCAGTGATTCATGGGGACCCAATACCATGCCTGTCAAAGTTTGATCCACCTGCCAGCACCCCATGAAATCAACAACAGTGTTGAACATGCGATGACGCACAATGTGGCAATTAAGAGGACATGTATACCACTGTTAACTATCGTAAATTTGTTAAATACAATGTATACTCTGCATCCATGAGATTGCAATTGGGGCACTATGTTTCTCAACTAGCAGCTGACTTTGATTCCATGTGACTCAACAACAACTGTTAATACACTGAAGTTGTCCCCCAAGATGGTGGATAGCAACCATTGCTAGCCAGTTCTGACGTCAGTGTAAGCTAGGGGTCTATAAAAGAACTTATTTCCTCTGACATAGAATAGATTAATATTATTATCATTTTGGTACTTACATGATTGTACATTTGTACATGTAGATTAAAATATAATACCGTTCTTTCCTAATGCCCCTACTGTGGTTTCATTTGGTTACCCTTCAACACATCAGTACTAATATTTACTAGAAGTGTTACTGGTGTTATAATTATTGCAGTGTATTCAGTCTACATAATTATCTTTTTGTTCCCTATAATTCAGACTATTACCTTCCTTAGGTTACCAGATACCTTCAGGGTGCATTTCCAGTCTAAATTATGTAGCGCCTTGAGGAAACATCGTAGATAAATCATCCATGTATCATTTTTAAAGCTTTTAAAATTGGCTACAAGAATACATAAAAAGTGTTGCATTCTTTGAAAATCTCGAATTTTCCACCAACCTGTTTCTCCGATCTAGTGAGATGGCTTTCAGAAGCTCTGACTCCGAAAATATTTTAAAGTTTTAAAATCTGTTTACTTTGTCGCATTTCAGATGAAACGTATTACAAAACGGTGTCGGGAAATTTCAAAATTCTATTTAGTTCAAAAGTTATCATGCTGTTCGTGAAAAGGCGAAAACATAGTCCAAGTAGATATATGAGAAACACTGTCAAGAGCTCTCTTTTTAGAATTTCCCAATTCCCTGACACCCTTTTACAGCTGCGATATCAATTGACATTTTGTGAAAATTTGACACAAATCGATTAAATTCGTCTTGAGTGGGAGCTTTTTTAAAACTCTATTTTGGTTAAAAATCGAAAGCGAAGAAAATAGCACTTCAAAAATCTAGCTTTCTGTCATGCGTGAATCTGAAGCCCCACCTCTCCAACAATTACGAGCTCTTGGCCAATCATTTCTCATCACAGTTAACTATCTGTCAAGATTTCTCGCCAATGTTGATTTCCGATCAAAGCCACATGTCGCATCGAGAAAATGTTAATATTACTGTTCTAGTTCTTGACTAGTGTGAGTTTAAAAATGGGAAAGTCAAAAAGACCTCGGGACAAAGCCAAGGTGAACACCTAACGGCAAAGGAAGGGCAAACAAATCAAAGACATTGAATGCCAGTGACAGCGATTTGCAGGCGTCTGAAACAGCACTGCAATATTGAGATTGTTGGTGTTGGTTTCAAGCGATTCAGAGTCACCGTTGGACTTTTTGTTTCCATCTAATAAAGCTTTCTTGGAAACAAATCTCTCGGCTAGCTCCTATCAATTCTTCTTTATGTTCAGATGTGAAGCACTCGGCACTCTGTCTGAAAGTAAAAATAGGAACCCTTGTTGGTCTTGTCTGGTTTTGTGATGACTCCTATTTGGCTTTGCAGTCATATGCATACATGCATCAGGAGTTCCGGACTTCCGGTTGGATCACACTGCATTCTGGGTAGGTGGGCTCAGAAAAGTGGGCATCAACTTCTAGATCGGCCATATTGGATTTGAGTGCAGTCAATTTTTGCTCCTTTGCAAGTTCAAAAACTTACTACCTAATACACGGAATATCTTACCTTTACAGATTCTTTAGTTGGGAGTTCTAAGTCGATGTTTAAGCTTTAGAATGGGATTAATAAAGTTTCCAAGTTGACTGCGCTCAAATCCAATATGGCCGCTCTGGAAGTTGATGCCCACTTTTCTGAGCCCACCTACCCAGAATGCAGTGTGATCCAACCGGAAGTCCGGAACTCCTGATGCATGTATTGTTTGGCCTTGCTTTGCTTTTCTTTTTTCTTTTTTTTCCAAGCTAAGGGTATCCTGCTTGATTTTTGGAAGACATAAGGCCAACAACCAATTGAACTTGGAATAGTGTGTGGAAAGACGTAAACATGAATTTAATATGCGCTAGTATTTCTTCGTCGATATATATTTTTTTTTAACAAAGTTTTTGGTATAAGAGACACTACTACATAACTAAAACTACATTTCTGTGCGAAAAAAAAATTGTGCGTCTTTTTCATTTTGAAGGTACATGTATCCGGTAACCTTAATACATGTCTTACTATTATAATTATTAAATTAAACATTATTAGTAAAGGTAATAGCATGGTTTGTAGAGATTTCAAAATTCCTTGTTATTTCACGAGCCAAATATAACGTACAAAACATACTACTAACACTGTATTAATTTAATCTTTATAATGAGTAATATAATGTTAATTTCTATATAACAAAACATCACAACAGTGCAGTCCAACAGAAGCTATTAAGGACATTTCTGACCATCTCCAATAGGTCTTTTTGCAGGAAACAGTCACATGCTGATAATTTATAATACTTTGTTAAAGTGCCACTACGACGAAAATTTACCATTTCGATTTGCCACTTTTTCAGTGTCTATAGGTCAATCAGTATTAGAAATATCCGAAATAGTAAAAAATATTCCCAAATGGGCATCTTAAACCACAAATTTTAGGAGAGTTTACCGGTAAAATCCTGTCCGCCATTGCTGGAAGCCGTGCCCTTTGTTCAGCTTCAAACAAAGGTTTATTCACCGGAAGTGATGTCATACACTTAACACGACAACCTCGTGGCGCGAAATAGCGTGCATAAAAAAGTAGCCAACCTCGCAAAGATAAATATAACTTTCTTCTTATGTACGTGAAGACGTTTTTAGTAGAAATATGCCTCCAGGCGTTGTGTTCTGCAGGCGAGCGTTAAGTGTATGACATCATTTCCGGTGAATAAACCTTTGTTTAAAGCTGAACAAAGGGCACGGCTTCCAGTAATGGCGGACGCGTAGATTCAATATTCGGAGCTAAATAAATAAAACTTCCTGTCGTTGTATCGAAAAACAATTTGAACTGGTAATAATATATGAACTCTACTTTATGAATATGCAAAAACATTGATATGTCAAAATTTGATCGTAGGGGCACTTTAAATTAAATGAATTGAGCTCGTGATCCCCATGGGAAAGATTTTGTCATAGATGCTGGATGGCAAGCTACAGTCCCTGTCAAAAGTTTTTCAACCGTATACGGTACCGTATGTGCTTCGGTAAAACGAAGATTCGGTAACCACATGTGGTAGATTTCGTTCGGTAAACTCCATTCGTTTTAAGACCGAATTCGTTTTACTGAAAGTGGTAGAGTCACCGATTTCGTTTTACTGAAAGTGGTTCGGTCACCGATTGTGTTTTAACGAAAGTGGTTCGGTCACCGATTGTGTTTTAGCGAAAGTGGTTCGGTCACCGATTGTGTTTTAACGAAAGTGGTTCAGTCACCGATTTCGTTTTACCGAAAGTGGTTCAGTCACCGATTTCGCTTCACCAAACATTGCAGGTCAAGACAGTCTACAAGTTGTTACTTGTACATGTAGTTCACTGCTTGCGACTAAAGTGATTTTTACAACGTTAAAACTGAAAATGCTGAAGTTTAGATTTCAAAAATGATATCTCGTTTTGTCTTCTTTGAAACGATATATCAAATTGTCGGCGAAGCGTCAGGTCGGTGTCCTGGTGCGATCATCGAAAAACTTATTTGTTTTGATCGTGATTTGTACCGAGAAAGCCGCGAAGTGGCTAAGAGCATTTCTCTCCTTCCTATTTCTTCTGATAACCTCACTGATAAACTGTACTGAAAAAAAATGAACTGCTGTGAATATATAACCTTAAACTTACGCCACAAACTAACAACCGCCGTTCGTTCATAATCTAGCGGCAAACTTTTAAAGCGGGCCCCGCCAGTAAGCAATAATCAACAAACGAACTTTAGCTTCCGTAGTTTAACATTTACGAGAGATTCCTGCGTTGTTCAAGGTTCCGACCAAAAGCATTGCAAATGTTTGCGGACATGTTTTCGAAATTAAAATATCAAGATTGTGCAATTGCAATCAGTCACGCGTGAACCTGTCAGTCTGAGTTTTGACAGGTCCTATGTTTGATCGATCGAGGACCTGAGACTTGTTTGTTTCACATCTGACATCAGACCAATCGCTGCAGTCCGGTCTCACAGCAATTATAAACCGCAATGCCAATCACAAATTGACGAAGTAAAAGAGCTGAAATTGAAACTCCAGAAGATTCGGTGCGATCTCACGGCAAAATATAGCCTGAATTTCAGCCGTCTCCTCTGGGTTCGTTCCTCCCGAGAACGAACCCAGAGGAGACGGCTGAAATTCAGGCTAGGCAAAATAACCAATAACGAATTAAAATATCCAAAATGTATTCACCTGGGTGGTTTTATTTGACAGAATGGATTCAAACCAGTTTTCGCATTAGGTGAAAACTGTTCAGACCGTAAATAAAATACAAAACTTTGAAAGCATTTGATTCAGTAGGAAGATATCAAGATAATTTTGGTGTGATCTCAAAGCAAAACAAACACTGCTGTCAGAGCTCATTGATTATTCAAAAATGTCACACTTCTGTTCGAGCAATTTGAGCAAAATGACGGATCCCACGTTAAATAAAAAGAATTCCAGAATATCCAATTTGGTAGACGTTTATCACTTGCCAGTATTAAAAGTTGAGAAACTTTCCCGCATTATTTAACTCTGCATTCTGCAATAAGATCACATGTTCCGCGAAGTTCGCGACATTCTTGTTGTGTCAAAAACCAGACAATTAGTTTCCACGGCTGAAAGCACATGTAAGCACCGAAAAGCTCTTGAATCTGTTGAATTGAAAACATACAGCGTACGCAACAACTTTTAAAGAATCGTGAAGGGATTGAGGGATAGATTAAAGTATGAAAGTACAGAAGTCTGTAAAGTTTATCAGATGAATAAAAACGCCGAACTTTGCTACAACTAAACTAGAATTGATCACGTACGTAGCGCCATATTTACATAACATGATGACTATCCGAATTCATTTTACCGAAGGTGGTCGAATCACCGAATTCGTTTTACTGAAGGTGGTAGAGTCACCGAATTCGTTTTACTGAAGGTGGTAGAGTCACCGATTTCGTTTTACTGAAAGTGGTTCGGTCACCGATTGTGTTTTAACGAAAGTGGTTCGGTCACCGATTGTGTTTTAGCGAAAGTGGTTCGGTCACCGATTGTGTTTTAACGAAAGTGGTTCAGTTACCGATTTCGCTTCGCCACACTTTGCCACATTCATTTTACCGAAAGTGGTAAACACATGTGGCACATGTGCCACATGCTACCACATGTGGTTCGTACGGTGTGAAAAACTTTTGACAGGGACTGTATCTTTAAAAATGCTGTTTTAGAAAGAACAACATTATATTGACTGAAGGTGGAAAATAGCATTTACAAACCGGTTGTGCTAATAACACAACTGATCTTGTACCTTTAAATACACGAATTAAGATTTGTTTGCAACCCAGCACAACCATGCATGTAATTGCATTTCTGCAAAAGGGCCATTTTGCAGTCTTTGGTACAACTGGCTTTGCTCAGCTGGTACCATTATTATCATATTTCTTCCCATGTGGGCATGAGATATGAATATAAACAATGATTTTTTTGTAACTGTCATTTTTTCCAGACTTGGAACATCCATTGAAAGTTTACCAGTGCTATTAGAAATTCTAACTGTCTTACCAGAGGAGGTGAGTGGCAGACTTGTTTTTATAAAAATGTAATTTCTCTTGGGATGAGTAACAAGCATAGCAAAGTGCATGAAGGAAAAGAGAAATTAGTTCCTAATCATTAGGAAACACTGTCTATTGTTTGTGCTGTCAAGTGCCAGCCAATCAGATCTCGCTAGATTAGTTGAAGTCATGTAATGAACAATGGGAAAGTGTTGGAATTATTCAGTTATCATGGTTTTTATCTCACTCAAAAAAATGTCTAAGTTTAGGAAAGCTGGATATAAAGTAAGTAAAGTACAATGTAGGCTGGGGCTAAGCTGATTAGAACCATTCCATGGCATAATATTATGTGCTTGTGTGTTGATTGTAACATTAGGAACATGGTTTCAATGTATTTTCTAATACATTGTACATCAGTAGACCTACATATGTACATGTATTAGCCCAAACCACATTTTCATTCAAAATAATTTTATCTATACATGGTAATTCACAAAGGTGGAGGGCATCACTGTGAATTATGTTGAGGTCTGCATGTGAATCTACTAACATTAGATAACATACCAGTACTTAACCTTTACCTTTGCCTATCATTCACTAGGTTGATAGTCATCACCTGAGAATTGGTGCCAATAGGAGAGAAGGAGTCCTTAATGAGCTTAGACAGTCTGCGCATACAACATTACACTTGCTGGTTGGTATTTGAGAAAATAATGATATTAAGTAAAATAAAGAATCATTTTCCTGTTATTAGACAAAGCCAGTTGCTGTGTGTTTGAGATTTGACCCATTGAATTTGTCCCATATGTCCTTCCCAATAGACCCATTCAGCCTGTTTGTTGCCCCATTTCAGATCATTTCAGATCATCTATAATTATGCACATGTATACCCTGCAGTGGTACATTAAAACTACTGAAGCTATTGTAAAATAAGTTTTGGCAAAGTACCAGCAACGCCTAACTAAGACAAATAGCTCCTTATTTAAAAGTGTCACAGTAGACTGATTTACATGTACATTGTACATGTAGCTTGTAGTTCTCCAGAGGCAGCCGATTCAGTGCTTTGTTTTCAAAATCTACAAATTATTTTTTGCATTTCCTCTTGGGAATTTACAGAAAACCGAAAAAAAACATAGCTCAAGGGAAAGTCAATAAGGCACTTGCCAGTGGCAAGGGGAAGGTAACCATGGCAACCTGACCTGAGACCGTTCGCTCAACGCCTGTCACACTGAACCTCAGTGGAATTATACGTACCAGTTTCAATGCTCCCATCTGCCCACATGGAGGGCATTAAAAAGGCGGGTCAGACCTGCATAGCAGCTCCACTGAAGATGTCAATTAATAAAATATTTGACTTTTTATTCCCTTTATATGTAAGACAAATTTATTAAGGAGGCTCAAAAGGTTTATTCATAAGATCAGTACCCTAAGTTCTAACTTGTGACATTTCCTTCCACGTGTGGAAGAAGGATAACAGTTACTTTTATTAGAAAGAAGCTTTATACCATATCAAAACTACATTGTACAAAAATTATAATATTCTTTATGAGATTAGAAATAATCAAAGTAATAACTGCAAGCACGCGTATTCCCAGTGGCTACAATAGTATTGTTGTGCATGTGTGAAGTCGGCAATGGCGCAACAGCTTGCCTTGCCTCATGGTCTCATCTGATGCTTGTGTACTGCTTGCAGGCTGATTGCTGCCCCTCCTAATCCCTGAGAGAGCACTATGTGCATTTATTTGTAGAACTTCATATTTTAGTCACTGTGAGGATATAAAATTTGCTAAATCTCATTCTAATGGTATCTACATTGTATACAGTCACGTACCAGAGATAACCATTGAAAACTACTTTTTTTATTGTGTAAACTTGTTATCTTTGCAGTCTACCTGCCTGGAGAAGTGTCCTGCAGATGAGAAGATTAGAGTCAAGGTAACATACAACTGTACATTACTTGTTCATGTATGAACCTTGTTTGTAATTCCCTTCAGGGGTTGGGGGGGGGGGGGGGATGGGGTACTCTCCGGAAGTTTGGGTAGGGGTAACGTGCTGCCTAGGGTCTCAAAACCCTGGTCAACCCTATTTCAGACCAAAATAATATGTGATTTTTCCATACCCCTTTTCAAACCTGTGTACCCTGAAAATATGTACCCTTTTTCATACATCACTTTAAGCTGCCCTTAATTGCGTTATCTAACCCAATGCTATTTTGTTCTCTTTCTCATTTATTTTGAAGATCAATGTCAAAAATAATAACAAGAGAAAATGAGAGAAATCAATGAACATGTGTAGTATCGTATTTCCAAATACATGTATTATTATTATTATTGTTGTATATCAAAATCATACCCTATTTCCAGACTAAAAAGGGAAACTTTATAACCATATTTCAGTCTGACTAAAACAGCTCGAAAACCATACCCTTTGGAGATTGCATACATATACATGATTGTATACAATGTAGCTTTATAACATGTATATGAGAGCCCCCTGGTAATTCCTAAGTTTCCAGGATGTATCCAAGTCATGCGGTGTTTAATGGTAAACTGATTGCTCAGTTGTTTTGCCAAATTAAAATACTCGTTATTAATGGCAATTTAAATGTTTGAAACTTTGCAAAAAAAACTAATTAAAAATATTATTGTAATTCCATGTATGAGCAGTATTTATTATATTTATAAATTGTTTTTATTTTTTTTCTCAGATATTCCGCTGTGCTGGAAGCTGGATAATGTTAGGTGCTTTTCCACCTGTAGAAATAGCCAACAGTAAACTTCTGTCAACGACCTTCCAGATCCTGGTAAGTGAAAATCTTTAAAACAAGCTCTGACTGTTGGAACACATAAATTATAGGATATACAGTCATGTAATTTCATGATGACATCACATACTACAACTATATAGAATTCTTTTGTTCCCCTAATTTAGACCATTGGTTCAAGAGAATTATTTCCACAATGCAGAGTGTGCACGCTAAATTCCAATTTGATCTGTGGTTTAGCCAAGTCCTGGCTTTGATCAGGTTGTTTCAAGTCCCATTAAGTTTTAGATAAGAGTTGAGTTATTATCATTATCGAATACTGCCGATTGTGTGTTAAAACTAGCTAATTAGACAAATACTTAAAAAACATACCTCTCAAGGCAGGTATCAAAAGTTTATTCGGCTCCATGTATTTTCCTTAGCTTCTACACTTTGAAGAATTGTGTTTTAATTTATTGAACACTGCCATTTGTGTTTAGACAAATACTTCAAAAATGAACTAAATTGTGACATCAGTGCATTTCGAACTTCCTTTTGATTTCTGAATGAAGTGAAAATAAAATATTCTAAAGTGTTTCATTGACGAGTGTGTTTCAACCCACCATTTGAGTAACTTCTGAAACAAGCAAAAATACCAGTAACAAATTCTAAAGTGTGGTTCGATTGATGAGTGTGTTTCAACCCGCTGTTTGAATTCTGAATGAAGCGTGGAATTCAGTAATAGAACACAACTCAGCAATAAACTTTTGCCACAGAATTGAGCTGGTCTTGTGTGCCAAATGCCAGCACTTGTGGTTCATATGGTGTGAAAAACTTTTGACAGGGACTGTACAATGTACATCATACATTGTCTCATACAGTATACTGCTGGGTATCCATATTGTTTTGCATGTTGATTGACTGAGTCAAATAGCCCATCCCTCCCTCCCCCCACCCCCCCTCCCCCCCCAAAAAAAAGAGAGAAAACAAGTTCAGTAATTTGTTAAGTTTTTTGTTATACACCTTTAACTATAATTATTTTTATTTTATTTTAACATATTTAATTGCGGAGTTTGCCCCAAGAGCAAACTGCTCATCTAGGGGGCTCACTGCGAGTAAATTACAACTTACCATAGTTCCAAATAGGACATTACACTATTTTTGTTTTAAATACATGTGAAAAGTGTGCAAAAAACAAATACATGTATAAGGATCTAAAGCAATAAAATGGTGTTGACAAATGGATGGCAAAAAAAAAAAAACTCATGCTTTTGAAATCGATTAAATTCTTTAATAAAGCATTGGACAAAATAGAAAATATCAGCATTTTCATCCACTGAAAGTTGTGAAGATCCAAACAAGAAAAGCTTTATTATCTGTAACTCAGACAGTACTGTCCATCTATCAGCAAGAATTTGAGCAGCAGAGAAGAGTAGTTTTAATCTAGGAGCAGCAAATGTCGGACAATGAAGGAAATAATGATTGATATTTTCAGTTCCAAATCCACAAAAACATGCCGGGATATTTTACAACCAATTTTGAAAAGATAAAAATTAAGAGCACATACATCTAGCTGTAGACGAGTGTGAATAATAGACGAATATCTGTCAAGAGAGAAATTATATAAAGCTTTATATTTTGGAACATCAAAACAAGTGAACAAAGCTTTTTTGAAAGAATCAACTGACTCAATGTTACATACTTCTGTATATAAAATGTAATATTTACCTATTGAATAGTACCCTTGAACTGCTGACCTGTATAAACATATTTTATAATTATAATTATGTCTTGGCATTTTGGAGTACAAATACAGGCCAAAACGAGTTCATATATATGCGAGCACATTACCCGGTTTTTAAAACACTTCAAATATTTTGTAAGGGGTCGAGCCATTGGCATGCATACTCTCAGTGCACTCTTTGATTGAAGACGTAGGCAAAAGTAAAGTGTTCCTTGATGTTGCTCAAGGTCACATGTATACATGTACCAAAACATCATGTACATACATGTATATAATAAGTCATAAATAATTTAACAGGCTAGCAGGAGAAAATGCCGTTTTGCCGTTTTAGTGAAAAAGGTTGACAAGTGGCATTTTTGAAAATACCAGCCTCATATTTTGGCTACTTTTGAATAAAGAAATTGAAGAAAAATGCAGACTTTTTCAACAAAAACTAAAGAATTTGGGTCTTTCTTCAGGGAGCACATAAATTTATGCTTTCCTTTGCCGTCTGGGAAGCTATAAATTTATGCTTTCCTTCATCAGTGTGGGAATCCATAAATTTATGCCTTCCTGAGTCAGTAATAGGTAAATTTTAATAATCGTATAATTTGTTACAATTTTCAACTTCTTAACTGAAAACATACTTTAAAAAAATATCAAACTAGTAAGAATAAAGGGAACCAACTTGAAGAATATGTGATCTGGAAGGACTTTTTGGTAAATGGCAAAATGGCACTTTTACCTGCTAGGCTGTTTTTGTTACATGTGCATGGAAACTTAATATGTAATACAGCTTTAAAATAATAAACATACCGACTCATACATGTAAGTTTAAATACCCAGCCATATTACACAACATCCATGTAATATTACCTTTGTATGTTACAGTTCAACTACGTATATACTGTAACCAGGACCACTTAGACAACATGAACTTAAATCACATTATTGCAAAAAGAAAATAAAGCATTTTAAAGTACAAATCCTAGCATATCCACCCGATTTTCTTTATTCAAATGTCTTCAGCTCCAGAACCAATCCACCAAATGTTCCTCTTACCAGATTGAAACTTGAGCAAGTTGACATGCCATTGTCTTGTACTCAACACTGATTGCTGCAAGTAACCATAAGTTTGAATGCTTTGTTTTCATTCTGCAATGTGATTGGTTCTCATTGTCTGAGTGGCCCTGGTTACAGTGGAGTCACACAGCAGTGAGATAGTATGTTTTGTTTATTTCCTGACCAGATGAACCCTACTTCCAGCACAAGTGATCTACTGCACGAGGCAGCAGCTGACTTTGTGTGTAATGCACTTTATACTGCAGAGGTAAGGCCACACGATGTACGTACAGTACCACCCAGAACTAACCCCAAGTGAAATGTTCGCTCTGAAGTGAATGCAGTGAATGCAAGGCAAACCCTCCATAATGATTAGTGTTTTTTATGTGTGTTTGCTTAATAAAACACCAATTGAAACAAAGGCAGCAAACATAGAAGGGAATGCCATAGTCCAGGGCACAACTCAAACCTGGCTAAAACATGGACTACCAGTAGCTCAAATTATTTAGAAACACTTAATTATTACTTTTATTGCAAACATTTTTTCTGCAAATTAATTTGAATATCAATATTAATATTATCCAAAACTTTTCAAAAACTCTCAAACCATACAGTATGTCACAATAATTATGTGAACTTTAATTGGAACTGTGATATTAATGAAACACAAAGATTATGAAGAGTTTTTATTTACTATAGTAAACACTTTTAATATACATTATTTTGTATAATTTTCGATGAAATACCAGTGTATATTTCTTTCTAAAAAGTGATATCTTCACACGTAAAGATATAAATGATATTTTCACACGTGAAGATATCACTTTTGAAAACATGACTGGCTTTCATAGATTTCTAGCCTTTTTAGTAAGAGATTGAAACTGGTATTTCATCGATAATTATATATTAAACAGAACATTACATTGGCCGCTTAGATATACAAATTTTATCTTCGAGTGTTGATGAAATATCTTACTCGTTCGCAAGATAAAATCTGTATCTCCGCGTGGCCATGTAATATCCTCTATTTATTACTATTAAAAATGTAATCATTTATTTAACTGTGAGAACTCTTTTTGTTTAAAAATAAAGGTTATTGGGGCTAATTGGGGAGGGGGGTGTCTTACTTGGAATAGAATCTGAAAAGGCCTGGCGCACCTGGAATTTATTAGGGGAGGAAATTAACTCTAACTTCATAATATGACTACATTGTAGCTTATACATGTACGTGGTCAAATAATATTATGGTATTTAATACCAATAAAGGAAAAGATAAGACATTGGTTATACACAACGTACAAATTAATGTAACTTCATGTTAGTGGGACTTTTGCAGGAATGCAATCACATGGTTGTATTGGATTGCAAAAAAATCTGACTTCTGAATCATTTATTTAAAGGCACTTGTACGAAATTGGCAGTGTCTATATTTAATATAAAAAACTATTTTCCACTTCCAATCAAAGTGGAAAAAAGATTTTGATAATAACACTGCCAATTATTCATGTTTATCTCTCTAAAACAGCATTTTGAAGTTTGTTACCTTCCAGTAAACACTTTCCCATGGGATCACAAGACCGTGCAATTCAGCATGTGACTGTTTCCTGGAAAAGGTCTATAATTGAAAGGCTGTGTGCAAAAAGGGCGTAAGTGATTCTAGATCACATTCTAAATTCTCCCTTTAATAGGAAACAAAGAAATTGAAGGAGAATTTAGAATGTGATCAAGAGTCACTTACACCCTTTTTGCACACAACCCTTCAATTATTATTTGCATTAAGAGCAATGTAAAACCTTACAGTGTTTTAATCACAATACAGGATTTATCTCATCAACTGCCATTAGCTAATGGTCTGTTCAAGAATGTGATGACACTAACACCTGCATATGAAGCTGCCATCAGTGAGGAAGACTTTGACAGGTGCATGAAACATCATTCTGTGAAATGTATTTATTTGCTGAGAAATACAGTTACTGTAATACATGTAGTAACAGTGCAATGCAGAATGCCATACACCTACATCGTAAGTTTCAAGTTTCAAGTTTTATTTCGCACTATTTACATAAATAAACACAACAGTACATTTTGAAGAAGAAAAAAAGTGAAGAAGTAAATACAGATTATATTTCAAATAGTTGGTAGTGCGCAGTGACCAAAGGAGCAAAAGCTTTCGAGTTGATCACTGCAACGTTTGTATAGACTAAAGTTAATGATTAAGCTGATAAATATTTGAAAAAGGTATAGTCACTTATTTTTGTTGTTCGAGAAGAACGGCTTTATATCGTTTTTTAAATAAATTAATAGAGCTTGATCGTTTGATATCTACATGTACATCAACTGTTTCCCAAAGTTTTGATGAAATAAATTTAAATGTATGAATTCCATAATTCGTTCTCGCTTTCGGTTTTTCGGCTTTCGTTCTCGCTTTCGTTCTCGCTTTCGTAACAAAATGCATTTCAGTTTGCCTAGCATCTGTCCTCACAAGCAAAATAGTACACCACAAGATGCAATGTACTGGTCAATGGACTGGTGGAACTGTTGTATTGTCATGTTTTGATGTCATATGTGCAACTATAAGAAGTTTATGTCAAGATCACCATCGTCGTCGGCATCATCATTGTCATCATCATCATTTTTGTTGTTGCTGTAACCATTACTATAATTGTCACTACTGTTAACATCATCATTGTAATCATCATCAAGCTGGGATGTTGATAATAGCCAGGCAACAGGCCATTTCCTCAGCTGAATTAACTTGTTTTCAAGAATGGCCCGGCTTTGAGCAGAAAAATAATAAGCAAAGAACATCATGATAATTATCGTAATAAAATGGCCTCTCTATAACTATGTTTGGTCTGGTTATCTCTAAAATTATCTACATTCCTGATCAAGTCAACGACATACACAGGCCTGGGAAAAAAAAAAAACATAAATGGTAATTTGCCAAAACCCTATAACTCAGTGTTGTTGTTTTTCAGAGCCCTCAACCTCTGCAGAGTGTTTACTGAAACGGGGGAATCTTATCTACATCAAATTGTTCATTCACCAGGAAGGGTAAGTAGAGTACAAGCATACAGACAGTTTTACATTTACAGTAAAGTAAGTTGTGATTAGAAGCTGGCAAACAGCGGAATTCCACTGGCTGTCAGGTGAAAAGTATTCACTTGTGTGATACATGTACATGACTTGTACATGTATATACGAGTAACAATCGCATGAACTTAAACTTTACAAAAACTTGGGAAATCGTTGTTCATCAGGCAATGTAATTCAACCAGACCCATTACCAATGATTACTCGTAAGACCTGGCTGAAACTTCTTGGTATTACATTTCAAAATAATCCTTAGCTTGTACATGTAATTGGGGCATTCATTTTGAAGAATTGATAAGCAGGGCAAGCAGTAGAATGTACATTATGCGCATCTGTAAATACTATGCCTTTCCAGTCAAGCAACTAGATATGCTCTTTCATAGTCTTATCATATATCCTTATTTTGTTTGGTATTGGGGTTGCACTTATCAAAATAAGTATCAAATTGACAGATTGCTCAAGAACATTGTGCTTTTAAATTTGGTTGTGTTTTGGAGCACATATTTATTATAGACATAATTAATAGTAGTGGCCGCAAGCTTTGGGAAAAGATGACATGTGACCCTAATCATGCCTGAGATGAATTGCTTCCTCAAAAGTGTGGAAGCTAATTAGAAAATATGCAAGCACAGTCATGAATACACACTGCCTAGAATAAGAACTGAACTCTTTAAATGCTGCTTGATCAATATATGTCTTTTTATCATGATGTAGTCTAGTTTACCTATAAATGTTAGTCATTACCTTACATTTTAGTGGTTATCTTAGTTTAGAAGTTTATCTTATGCATTATATAATTATATATAATTATATATAATTATATAATTATATATATATATATATATACATTGTAAACTCACACGTGTTTTGGGTAACCAATAAATATTATTATTAGTGTACTGTCTAATACTAAAATAATTACAATAATTGTGTTGTTTGCAGGAACTAGGAGATTTAAGAACGCTTACAATTCTGTTGACATGTGTTCAGCACAACCAGTATGAGGTAATTGGAACTGAGCTTAACAATTATGCACTGTCAGACACCAGGTAATAATGCAGGTATGTCATCAGAGGGATGAAGCTGGAAAGCTTTCCTAATAACTAAAGGTAATATTAATAAAATTCAAATTTGTTACACAATTGAAAAATACGTGCAGAGGGATTTTTTGTATACAGAAATAGGAATGTGTACAGGATTTTGTTGTAATCTGTTTAAGAATGGCTGGAGTAAGTCCAAAAAGGTGGCCAGCTGTTAAAACTCTGTGCACAAGATTAAATAAAATCCTGATATATGTACCATCATGTAGTTCTTTTAGAGGTCTTTAAAATTTGAATATCCCTAGAATTGGTTATGATGTTGTAAAATTTAAACCACATTATTAACATAACTGTGAAATTTGTGCTGCTTAATCAAATATTTAAAATGTACATTGTATTTGATTGGTTGGTCATTGACAGCTGTTAATATAAACAAAATGAATATGTTTAACCTAACTTTAACAGGCTTAAGTTTCCATTCAATGCGTAATATGTAACCCTTCCATCATTCAAATGTCCCTTTATAATACATTCAGTACATTAATTCTGATTGGATATTAAAATGTGAATTGAAGTGAGAAAAAATATAGATTAATTTGGCATTTAAATGGTTTAGGCACCAATGCAGCCAATTAGCTATCATCATGTAGCATTGACTGATGGCAGCCAAATCACTGGGACAAGTCACATACATTTTTGTAAATACAGCAATACTGGGGCATCCAGGTGTTTTTTTCATGTGGGTCTGTACTGAAAAAAAATTTTTGTACTGATAAAGAGTACTGGCTGATATAATAGGTTAGGGGAATCTCTGAAATATGATAGACACTGTTACAAATGTAGTAATAGACTGAGAAATTCATGGTATTAAATACAGCTTGCAGAAATGAAACAAGTGATTAACTTTTCAACTTGCAATACATAAAAATCAACATGCATTTAGCAAGTAAAACACGTGAAATTCAAGGCCTGCAGCTGGTAGTCTAGCACTACAATGTAAGTAATCAGTCATGTCCAACTTATTTTTGACAGATTGCTGAAGTGACATTTAATTTCTGGTATCGATTGTCTGAGGCAATCTTTAAGACCGAAGATGAATCCAAGATGGCGCTGTTCAGGCCCTACTTTGCGAAGCTGCTTGAGGCACTGAGTACACATTGTAGAATGGAAGTAGACCACGTGAGTGAATTATTACTGCATTTTATGTCTACTATATGATTATAATTATATAACAGGGTGGTCAGAGAAAAGTCAGGGTAAAATCATTTTTCAAGGTCAGGGAATTTTATGATTTGGTTGGGGAAATCCCAAACTTTAATTAATGAAAAGTCAGGTTTTTTTCAGGCTTCGCATACTTATTTCTTTGGGCTGTTCTGCTCAATGTTTCTGTCTCAAAATAAGGAGGGGGGAATATGAGCATGCATTGGAGGTTGGTGAAGAATGCTGATTGGTCAGTGAAAGGCAGGGAATTATATTCCTGCAAATGTGTGTGAATCCTGTATAATGTTCAGATTTCTGTTTTTAATCTGACTGA
Organism: Actinernus sp. WN-2022; assembly: GCA_030867875.1. Taxonomy (NCBI): domain Eukaryota; kingdom Metazoa; phylum Cnidaria; class Anthozoa; order Actiniaria; family Actinernidae; genus Actinernus; species Actinernus sp. WN-2022. Next base: position 80,703,492 of record JAOWCC010000577.1, on the reverse strand, counting down.
TAATGATGTTGGTGGAAGAAGATATCAAAACAGTCTTCACGAGACAAAATGTTGTATGATGTTTTTGCATCTAAAATTTGTGTTTTCCTCCAAAACGAAATGCATTTTAATGTAAAATATATCAGTGTATTGCATAACCATTGACTTCTATGGCACCCAAAACTGCACCAACAAAAACATGGACCTCCAAATTATTGCATGATATTTAGGCCCCTAGAATTATAGTAACAAAACATTATTTCAATGGATGGATGGCCAAAGAGACTAATCAGCTATATCATTGGTCGATGGACTGCAAACTTTGGAGATGTGACATTTTTTTCCATAGATTTTCACAAATTTTGAAGAACTGAAAATTAGTTCAAAACCCCGGCTTCTTGTTTGTACTTAAAATCAAAAGCAAACACAAAACCTGCACTCATGCATTACACTCCAGCCACCTGCAGGTTTCTTTACATGAAATGCATCAAACGTCTGTGAGCCATACTGCATTTCTCTACCACATTTTCCTACGTCCATCTCCAATTGCATTCTGGGTAATGGATGGAAATTTAACAGGGGGTTTAAAAGTGTTAAAAAGATCACCAACTGCAGAGATTCAATAATTCCCATTGTTTAGAAGACTTATATTATGTGTGTCAAAGCAGAAACACAACAACAAAACAGTGAAAAACCCTTCACAAAGCTTACTCAAAGCAAGCCAAGTACCGTAGTTTTCAGCATTCGTTATTCTTTTTTATGATGTCCTCTGGCTCTCTTGCAGTGGCTTATTTGACCAAACTTATAGGTGTTTTCATTCAAAACCCTACAAATTCAAGCAACTTTGCAAGTCATTGCCAACACCGTAGAATCCTCCTGAATGGCATTGTGGGAAAGCTTGAGCTGTTAATTGACTTAAAAGGTCTAACCAGGGCTTGTCAGAGAGTAAGCCTATCATTAGGCTTCATTGCATACATGGTATGGTTACCTAAACCGACATCTACACTAATAACTTGTACTCACTTTAGTAATGTATGCAAAAAGATAAGAAATCAAGTTTTATGTTGTCAATTATTTTAGTGACATGCAATTTATTCTTCATAAGTGAGGTATTTTTATGCAATTCATGTACACAATTTGTGTCTTGTTAAATAACGTGAAATACCTTCATTTAATAATTCTTTCCTATATCTACAGGAAGGTATACCTGATGAAGACAGTGAATTCCATGAGTTTAGGGCACGAGTTGCAGATGTTATCAAAGATTCTGTTTTCATTGTTGGTTCCACAAACTGTTTTCAACAGGTTTGTTCAAACATGAATTATTCATTGCATTTATGATTTTTAACCTTTGTTGTTTTACAAGTTGTATTATTTTAATACATGATTTACATAAATTAATGTATTCCCTGCACCTTCACAAATTCTAATCTGTGCTGGAATTTGGAATGACACATTTGAAAGTCTTTTATTGAAATCAAGAGAAACATTTTAAGTTTTCTTTATCCCAAAAACAGCACTCACCTTTTCATCTCTGTGAACCTTGGTCATAAAATCACTAAAATCTGGGTGACCTTTATAGCACTATTGACAACTGTTGATTCTTTTAGTGTACATTTGTACAATATTTGCCATTTAGATTTTAGTGATGTTATGACCATCCCCGGAAGGGCAAAAATATAGGGGACAATCAATCTCAGAAACAAAGAGGCAAGTGAACCTTTACATACAAACTACCATAAATGTGAATCAGCCGACTCCCACCTTTTTCCTCTGCCTGGTCTTCTCAAACAATAATTATTGCTCTTAACCGAATATGTTTATTTCTTATCTGAACATCCAGTTAAGATAAGAAATGAAGAGTCATTATTTCATTTTAAGGCACTTCTTAAGACCCACCTTAAGTGAGTTTTTAATTCTTATAGAATAGTTTAATTTCGTGTATGTACATTATATATAATATATATATTTGACATTGTAAATTTGACATAATTATATATTATTAGTTATACTTTATTCAAACTTGTAAATGCATTGAGGCATGCATTATGAGTATAACAACTGTTATTATTATTATTTATTGCAAAATGTGACGTCATCTGTACCATCAACCAACCAGAGAAGGAGTTTGAATCATATGAGTTAATTTTGGTTCTGTTTCTCTGTAGATGTACCAAAGTCTAGTCCATCTAGGTACCAACCTACCATGGGAGGTTTCTGAGTCAATTCTTTTTGTAATGTCTACAGTAGCAAGATCTGTCTCTCTGTAAGTAAAGTTCATTAATGTGTGGGTATTAATATTGTAGTTAATGTGCACCTAAAGTTTATTTTGTTATCACAAATATCAATTCTACATCAAGTGAATGCATCTCGTAGTTGAATGGTAGATTATTTTTTTATTTGAGCATTGTGTCTATGACTTATTATAGTTTTAATCTGCAAAATGCTAATGAATGTGAATTTACTGTAAGTTGTACTGTAATGAAACTATTCTCTGATTTAGTCAAAATATTTGGTAAAATCACTGAACAGATACAAAATACAATTCAAGAGGTGAGCACAAGATTGAAATAGTTAAGTGACAACAGATCAAGTTCAAAATTCTCCCTTATAAAACAAAGAAGTTATTGCTGCGAGCGATAGCGAGCAGCAAGACTAATCTCTACATTTCCTCCTGGATAGCCTGTGGTGATCGCTAGATGCTGGGTCATTTTGAGATTCGATCAAGAACTTTTTCCGAACGTTTTAGCCTCGTTATCATGCCATATCATGTCTGAACATGCGCGCGCATGATTTCTCATGAAGTCGCTTACATAAAATCATGTTGGCTCAAGCACATGGTTATATGTTGGTGCAACGTGCTAGAGAGGGAGTCTAAGATAATTTTTGCAGTCTATCCTTAAAAAACGAAATGTTACTTAAAGAAGTTATTGGAATATTTTTTCAAAGGATTATAAAACTGCTGAGTTCATGTGGTGCCAAAATAGTGCAGGATTTCCAAGGTAAATCTACGCCAGAGTCGAACTGTTTCAACTGAACTGAGCACAGAACAAGACAGTAGCTTCAATTACAAATGAAACCCAGCAGTTTACAGTAATGGTATGAACAACGAACGGAGTGCACACCAAGACTTGCAAAACGAACAAACCGAATGAGCAGCCAACGTGCCAAGCTAGCGGCCCAACGCGGTCGCAAACAAAAATATTAAGTGTTTAATTTTGTTTATCTCGTTTCCGCTACTGATTGGCAATATACATGTATACTATAACAACTGTACCCTGACCTGCTACAGTAGATAACTTGGTTTGCTGATATTTATCTTGTTTCAATCATCGAGTAATAGCTCTACTATATGTACATGTATGCATTTAGCTCTTTCAAATTGAAATCATCTAGTGATATACTCAGACAAATTACTACTTGGCAACAAAGTCATTGTACAGATTCTATAAGACCCTATAAATAATGGTTTTCTCTATTTCATTGTTTAACTTTCAAGAACATTTACAGATTCGATACATTCAAAGTGTGTGACATATTTGACATTTTTAAATGATAAAAGCCATAATTATACATGTGTGGAACATCTTTTTATTAAACAATCTTAATCTATTATCATTTACATAATCAAAAACTGATTATTATATGCAGACCTCTACAATGTTTTCAACATCTTAGCCCATCGAGACAATAAAAATGTGCCTTCCAAATGATGTGGTTCTTTAATCGTAAAATGAAACGCATTTAGTAAAAAAAATATAAGAAAAATGTCACAAATTTGATGTGAGCAGGACTGTTTGTTACTGTTTACGATGTTAGTTTAACGATAACCGTTATTATAATAAAACAAGATGTTTTCATAACATTTTGATTTTCATAACAAATGTTTTTTTTTATAATTGGGAACTCTTTTATAACTTACGACGCACACAAATGATGCATCTTCAGCATTGTTGAAACGATCTTCAATGTGGTCTGCATTTATGTCACACCGATTTACAGGAAATCCACAAACTCGCAGCACTTCACTTTCTATTAGAAATCGCTAGTTATAATAATTATAACTTGGATGTTTATAAAATGTCATTTATATCTACCAGGCAGCATGTTTTGTTAAAATAGTGATCCCTGGATTGACATCACATTCATTAGCATTTTGCAGAATGATATAAACCACCCTCAGTCTATAACTCAATTAGATGTAACACTCAAATCAAGAAATATTCTACCATTCAACCATCCACTTGATGTAGAATCAATATTTGTGATATGTACATGTGTTACAAATGTAGGTGCCCTTTAATTTAAAGAGCCAATACACCTTTATTTTAGTAGCCAGGCAACAACATCTTAGCTTCCTGACATCATGTGCAAAAACCATCAATTTTACATTTTTCATGAAGATGAAGACAAAAAGGTAGCATACAGGAATATTGGCTTACAGAAATAAATGCTTTCATTTTAGGATATTATGTGTCCTGATCCATCACAAAATCATGTGTGGTTTATAGTCTTTAAAAGCTGTTGAATTCTGTGGAAAAAGTGTTTTTTTAATGTTTGTCTATGACCTGTTCAAGTTGTCGATTAAAAAAGGAAAAAAGTGGCCCAACTTTTTTTCACGACCGAGTGACAGTACACGAATTAGAAGCATTGGCCTAGTACATTGTGAATTGTGTGTGATGTAAGACCAGGAATCCATAACAATATCTAGAGCCTTAGTACAACAAGTGCAGGTGAAAATCATATTATGTCACTCGACCAAGACCCCAAACATCACGGTCATGAAACAAAATTCCCAGGACTTTAATCATGATTTAAAAATCAGGGATTGCACCGATTTAATTATTTTTTCATTTGTCCTCAGTTTTCATACAGCATTTGAAAATAGATAAAACTAAAATGGAGTTAGGGACACTTTAAGTTGAGGGGAAAAGTGTTCTTACCTTGCACATGTTAAAAATATGGCTATACATGTACTTATCTATAGTTATACTTGAAAGGCTGTGTGCAAAAAGGGCGTAAGTGACTTTTGATCATATAAATTTCAAAATTCTCCTTCAATTTCTTTCAATTGTTTTTTTAAGGGAGAATTTAGAACGTGATCAAGAATCACTTATGCCCTTTTTGCACACAGCCCTTCACTTTGTGTTTGATGTTACTATATTAGTTACTGTATATAATGTACTTTGAGAAATGTATTCCTAAGGGGCTTTAAATGCACATCATAGTGTTGTACCAGAAACATATGAGGGAGTTGAAACGTGGAATGCCCATACTTTGCTCTAGTGCCATGCTCTGGATCATTCAGGAAATAAAAATGATCATACCAGTATATGGAATAAAAATAATGGCAACCAGCTTCTGTGTCTAGACTAGACTGTCACGCTAGACTAGACTGTATTTTCCAAATATAGTACATTTTATTCACTGAATAATCCGGAGCATGGGTCCGCAGTTACACATTTCAGCTCCCTTATGGGTTTCTGGTTGTACATGTATGGATTTAGTCCATGTTTGATTGGTGGCTGTTAATTGGTTTTATTCAAGTATTTTTCTTGCAGACTATGTCATATACACAGTTTCCTAGTCAGTTTTGCTCCTCCAACACATGAAATTACTGACAATAACTGTCTGCCCCAGACTGCGACACTGTAGATGTCTATCGTCATGACACAGCCCCATTAATTTGCATTCTTTTTTTCAGTGAATGTGAAGTGGTTGGTCAGTTCCTACCAACAGTACTTAACTTACCATCCAATGTGCACATCGCTGTCAAATACACTAGTGTACGGCTGATAGGTGAACTAGCAGAATGGGTGGAGAAACATCCAGACTTCTTAGGTACAGTGAGAAGTTACAGTTCTTCCTATTTACGTGACCCAGACCTTCTTCATTTGAAGTCATTGTCACCAGAATGAACACACATGCCTTAAAGGAGTAGTGTTGTCTGGAATCAATGTTTGATTGGCGTATGTTAATTGGCTACAAACAGTTAAAGTCCCCTCCCTTAATGCTTGATTGAAAGAATATGCAGTATACCTTGAAGACTACATCAACATACAGTTTGTTTTTAGTTTTTTTGGCATATTTCCTAAAATGCTTTTAACCATCCCACACATGTGCTAGGATTGTCAGTTTACATGTCTTGAAAATCACTGATTAGAACAGAAACGCAGGCCCCTCACTGTGACACACAGGCAGCCCAAGCTCACGATTTGTGGCTCTTACAAACCCTACGGTAGATTGCGTGATCACTCGCGCAAGATCGATTGCGTGATCTAGCACGCGCTAGAGTCACCGTTTTCTCCAGAAATTTTCCTTGTCATCTCACTAATAGAGTTTGCATTGATTTTGTATCGTGGTAATATAAAGGTAATGAAATAACATTTTGCAATAAATGTACCTCGAGTGTCCCTTCCTTACGTCCTTGGGTATTCTCTGCTATTTTGGGCTAGTTTGGATCGGTTTTAGAGCGCTTTTGATTTTTGAGATCTCTCTCTATAATGAAATGACAAGGCTACACAGTTCGTTGAGCACATCAAATCACTCGAAGGGCAATAAAGCACTCTAAAATCACTTCAATCCTCGCCAGACTCCACAAAAGGACGTACCGAATGTCTGTCTACGTTTATTTCGGGGTGAAATTGCAAACAATTACATTTTAGCCCTCATAAACGACATATTTGTGGTATCAAAAACCGCTATTTCAAAACCCTCGGATGCTGGTAACTTAATAGTCCCGATTATAAAAAATATCAACATTTTCATCGTTGGTTAACAAGGAAGATCCAAATACAAAAAGCACGACACGTCATACTCATTCCTACTCTCACACGTCTCTCATGTCCCTCAATCCCTTTCATACTCTTACTCCCTAGATCCCATCATGCAGTTCCTGTTAGCATCTCTTCAAGTTACTGGCCTCTCCTCTGTTTGTGCATCAGCAATTGAGAGTATATGCCTGGCATGTTTCAGTCAAATGGCTCGACATTTTGACGTACTAGCACAGGTCAGCAAACAGAATTTATTTATTCATTTATAGTATACTGTTAAGGACTCGTTGACATATTTAAATCTACCATTGCTAAGGAAAGTTTGCATCCCCGCAAAACTCAGGAAATTAAAGAGTGGGCAATACTATTATTCTCAAAGGTGACTTCTAGGTAAAGTTTTGTAGTCTGATGACATCATCAAGTGACATCACGATAACATCATAAAAGTCAGAAAATTTCTAAATTATCAATGGATGTTTTAGCTACTATTATTTATTTATGAATATTTTCCGAACTTATGAATTAAGCTGCATAAAACCAAGCATGCATTTCCATGACGACAAAAAATGAAGATTTTACAACACTTTTCAGTCCAAGGTTTTTTTTTTTGGGAATGAAAAGCCATACTGCAACTTTGGCATTTATTGTCGGTTTCCAAAATCCATGCTTGGTTAAATTGTGGAGAACGTGGTCAACAACATTTAATGGGAAAAAGTTTGGTGTTTAGTGCAAGCGCACAAAATGTTTAGGATTTTTTGAAACCGGAAGTGAAGAAATTATTTAATGCTTGCGCAAAAGTGCCTGTTTTGTGGTCGTGAAATAGTTGCAGAACTGTTGTTGGAGTATAAAAGTCTACAATAATACATGTAGGTCAAAGTAGATGTGCATTTTGTCCTATTTCCTCTGCCAATGACCAGTTTTGGGGCTTGGCTCAATATGCCAGTCTGCAACGAGTTAGCTTGACCACAGGGAGCCCACGCATAACGTTTGATTTTATAGTTAGCAGTATGACGATTAAGTTAAAGGATCGAAGTATTGCAAAAACATGCATATTTGAACATGAAATAAACGTTAATTTACCTTATCTGTTGTGTTTTGTCGTCCTGGTGGCTTAAAACATAAAATCTTGGCAATTTATGAGGGTCTTGAGTTTGCTGTTCCCTGTATACTAAGAGAAAGACAAGGGTGGAAAGACGCTTTTCGACAGGTCCAAACTTTGAGGCACTTTTCACTCGGAAAATCGCATTTCCCACCCTTCCAAACCCATCACGAGGAAAGAGGATAGATTTCCCTTCTTCCCATAAGCTCGTTGAAAGCTAAACTTTCGTTCCCATTCGATCGCCTAATGCTTGGCCATGGACATGGATTTTTGCATGGCCAGTATGAGAAGAAAGGAAAATCAATCCTTGTAATACAGTACATGCTGACTTAACGTTTGTCTATTACTTCACTTAGGTTGTAATGGCGACTGATTCACTAAACATATCCAGTGATGCAACAATTGGGATGATCAAAGGTTAGTGAGTCTTTTCACTATAACTTTATAGGCTCGCATGTTAATAATAATTATAATAATAGTCTTTATTAACAATACATTAACCCATTAATTATATGTTTAAGTTTACAAATTGAAAATTAAGGAATCTACTTACAATAATTCTGATAAATATTAATAATAACAATAAAACATACTACTACATGTATATAAAACTAAAGAGGCATCTATTTACAAATATCCTCTTTAAACAATCAGTTTGTACTGGAGGAAGAACAAATTTGAGGCCACGCTTGCAGAGCTCCATCGTTCATTTAGGAGGCAAACGATTGTAAAGTTGGCTTGTTGGATCATTAGATATCTTATTACATAGATGTGTGTTGCTAATCTCTATCATATCAGTAATATATTGAGCATGAATTAAGTAGCCAAATTTAACAGCACGTTTATTTAAAATATGGAACCTGTCTACCATATTTGATTAAGATACTTAGAATAATAGGCAGAATCCCATATCTCAATGCCACACCGAAAAAGAGAAAGAATAAGGTTTTTAAACAGATGACAGGTTTTTTAAACATGTTCAGGCTGGAGACTTGATCATATTAAGTTCTGAATTCAAGGAATTCTCATGAGAAATTATTGACTGACAGCTAATATCCGACTTCGAATTAGAATTTCCCTTGCTACCATCTGAAGCAGGATCCTGTTTTGAAACTTTTGTCCACCTATTAAGTTACTTTGTGAATAAGTTAATAAAATATTATACTTAAGAATGATAGTTACTGGTACTGATGAAAATGTGGTCATCTGGCATAGTTAATTTATACAGAACACTGATTTTCAGGATCAGATAATCCCTTAGCCTGCATAGCAAGTGTTTAGGGTTTTTCTTTTTTTTTTTCCGCTGCATGAGAATAGGGCGAATGCAAATTGTTTTGCACTCGCCTTATTCTTTTGCGGCCCAAAAAAAAACGAAAAACCCAGAAAAAAACCCAGAAACACTTGCTGCGCAGGCTCGATAATCCCTTTTGGGAGACCAAAAAGAGCTTGTTGGCATATCAATTGCTCTGAGCGCCATGATTGCTTAAAATTGTTATGGAATACTGAACAGAGCTCGTTTGAATATATATTGTTATGGGCTCCTCAGCTGTCTGTCAAGAGTTTATCAAAAGTTTATCCATTTCACCTCCAGTGCCACATCTCCTACACATCCCAATAACCACTTCCTGTCAGTAATGTCAGTTTTAAAAGCCTGATTTACTTGAGGTGGATGATGGGCCTAAATAATATATGAATTATCATCCCTATCCAAGAAGGCATCACGGGTCCAACCCAGCACCATCAAATCAATTATTTTAAAATCCTGTGCATTGGTCTGGCTGGAGTTTAACCTTAACTTCCCACATGTCAGACTTGCCCCAGTTTTCAAACGATGGACAATGTTATCCAGTGGATAAGTCTTAAGTAATTAAACCAAACTACATGTAGCTTATTTTATCCACTGGACAGGGTATTTATCAGGTGGATAGCATTATCCACCCTTTGGACAACTGGGGCCAGATGTTTTTAAACCATAATCATAGTTCCCCAGCTTTACCTTTACTTTACCTTTACTCATATTCAATTTAGGTATTAGCAAGATTCTAGAGGGTGTCAAGTCTCCTGAAAAGGTTACAGATGGTTTTAGAAGGCTTTGCTTGGCTCAAGTTAATGCTCTCAACCAGGTAAGCCAATGCAGATTATTTTTCTCTTCCCTGCTACAGGGAACCAGAGTATTGTGACCAGGGTTCAAGCCCCAGTAACATGTTAGTTGAGTTTATTTGTATCTCACCCTTGCTCTGATTATTTTTCTCCAGGTTTTTCTCCCTCCAAAAAAAAACAACATGCTAAAATAAAATTCCAGTTTGGTCTGTGGTTTAGCCGGCAGGTCCTGACATTAATCAGCCCCTATGGTTGTGTCAAGTCCCATAAAAATTCAGTGTTAAAATTCAGTGCTGTACATGTAGTTTTATTGCCACTACGAGAAGGACATACAACAGAGACCATAGTTACACAATGGTTTTTACTGTCTGTTCATTTTAAATATTCCTTGAATTTCTGACATGCAATCTCGTACCACCACAAATGAGTGTCCATCGTAAATGTTTGTCAATGATACTATGTTCATAACTGATAACTAAGGTTAATTTTCCACTGACCGAGGAACAAAATAAGTGGAAATGATTTTCTCACATGCCATTGGGGCCTGGGTCTCTTTGAGGGTGGTAAGGTCATTTGACATGTAAGTTGGTCAGTTGTTTTGTTGCTGTTTGCCTTCGCACCTTCCCACTCACCCATCCATCCACCCATCCAGAAGTTCAAGTTTCTGTTAAGTTAGAACATGTTCTGTAGCCTCTTGCTGTAATGCAACTAGTGTAGTATTCACTGCCAGTGTTTCTGCTAGAAAACTAATTGTCTGTGATGCTTGTCCCATGATACCGTGTACATGTAGGTGTTTAGTTTAGGACATTTAGAGGCAAAATCAGCCGGCCAATTTTTGTACATATTTTAATGCGTTTTCTTGCATTTTTAGGTACTCTGGGAGAGGTTACATCAATTTTTCTTTGCGTGTAAATGTTTGTGTACATGATATTTTCATGATTTTTTTAACAGAACTTGTAAGGAAATTATGTTATTTTATTGCATGTACAGAAATTTCTTTCAACAATTCAGCCTAATTGACCAAGCTGTCTTCGGACATTTGGAAAATATTTCTGCAAATTGCCGAAGGCTGACAGCGAAATGAATCACTGACAGTTGAGCTTGTAAGAATTGTTCATTGTTTGAATAAAGGTCAGGATGTGGCAGTCCGCTTGTCATAGCTTTCAGTGGTGTGTGAGAACCAATATTAACAGCATTGATAAAAAATATTCATGTTTTTTCTCACTTGACAATTGCAATGAACAAACCTAACTTCCCTTCTATGGCTAGTAGACCCAAACCGACCTAACAGTACCATAATATGACTAGAATGTTATGCCATCTCAACAGATCGCAAATGCACCAAGCAACAGCTTTCCTGACCCAACGTCTTGGCTAGACAGACTATCTGCAGTCTTTAGGTAATGTGTGAATAATATGCTGCTAAATTACTATGTAATTTAAACAATACCAGAATACTCTTAGCTGAACTATTCTTGGTTTACATCCAAAGTCTGTTTATTACAACAGGCATTGGACTATTCTTAGACATTGTTTACTGCCTTGTTTGGTTGTAATATAATTAGTGGAAATTCATCACGGTGACACATTTCAAGCTAAGCTGTTAAGTATCATACTCCCATTGTGTAGTACATGTACATACCTCATACCAAGTTGTTCCCTGTTGTATAGCCAAAGTGTGAAGCATGCCTAAAGGCTTGTATACTAAATTAATACAAATTTGTGGTGAAATATTTGCCTGTATTCCATAGAAAACCATGAAATAACCAGTAATTAGATTAAATTTGTGTTCAGGTCATAATTGTGTTTCTCTTCTCTACAGGTTTACAAACCATGCAATTGAAAATGATAAAGCTCACCCATGTCAGATAGTTATCGAAGAGGTACAGAAACGCTTATGGCTTTCCTCACATGCATGTATTTGCATACTATTAGTTCTTTATTTGCATTGTGAACCGTTGCCTTGGCCAGATTTCGATAGAAAATATAAGAGAAATTTATGGACGGGAAAAAAGCAATGCTACTGCAAGGGCTTCAAACGTCCATGCTCTCTCGATGACATTACTTTATCAATTAAATTATTTATCAAAAACGGGGAAAAAAATGTGCATTATTATTGTATGTCACAAATGTCAAGCTACTATGAAGACATTGTTCTTACAGTCTTGAAATGCCCTTGAATCTAAAAATGTCCTTGAAAAGTATTTGAATTGTAGGAAAAGGTCTGGAAAAGTCTTTTACATCTTACTAAGTGTACTTTTGAGAAATAAAAATAACGAAACATACAATTTCATGGTTTCACGCCAGTTGACAAACGTAATGACGCCTAGCAGCCGTGCACTGTAAGTATTGTACTCGAAAAGTCATTGAAATTTGGTTGCCTGAAACTGTAGGAACCATAGCTAACGCTATGAAACCACTAATGTTATTCGTTATTTTACTGTTACTTATTTTCTTTTAGATTTGGCCAGTTCTTTCAAGCGTATGTGAAAAATATCAGGCCGACAACAAGGTTATAGAAAGATGTTGCAGGTTAGCATGCAGTCCCCTTTTGTGTTTGATGTAGTAGTATATCGGCCAAAAACCAAATTGTACTTACTAGTGTCGAGCACTGTACTTAAGGCAACACTGTCAATCCAATTGAACCTTCAAGTTTCTCTAAAACAAAAGTACACAAGAACAACACCCTGAGATAGAAGAGAAATACCATGTGAATGTCCTCATATGCTTTTCAGTGTTTTTTTTTTCGATAGTTGATGGCAAAGACTGAGTTCAAGGGGATTAGAAAAGCTTTACAGTGAACCAGTATTTTTCAGTCACTCGAATCTTTGCTATCCTTCATCAAAATTGCCTCAAATGTTCTCTAGTTTATATCTGTAAAGCATACTCTGCTATTAAATCTGAGTAGTTATTTTTGTCTTTTGCGTTGACAGTTCCCATTTAATTAACAAGATCAAGTCCATGTTAAATATCATACAGATCCTAAGCTTGGGCTACCTGTGGATAGAGACATTGTAAATATCGTATTTTAGGCTTATTTCGATTTTTTTAAAGTTGATTTTAAGTAATGGTCCAGATAAGAACTGTAGTAGAATCCATTGTTCTGCGGTAATGAGCCTCCCCCACATACGATTTTGCTTGAATATGCCTTAGTGCTTTAGGAGGTGTCTACAGTCCTAACTACATCTCGAAAATAAATAATTTGTTTATGTTATTGGCTCTTTTTTCTGTGAAAACTCAGACAAGCCACCATCCAGCCAATCGGATATAGAGAAAACAAAAGATTTTTCGATCGTAAATTTGAGAACTTTCCCCACACACGATATTCTTCGAAATTAAACCATAGTTAGTTTGATCAAACATAAATTTAAACCACAAAAAATATCGCATGATAATGCATTATTTCGATGGGTTTCTATTGCATTTATAATAATATACATGAACAAATTTCTCGATTCTGATTGGCTAAGAGCAGTGCAGTTCAAATGTAATTGAGTGCAAAAAGTGTAATTCAGTGCAAAAAAGTGTAATACCAGCAGTGCAAATTACAAATTTTATCTATTCTGATTGGCTAGTGAAACAATACAAAATCAAGGACAGCCAATCAGATCAGATTTTTAACAATAGACATTTTTTGCTTAAAATTTGTTGGTAAACAAGCAAAAAAATGGCTGCCATTTTTGAAAATCAAAGATTTGCTCAACCAAAACCAGGCAGGGCGGACTTTCCGCAAAAACAAGGGATTTCCAGCCGAGAATGTTTTTTTAATTGGTGGAAGTAGATGTCCGGTTGCTCTGTTCAAAGAGTTTGTAAGCCGAAGACCAGTTCAGTTACGGAACACTGGGCCATTTTACCTCTCGGTAAAACACAACAGGAAAGCGAACGACGTGGTTTGGTACATTAAGTCCAGCCGATGGGAGTGAATAAAATAAACTCCATGATGAAGAACAAAGTAGAAGGAACGGCCCTCGAGACAAGCAAAAAGAGGTTTATTAAACAAAGGGCCAGGAAGACTGTGGTTAGTAAGCTGAACAGTGCAAACTTCGAGCGAGCAGGACGGGACACCGAAACGTGCAGTCGCTCGACGATTATGATGAAGCCAACAAACCGGAACAGTGCGTATTTTCTATGGCCATTTCCCGACGTAACAACAGTTCAAGTGAACTAGTTCCTCTCCAAGGCAACCATAACTTCACACAGAACGCCATCCCGTTGCAAAGCCACCCTAGGCCTGGGATGCCTGCCCTCGGCACAACAATTTCGTAGTTTCTAACAGTAACAGCAATGCGACCTCACACACGGCCCTTTCCATGAATCCAATGATGATGGGATCTCTGGCTCAGAACACTTTCAATAACTGCAAAGTAGCGTTCAACTAAGTTCAACAACAAGTCCTCGCCAGGTTCAATTCCTCCTTGCAAACGACGCTATCAGTATCACATCCATGAAAGCGATAAACAACTTGAAGTGAACTTAAACTGAACAACTTAGCCTAATTACGGCTGAAATATCTGTTTAAAGCAAAATTTTAGCTTCAAAACGTGCATTTTCTACCGAAGAACTGATGAATGAACTTTGTTTTCGTGTCATTGACTTTGCAGACTGTGGTATTATGGGTTGCTATTTGACTAATTTGTGTAAGAGCCAATCAGTTGGAATAAAACACTCACGTGAGGTCACGCGCCCTTGAACAACAAATTGAATTAGTGTCGTCACTTCCTTTGTCTGAAATTTGTTCATGTATATTATTAATAAGTAATCATACGATTTCTCGTGCAATTTAGGATTAATTCACACTCGTGTGTTTTTCAAAGAGCTCAAATTGCACTCGCCCTGCGGGCTCATGCAATTTTGATACTCTTTGAAAAAGCCACTCGTGCGAATTAATCCCAAATTGCACTCGAAACCGTATGATTACCTATACTAAGTATCAACCAATGAAATTACGAGAAAGAATAATAGAAAATTTACATATTTTAACATTCCTTGCCGTGAAGCACTACAGTTCTTATCTGGACCATTACTTAAAGTGCCTATGAAGCTTATTTTTTTATTTTAGATATCAATTCTACATCAAGTGAATAGTAGAATGGTACAATATATCTTGCTTTGAATGCTGTGCCGCTGAGTTAAGGAGGTTTTAATATCCAAAATGCTAATTACATGACGTCAGGGGAGGCATCAATTATTATACAATTTTTTTTGTTGCAATTAAACAAATTTTTAAAATTATCAGTGTTATACCCATGGTTGAAATAAAATGATGTTAGAAATTTGTTTTCCTATATCAGTAGAAACGCCCATTCACAACCACTAAGAAGTGATTGCAGATGCCTCCCCTGACGTCATGTAATTAGCATTTTGGATATTAAAACCTCCTTAACTCAGCGGCACAGCATTCAAAGCAAGATATATTGTACCATTCTACTATTCACTTGATGTAGAATTGATATCTAAAATAAAAAAATAAGCTTCATAGGCACTTTAAAGTTCTACATTTTACAGTTCAGAAAGGATGAGCTATATATGGAGTTATCTCAGCCCAGGCCTTCTGGCTGGTATTTTGTCTGAGTGGGATAATGGGATCCCTGTGGTTTGTATGGCTTGTGACGTCACCACTCACTGCTGCCAGAAGGACTAGCAGAATTCGATCCAACATGGCGGCCACGGATTCGGTGTACATTTGCTCGTGAAGAGCTTGAGCAAATATCAAAGCATGGGTTTGATTCTTTAAGAGAGTTTTCCTTGGATTTGAAAAGCACTTTGCCTGATTTGGCATGGAGGAAACCCACTCTAGGTGAATATCGCGTTGAATTTCACGGCTCAACGACTTCTATCCGTTTGACGAAGCACAAGTTTATTCCACTGGTAACTGAACTGAAGATGGCTCTTGCTGCTGTCGGTGTCTCTTCTCTCCTAACATCGGGCAGCGAGTCCAAACATGTAAGATGAATGGCTTGGAAGCGAAGTGCCAGGTATTTTGTTGAATAAAGGTGAATAAAGTAAACTTCACGAGTGAGTTTAACTGAAAATACTACGACTGACATTTTGCCAGGTTTTACCATTTGAAATTACACAAACGTCAAAAATTTTAGAATAAGAAAACTCAATGTGGTTTTCCCATCACCCGATGCATGCAAGTCTTTGAACTATCTTCCCCCTTATCATCAAGAGTGGTCGCCATCTTGGGCCCATTTTTGCAAATTTGTTGGGCCGTTGACAGTTGGTGACGTCACAAGCCATTACAAACCACAGGGATCCCATTAACCCACTCAGACAAAATACCAGACAGAAGGCCTAGGAACTAGGCTGGAGTTATCTATTGCTCACTGGTTAGTTATGTTGGTAGAGCACGGTCTAGAGTGCCGGAGGTCGGGCCAGTTCGAATTCCGGCCGCGTCCTTGGTTAGGGACGTATAAGCCGTTGGCCTTGTCTCCTTCCTCTTCTAATCTATACGAGGGGGACGTCAAAGAACCTGTTGTGTTATTTCGAGAAAGAATAAGGGTTTGTCTCCCGACACAACAGCCTGGTATTCTGAGGTATTAACAATCACTCATGATTGTAAACTGCACGGCAGTACATTACGCCACAATTACAGTCCGTATCACAAACATAACCTTGTGAAGCGTATTTGAATATACCCATGTAGAATTTGGGCTATATAAATGAATAACTTATTGTATTAATTTAATAGTGATATTATTGTTATTATTATTTTTCTTTTTTGAGGGCCGTGTGTTAGATAACTTTCATGGTTAATACGTCTTTTCCCTCGTCAAATAAAGTATTCAATATGCGTGTACCTTTTTTATCACTGCCATGTCATATTCATTGTCAGTTACGATGCTGTCGATTTTACCCTTCAGATGTATGAGATTTGCTGTTCGCTGTATTGGCAAGTCAGCTGGTAATCTTCTCTCGCCCATGGTTTCTCAGGTAATGTTTTAGGAGATTTTCAAATAACTCAAAACTTTATATATTTTTTATAAGCTTTAAAATGAGGTATCTGCGATGTTTTCTCGAGGTGCTTAATACAGGACACACCCTGAAAGAGTCCAGAAACCTTAAATATGAGCAGTGAAATATATATAAAACCTATATTGATTTAAGTATCTGAATTTTATCTAGATGTTAGTTGCACTGGAAATCATAGTACGGTAGAACTGGACACGTTCTTTTGTTGTTACAGATGGTACGGATCTACCGAACCCATAAACATTCATGCTTCCTATACTTAGCAAGTATCTTAGTAGATGAATATGGCGATGAAGTAGGCTGTGTGCCGGGACTCATTGAAATGACTAAGGTAAGGTGTTTTTAAACCCTGATTTCATTGGTCACCCTCGGCAGTTTACTGTCTTCTCCAAATGGTTACCTGTAGATTCATAGTAACAGTGCGACTATTTGTAATGATGAACAGCACAGTTTTCATCATATATACAGTGCCGGTGAACGACATGTACGGTAAACTACCTGTACGATAAACTACCTGTACGGCAAAGTAAGGTACGATAAGGTAAGCAACCTTATTTCACGTCGGTAACTCGTGACAGTCTGGCGGCACTGATCAACTTGAGGCCAACGTGGGACCTACAATTTGACGTCCTTTACTGAAACGAGATGAAGGTCTAACCATTTGCAGTTCGAGAACGAGATTGTTTCACAAAGGCAGCACCTTCTGCTCAGTTATTTTAAGACCCTGAGTGTTGGTCTGGAACCCTCGACCTCCCGCAAATCGGAGCGGTGCTTAACCACTGAGCTAACCTGGAGGCACTTACGTACCTTGGCTGGCTACCTATTCAAACTGACTTCATATACAGACACACACACACGGACAAGCCTAAAAGCAAAGCTACTAATTCTGCTAATTGGTAGTGTTGAAAGATATCCGTGTTACGAGGGGCTTAAAGAATGAAAAACGAAACAGAAAAGGATTAGGGAGAAGAGAAACTCAAAGAAAAGGAATAAAAGAAAAAAAACGTGTTTATCACTTGCGGAAGTTAAATCCATGTCCATGGAGGCATGTTACTCAAATGAACCCTACCGATATTGCTATTCTATAAATTGAATATCTATGCAATGTCAATTACTTTATTTTACTTGCCCAATTTGGATGGTTTCGTAGGTTATGAATACTATGCATTTTATTTAAACCTATTATGTGCTGAACGTTTTTTTAGTAAGGGGGTGTCTTTATTTTTACTCCGTATAATTTAACACGTATAAGTAACTTCCAGTAGGATAACTGTGGTTTTACCTCGCTGTAGGCCTTGTCATTGCCGACGTTTGAGCTGTTAAGTGGAGAGAAAGGACTGATAGAGCACCCAGACACCGTCGATGACCTGTACAGACTAAATGCAAGGTACACTAGCATTAGCGCTGGTTTGCACGTAAGACGCAAACGAAAGCGTCATACACAGGCGCAGTGTTACGATATGGTCAGGGACTACATGGCGACGTTCTACGATGCGGTTGAGATAGAAAGGCGCCATGGAGAATAATGCATTAATGAGACGACGTCTACTTAGGAATCGACCCAGGCTTTTACTTACGTGGTCATGGGTCAGGAAAGGTCAAATTTACACGATTTCAAACAAGCGTTGAGTATTTTCTGTAAGCCAAAACTTTCTTTGCAGAAATCTTCAAAACATTTCGAAGGTTCATAGCTATAAAACTTGCAAGAAGGGTTATATATAGGCATTTTGAGGTACAGCAAGCTTGAAGTCTGAACACCGCGAGCAAACGTGGCATATTTACAAGAGTTTATAATCCTAATTCTTACCTGATGCACAGTTCAAAGTATGACGGATATAGTAGCGGTGGAGTTATTAATATAAAACATATTCGTGTATGAGTCTAATTGTAATGAATCAAAGTGATACTGTGAACGTAGAGCGGAGTATGAGCATGTGCCAGTACCTCCTGATTTTTGCTAATGGGAAAATTACTACAAGCAGATATTTGCTGGTGGATTAATAAGTTAGATTCGAGCTCTAAACCTAACCTTTCCAACCTTGTGGCCACTATTAAGCTCACAATTTAATGCACAGCGGGGAGTGGGGGAGATAGACTAGAAAGTGTTCCAACGATATCGTCTGGGGTTGTACCATTGTACGTATAGACGTATGCCAAACAGTAAGGTTTCACACCAAATTGGACACAGAGGTTTAATCACAAACTTTAGACTGATGCTCTTGTCACCTGCAATACTAGCAAAGATTTACATGTACAGACATTACAGACTCTGAAGTAATATTTCAATCACTCATTTCAGTGTTTGGTCAGGGGCTCAAAACACCGAGAAAACAATGAATCTGGTCGAGGGCAGCAATCCTGAGGGATTCATTGTTTTTGAGGTTTGGAACCCCTGATCAATCACTAAAATGAGTGTTTGAAATATGACTTCTCAAACTCATTAATAATTCATGAGATAGTCATCCAATCGAGGAACTGTATTTGGTCACATGCATGGGTCTTGATACCGGGTGAAACCCTTGTGTTTGATCATGTTTCCAACCCTAGTGATCAATATTTCTTAATCATCATATTCATGAACCACTAACTAATTACATACTGATAAACTAAAAGTAAGGAGCGAAGAAGTAAAGAAATAAAGAATGACATAGAAAGAAAAAGTCTGCCTCCACTGGAGTTCGAACCACGACCCTTCCGACTGCTTGTACTAACTCTTGTCCACTACTCTACTAGTAACGCTAGTTGAAATCACTGCTATCAAAAAAGAATAATAAGCCATCTATCAAATAATTAGATACAACAGTCAAATGGTAAACAATACTTGCTAATGAAGTTTGAAAAGAAACGTATGTAAATTGTCGGTTTCACATTCGCATGAGAAGACATGTCAAACACTCATTGTTCGTCTTTCATCAGGGGATTTCAAATATTTCGAAAACAATAAAACCCTCGAGGCTACGCCTCTCGGGTTTCAATTGTTTTCTCAATATTTGGAACCCCTGATGAAAGACTCCAATTCGTGTTCATCAAAGCCCATGCACAGGACGGAATACAGTCCCCTGATTGGCCAAGGATCTGAAAATTTGTAGATTCACTGACATTTTTCAAAAAAGAAAATTACAAAGCAAATGAACAATTTCAAAACATTTTCATTTTGTGTGAAAATAGCTAAGTTTACAATAGCTAAGTTTACAATTTTTTTGTAAAATGTATGTAAATCTGGTACAAATTTTAGAATTTGTTCAACAAACAAACGTTCATAATTTACATAGTTTAATTGGTTGGATTGTTCCAGTGAAATATTGTATTGCTTGTGTCCTGTGTACTTACTAGTTCTTTTTCATGATACCAAGATGTCTACCCTCTCCAGTGAAATATGGTATTGCTTGTGTCCTGTGTACTTACTAGTTCTTTTTCATGATACCAAGGTGTCTTCAGAAGTACCCTCTCCAGTTTCTCCAGTGTGATATGACAACACCGACTCTCCAGTGTGCGATCGCAGCTTCGACCCTACAACACAGAGAAGCTAATGCTTCTGTCATGAAATTTCTTAGGGAACTTATTCATTCTGCTGATGAGAAGGTATGGATTTATTTATGAAATGACAAAGTATTAGATTATAATTTCCCATTCAAGTTGAGTATGTCGAAAACGTTTCAGATCGTGTCTAAGGAGCACAGGAAGTAGAACAAGCATTGTTTTTTTAAACTAAAGAACGGTATCTACCACGGGTACAATTTATCACTAGATGCCATTTTCACATCGTATTCAATTCACTTTGTATAAAGGACCGGTATTTTCCATGCACGCATATTGCATTGTTTTTGTATTGAATTTTGGTAAAACGTGACGGGTTATTTTCTGGTACGTTATATATTTTAACTATCATAACTTTTTTGTGCGTGTACGAGTCAAGGCTAGATGGGTTTTATCTCTACTTATATCCTATCAATAATCACTTTAACTCGTAGGAGAAGAACCATTATCATGAGCGTTCTACTCTATTACATCAAATATTGTCCAGCCATGGAGAGAACATTATCAGAGGTAAGAAGTACGGGATTATAGACAGCTGTTAGGCACCAACATTTTTTTATTCAAGTACTAAATTAGATATAAGAATTATACAAGAAGTTATACAAGGGAGAGTATTTATCTCACTAGGCTAATCAAGTCAGATAGAGATTCCATGATCAATAAGTGTTAGTGACTTGAGATTTGTTTTCCCTCTTGGCAAAATGTATATAGAAGTCATATGTAGGAGGGAGATGCTTGTTGTCAGTGGTCAGTAGTACAGTTGGTACAAACTAAGGTGTTTTTTTGCTGAGGCGAGGCAAAGGCAAAGCAATCTTTCTAGGGCACAATCAATTATACCTAGTGGTTTTATTACCTCTGCGTTATATGTTATTTACGCACACAAATGAAGCGGCGCAAAAACGACGCAAAACATTAACGTGGCTAGATACATTCCCTCATTCTGATTGAAATTTTAATTGTAGTGAAACATTAAAGGGGTTGTGTCACGGTAATAGACTAGACATTCGCGTTTCGGGCCGGAACAGTTATTTTCACCGATTTTGATATGAACTAACGAACCTCTCGGCCATGTGGGATGTTTGAAATCAAAGCAAATATGCAAAAATTACTAACAAATAGGGTATATAAACAGTCTCCAGAGAAAATATTGAAAATCCTTTCTATCAAGCAATGAGGGAGGGAAGTTTAACAGTGTTTGTATCCAATTAAGAGCCACCAACCGAGCGATTACTCGATAAATGCGCAGTACCATGACATAGCCCCTTTAAAATGCGTCAAGGATTTTCAAAACTATAACGTTTTACGTAACCGTTGACATCGCGCGAATACGCCATTACTAATTTAGTTCTAAGATGTTGTCAAACTTTGATTTCATTCTTGTTCTGAGCCACATTGTTTTTGGTCTAAGGACTCATATTTGTTTATTGGAGCGATCGATGCGGACTCAATTCAATTTGTAACAAATCACTGCTAGATGATGTCATGTCCTGTTGATCGCATTATGTGCGTAATCTCCCTTATTTTGAGTTGTTTGGCACCAGGATAAATATAACATATTCCCGTCGGTTTTCTCAGTCATGAAAATGTAATACGACCAAAAGAACGCGTAGGAAGTGTTCTCTCTAATATGGCGAGTGTCGTAAAACTAAAACCAGAGCCAATCACAGGAGCAAGTAAAAACATATTGAACCAATTACGAACTGAAATAATTCACGATTGGTTTTACTTGAATCATTCACGAGGAAATGTAAACTCAATCATGGATAACTAACCAATCAAATTCGAAAGCAATCACCTAATTACTTTTCGACAATCATTGGAAACCGCTCTAGTGTTTGCAACTGTTTATTTATATACGAGATTTTCATGGATCTCAGAAGCTAATGGATAGTTTTCGATAGAGTCGTAAAACTGAAACCACAGTAACACAGAGCCAATCACGTGAGCAAGTAACAACCCGACGAGCTATTCACGTTTGGTTTTAGTTTAGAACTTCATGGGCTGATAAATACAAAACATTTAACAGCCAATAGAAAAACACCAAAGCAACACTTATTACTTTCGACACTCGATCGAAAACCGTTCTAAAGACACACTTTGACTTCGCTAATGTTGATATTTTCCTCAGGTCTTATACAGGCCTGTGCAGGAGCGGTACCAACCTACATGGTTCCTGAAGTAGCGGACGTGCTGTGGGAATTATTATCATTCTGCAGACAGGTACTACCGAGTTATTGTTCGCATGCGTCAGTTAGAAAACAACCTGAATAGTTGTGGTGAACGCACAAGTGCGTGGATAGATGTACGAGTATTTCGAACCACGGTTAAATGCACTTAATATCTTAATAGTGCAGTTTCGTATTCGAAAATTACCGCTGGATGCGATGACAACAGACGCATGTACGCAGGGTTAGCCTCATTCTGAAGTTTAACATTCTTAAATACCAGCGAGAAGGTGCAAAGCGTGAAACTACAACAATACACAGTGCTGTGAATAGCCCACCTTCTCGCTGGTATTTATGACTGTTTAACTTCAGAATGAGACTAACCTTGCGTACATGCATCTGTACTCATTGCATTCAGCGGTAATTTTCGAATACGAAACGGACTGTTCAACATGTTTATGCTCTTATCCCACTGAAACGAGCATAAAACCCTTTATAGCTAAACTGCATTAAACACAAACAATAGATAAGGGGCGGGCATCTCGTTTATTGATACTTGTCGGACATGTGTATAATTACAGCAGTATATAATGTTGGCCAATGAAGTCTATCTAGACCGGTTACATCTAGTGCCCGAAGAAGGCTTTGCCAGCCGAAATATTGTAACATTCAATATAAAATCCTACGTTGTGTCAGCTTTGCCGTAATCCTTGGACTTCGTATACATAGTCTAGTCAGTACATTTCTTCTATTCTTAACAGTCCTAAAGAAAATAGGTATCAAAGTAGAGAAACGCCTTCGATTGATTCTTACATATTAATCACTCCTCTATATACACCTTCAACGGTATCCCAACGGGATTACATAACAACGTTCTGCACCTACTTATGTACATTCCGTAACGCTAAAAAGTATATTTATATGATACGTAGATTTCATCGTCAAGATGTAGTCGCTTTGATCTAAACAATCTTTGAATCATTTTTGAATCATTGACTGTTCATCGAAATTGTTATATATTTTTTGTATTTGGTGAAGTACAATGTGTCATTTCCGGTTGATACCGTCCTTTACCTACTCAAATTCTATCAAATTTGTTGTCGCGTAAGCGTCGGTCAAATGGTTTCAACATCTATTCAACATTGGTTCGACATTTGTTGAAGGATGTTGAAAGCATGCGTATCAAACGGTTTCAACATCGATTCAACATTCCGAGAAAAACAGTTTCAACATCTGTTCAATATGCGGAGAACAAACTAACATCTGTTCTCCTCCCTCCTCCCCCCCCCCCCCCCCCCCCCCACACACAAGTCCCTCTTTTGCTTTGACGAAGGGCTAGTGCTCGAAACGTCAGCTGCTACTCGCTTCCCACGGCGGTTAGCATACCTTAATCGACTTTAGTTGATTATACCAGTGTGTAACATCTCTTCAACATTCTAATTAACTTCCATTGTTCTCGGAAATGGTTTCAACAAATGTTTAACATCGGTTTAACAACTCGACTTACAGTTTGCTTTGCTTTCTGCAGGACACAACGCATTGGATAAGCCATTCTCTTAACTCGTTACCGACGCTGTCAGTGCCAGGCCATGTTATAGCAACACCAGAACAACTGCGTGAGTTCCACCTAGCAGTAACCAGGTACGTAGTGCCTTGTTCATGTACACAGCCTCTTCCAAATAATTTACCGGTTTTTTTTTCAAAATAGCATTTCATTACAAAAAAGCTGGTGTATTTGTGGGTTAATATTTAGATTTACCCGGCTGAAAAACAATGTTTGCTTTCAAGTGATTGTTATGGATGCCTAAGTCTGTTTCTGTGTTTGTCTCCAGTAAATTGTACACAATATGTCATTTATGCATCGATTTTCCTGTCGATAAAACTCATTTGAATTTCCTGAGCGCCGCCATCTTGGATTTTATGACGTCACAGTGTTGCCCATATTGTCAGAAAACAATAGCTCTTTTGTTGCGTAGCAATAGGACAACACTGTGACGTTATGAGATCCAAGATTGCAGCGCGAAGGAAATTCAAATGAGTTTTATCGACAGGAAAGTCGGTGCATAAATGACATCTAGTGTATAATGTACTGGAGACAAACACAGAAACAGACTTAGGCATGCATAACAAACACTTGAGAACAAACACTGTTTTTCACTCGAGGTTCCTTTAAGGATTATTTATCTTTAAACAAAAAGACTAATGCCCTGGGGTCCCGCAAAAAGTATTTTAGCCCCATCGATCACCTTCCTGACGGCACTGCAGACGGACATAACTGTGTTAATTTTCAATTCCATGAAATAAGACTTCTTCGTCAATTGTGAAGGCAAGCAGTTTCAAAGGATTAAAAAATGCATTTTACCGCTGATTTTATGGTCAATTCAAGCGTTTTGGAAAACCAGTGAGTTGTCTCGAAGATGTTACATGTTTTAATAGTGATTATACGGTGTTTTCGTTATCCATATACAAAAGTGCTTTTAAAACGATTCTTGGGAAATTTACCTCGCAGTTTCAGTTATATAGTTATTAGTTCATTATTGTTGTCACAATAAATTAACTACTGCATGTTTCTTTGTCTTAGTGCTTCTAATCAGAATGCTGTGTGGAAGGCTGCAAAGGTGTTTTCGCGCCTATACCGGTGATATGGAGTGAAGTCTCGAAAATTGCATCTCGTTTGGACCAGACGACGTGAAGACGACGGTCTTCGTTCCTTGAAATGGAAGTGTCATCGTAAGGATTGTTTGGGCAATGAATTTGCAATTCGATTAATAGCACCAACACACCTGTCCATATGACTTCGACGTGAACCATTGATAAGACAACTAATAAACGCATGCAAGGCAATGGAGAGCTCCTTCGTCAAACTAGGAAAGGAATGCCTTTTTTGATAGCATGCCCCCCAAAATCAAGCATCTAACTTTCCCAAGCTTCAACTACCAATGGGTTAGCCATGCAAATTCCGCCAGATTTCTTTTTCAAACGTACGTGGCTTCCGAAACGATGAGTCTCGTTTCGAATGAATGAAAAGTGTTACTGATGCGTGTTAGGGTCATTGCCGCCACTTGACATAACCCTTACCAAAGCAGTTATTTCATAACAAAGAACATGACATCATATCCTCCATATCACAAAAAGGTACTGCCACGCAATCCACCAAAACAATCAGCGAACTGAGAACTGTTATGGATACATAAGACATTTTATAGGTAGGTTAGAGTGGGATCTCAAGTTACTTTTTAATGCCGGACTGCTAAATATTACCTAACATTACCAAATACTTAATGTGTCCACCCAAAAAGTGACCATCAAAACTAGTTTTTCTTTACATCTTATTTAATTAGGAATTGAACAATTTGTTAAATAAAAAAACCTTTTTTACTAACATTTTATCGTGGGAATTCCCTTAAAATTCTGTCTGCAGTGGTATCAGATCTCTGACAATATAAATATTTTGACCATTGGTCATAATCCATATTCACGGCACCAGTATTATTTCAGTACCGTCTCTACCATTTCATGTTTCGTCCGATATGTCGTACTCCGGCATTCGGACTTGGGGATGTACTCTCTTTGTAGAAGTGCTATACAGCCTTGAATGGACAGCAGTACTCGAATTAATCCACCCAGCAATATTAAGCCGGGGGGAGGGGTGGGGTGGAGGCAAGTGATGGGGATTTGACATTTTCTCACTGCACTATATAATTAACCTCACCCAGCGTATTCATCCTTTGGGTAGCCTTGTCTGTCAAATCCCCACCCCTTGCCCCCCCTCCCCCTGGCTTAAAATTGTTAGGTGCATAACGCAATCGCAAAAAGTGTCGTCTGTCGGCTAACAAGTGCAGAACTCCAGTCACGTTACAATTCCTGATTAGTTTCTGAGTATCCCTTGAAAGATAAGCAATACCTCCTGCGGTATACAATTTAAAGCGTTGTTGCATGTGCTTGTTACTGCTCGTAGGCATTTGGCGTTGGAAGGTCTGGTCAGTACTTGTAATAGTGGCACACTTAGAAAAGCTGGAAATCGTGCCTTACGAGAATATGTTTTGAGTTGTAGTTCTACTTGTAATGACGCAGACTAATTATTTCCTCGTCTGCATTGTGCATTAGGCCTCTTGCACCAACAACGTGTTCGTTTTTATTTTTAACAAAATATAACTAGTTTTGTAGTGACTTTTAGTGTGATTTGCGTTTATTAGTTTAGGAAATATTGTCAAATATCGGTGTATCATTCAATATGTAGGAGCCAAGTTGTACATTTTAAGGAATACCGTATAATCCCGTGGATATATGATGGCGTCTCATTCATAATGGCACTTTGTGGTAAGGGGGTATTATGCACGGTGCTTTAAATATGGCAAGAATAAAAGCGCGGGGGGGGGGAGGGGGGGTGGGCGGAGAGAGAGAGAGAGAGAATAGTCACGAAACTACCCGTGTAGAATTGAGCATAACTGTTTCAACTACAGAGTACTAACTTAGAAGCTAATTAAAAAATCAAGCTTTATTACCATGGACACATCTGTTTTTGGAGGGGGACTAGCCATAAAGGGGACTTTCTACAAGGGGATTATACGTCGACGTCATGGAGGGG